>JABAKD010000004.1:3008432-3348264 GCA_012845835.1 Undaria pinnatifida | reverse complement strand
AGGAGAGAGAGAGAGATGAGAGGAGAGAGATGAGAGAGAGAGAGAGAGAGAGAGAGAGAGACGAGAGAGAGAGAGAGAGAGAGAGAGAGAGAGGAGAGGAGAGAGAGGAGAGAGAGAGAGAGAGCGGAGGGCGGGAGAAGGGTTACATCAGTAACGGACATCGAACGATACGATCCCGAAGAACGAAACACTATATCGTTCGGTTATATGTACACGATTTCGATGTATAGTCAATATCCCAACGTACGCAAAAAAGCTTCGTTCTGTATCGAGATAAAAAACACGGAATTGCCAGAGAGGATGAGGGGGGAACACGCACGACATATCAACCGAAAGCCCGATACAAAATATCTAACATACTAAGTAACACACAACCGCCGCAGCAACAGCAACAGCACCAGGAGCAGCTTGGCCACAGAGCGTTATTCTGCCTTACGGCTGGTCACCGTAAAAATTACGTAACACCCACTGGTGCACGAAAACAGTTGTCACCAACTGCCATCATACACAATGCCACGATAGGGAGGCATCCACAAAATAGACACTACTGATGACATTCTAAGGATCCCTTTCCAAGCTCACAGTCCCGTCTGGTCAGGAGCTCGGCGGAGGGGCCAGCAGCAGCAACGACTGCTGTTGCGCGACTTCGGCGCCGAAGGTGCCGATTCAGGCCCCGACAAACCGCGCGCTACAGCAGCAGCAGGCGCATAGTAGGTGAATAGTGGGTGCAGGGAAAATCGTCGGGGTAAGGGTTGGGGCAAGGGGTCCTTGGGTCGGGTCAGCCAAATGGCAACGTGCGCGATTTCTGCACGAAATGTCCTGGCTCGGGCACATACTACAGCAGCGCGCAGTCGGTGACTACTATTAGTAGGTGCATGAAAACGGATCGGGGTACGAATTGTGGTAAGGGCCACATCGAAAATAGGGCGGGGAAAGGTTAGGGTGTGCGTGCGTCGGGTCGGGTCGGCCAAAAAGGTAACGAAAGCGCCTGGAAAAAACAAAAGCACTCCGGCTACGACCACACGAAACAAAGCCCGGGCCGCTGCCGGGCTTCGTAAACTATTTTAACTAAAACCGCAAGGCTTGTACATAATGCGCGCAGCACTACACCACTCGCACTCGCTATGTGCCCGCACGCTCAAACCACTGCGCGTTCCGCGCTCACACTGAACCGTTGATAGCATCACACTCGCCAATATTCTAATCGCTATGAGTGCGTCCCATAATAGCTGGCTGTGCGGTCGATTATTGGGTCGTTGAATCCGTGTAGAAAGCGATACAGTGATTACCCCGTTTTAAGAGAGCACCTGGTGACAAGCCGAAACGAGCCCTCTTTACTATACATTGCTCTTATCTGTAGTGGTCGATATGGAGATTTCGTACAGGCGGGACACGCCGATTTTAACCGCTCTTAAATCCCGAATATTTTTTATCGTGGGGCGCTCTTAAATCGGGTTACCCTCTAAATCGTGCTCAAAACTTAAACCGCTGTAAAAGTACTCACCGCTCATCGAATGCCCACGCCTGCTGCTCCCCCCCCGGCTCGCCACCCCGTTCGTCAAATCGCCGTGCACACCATCTGCTCCCCTGCTTGCGGACTGCCTCCCGCTTCCAACAAGGCTACCGTTGCGTGCGCGCTGCTCAAGCTCCTCCTGCGCCTGTGCCCTCCACTGTTTGAGGCTTGGTCCTTGGAGTCGCCCCACTGTAAGGAAAGGGCCACCGAAAAGCGCCACCGGGGTGGAGGAGTGAATGAAGGGAAGGAGGGAGGGAGTTCTGTATTGCTCAAAACGGGCGACACAAACCAACATCAACAGCAACATCATCAACAACAACAACAACAACACGCTATTGATACCACTGTCACAAGCAACCTCCCCATACCACCTCTCGATTGATGCAGCAATGGACCCAAACATTGATCCACCGATTGGTCCGAAGACTAACCCGACCACTGATCACACACTGACCGTCCGCTACCGTGTGTACCTTCCAGTCGGTTCTCCGCGAGGTCGAGGTCGGTCAGGTTCGGTATCTCCGCCATCTCCGGAGGGATGGGCCCTGAAAATAACAAACAAAAAACATCATAGAAGACACACAAGGGCACGGGTTTGAACTTGGCAACATGGCAGAGACCTAGTCCGAAACAAAAAGAAGAAACAACAACGACCACACAGTTAAGGCATGGGTTTGAGCTCGCCAACGTGGCAGACGAAGTCCCCAGATAAAAACAATACGAAACAAAACAGCGACGACGACAAACAGGGGCACGGGATAAAGCTCGTCATGGTTACGCGGCAGAGAGAGGAGGCGCATAAGTTTGAGGTTTTCGCCACCCCGTCATTCCGCGTGCATGGCACAGTACATCACAGCATAGGACACAGCATAGGACACAGCATAGGACACAGCATAGGACACAGCGCAGCACAGCGCAGCACAGCGCAGCACAGCACAGCACAGCACAGCACAGCACAGCACAGCACAGCACAGCACGGCACAGCATGGGACGGCACGGCACGGCATGGTACGGCCCAACACGGCCCAGCACAGCCCAGCATACCACAGCAGAGCATGCGCACAGCACGAGCACAGTAAGGCACGGCCCAGCCCACCCAGCCCACCCCAGCCCACCCCAGCCCAGCCTAGCCCAGTCCAGCAGGTTGTCGTTAAATTCAGTAATTTGCCGTTGCATGTACGTTCTTTGGCTATTTATGCTTCATTTGTCTTTCAAACGCATATTCTTTGGTGGTTTGGTATCTCACTGGTCATTCCATTGTCCAGCCCGGTCTAGACAGCCCAGCAACGTCGAGGGAGAGAGCCAACACGTTATGCCCCAAACAGCTCTCGTTTGCGTTGAAGCGGCGCATCACAGCAGTCGCCCCCTCCTTTCTTCCCCCCTCCCTCCCTCCCCAGACCAACAAAACACTGCGGAGCACCCTAGCCGTGACCCTAGCCACGCGCGTCCCCCACGGCAACAATAGGCCGAACGATCAAAACAGACTCCACTCAAGACCAGTCGATCGACACAGATCAACCGACCAGCACAGACCAGCGACAGACCGAGCGACCAACACAGATCAAGGATAGACTGGCGGACCGACACTGACCGACCGTCACAGATCGATCGAACAACACAGACCGACCGATCAACCCAGACAGACCGGTCAACACAGACCCAAGATAGACGTATCCATCAACGCAGACCGACCGTTAACCGACCGACCGACCGACCAACCGACGAACGACCAACACATATTTACCATCCAAAAAAGACCGACCAACACAGACCAAGGACAAGAAAGACAGACCAATCAACAGAGACCGACCGACCAACACAGCCCGACGAATAGACATAGAGGCTCAAACCAAGCACAAGCAGACCGACCCATTGACACAGACCGACCGACCGACTAGCACAGACCAAGAACAAGCTGACCGACAAGCACAGATCGATCGATCAATACAGACCGACGGAACAATACAGACCGACCGGTCAATACAGATCGACGGACAGGCTCAGACTTACCCTGGATGTGGTTCTTCTCCAGCCAGCACATCAACAGCTTCTCCATGCCGCCGAACTCGGGGGGGATGAACCCTGCCAAGACACGCCATCGTCACGCCATTGAAACCCCACACGTGTTTTGGAACGCATAAAAAGAAACGGCCAACAAAGGCAAGGAGAGTCAACCCAGGTCAAAGTCCGCCAGACCGAGGCGGGGGGGAGGAGGGGAGGGGCAGGAGGGATGTTTTTTTCCGGAAATCTATGAGTGCACAGCAGAACGCAATGACAAAATGCCCACTGCGATCGCGCTGAGTAAAACAAAAGTAACGGCACGGTTAATTTTTAACGGTCTGCGTTATCTTGCCTTGTTTTCGTCTTGTCCTATGGTTTCAAGTCTTTGTAGTCCTTGTCTTGACTATTAATATATGATTGCTGTCGTGTTGTGCTATCGCTGCTTACCACTCCAAAAAGCTCCGACATCACCAACACCACTAGTTACGTCACGACTGGTTCCCACGATACTTCTGAGGAGATGGTGAGGACCCATGGGAGCAGACAGCAGCAACACCAACATCGACACCGCCAACAACCACTACCAACGCCACCGCCACCGCCAACCACTACCAACACCAAGACCAAGACCAAGACCAACACCATACTACCACCAACACCACCGGTCATTATCGCCAGCACCACACACCACACCGAAACCGTCATGACCACTACCACCAACACCGCAACACCACGGCCACTACCACAAAAATCACCGTTACCACCACCAAACACACCAACGTCACCATCGCCACCATCTCTACGCCAATCACCACCTCCAACACAACACCACCAACACCAACGACACCAACACAGCCTTCGCCACCACCACCGTCACCCCCTCCTCCCCCCACCCCCCCCCACCGTCACCCCCTCCCCCCCCCCCACCGTCCCCCCCCCCCCTCCCCCGACCCCCACCACCGACCCTCATCAACACCACCACCCCCGCTACCCCCCCCGAAGCGTGCTACAATAGAGGTAGCACTTTTTGCCCTCTGGGGGTATTTGTATTTGCTGAATGAGGGGGCTCTTAGCCCAAAATCGTCGGAATCTGACATTTCTTGTTTCGCATTATTATTTTATAGCATTATTATATCCACGCCAGCTGTGAGTTCGACACGTTTAGGGCCTATACTCATCTTTGCAAGCTGCGTGGTTCTATGGGTGAGTTTTTTATTGGGAGGCGTCCTAGTTTTTGTGCACTGTAATAGTTACTGTTGGCATTTTTACTTTAGTTGTTTTGCTATATTATTCTTACAACGTTTTATAACCACGTCAGCTGTGAGTTCGACACGTTTTTCAGGGTCTGTACTCATCTTCGCAAGCTGCGTGATGCGCCGGCCGCTCGCCTTTATAGGATGTCTTTATCCTTGCCAGATACATGACCCCTAATGGTGTAGCCAGGGTGGAACATCAACAACAAACGTCATCAATGAGAATGGTAGCTACTACTGTGTACCTAGGCCATGGAATCGATCGTTCATTGGGTTGGACTCTCAGCTTTTACTCTAAATCCGTTTCAGCCTCAGAGAGGTATGTCATCAACCTCCTCAACTGGTTAAGAGTGTCAGAAGGGAAAAAAACAGAGCCAGAGTGCACCTCGACCGTAGCCTGTGTACCCCGTACGTTAGCATATGTCGTCTACCCCCGCCATCACCCTCAGCAAAGAAAATGTGTTACCTCCGAGTAGGTTGTTGCTGAAGTCGATCTTAGAGACCTCCTTAAGTCTGCCCAGGTCACTTGGGAGGCTACCTGCAACGTGCCATCAGGGGTTCACAGGATATGGAATGGGTCAAAACGGATTGATTCAAGTGGATGCCATCGATTGGACGGGGATCAGATGGAGCGGACAAATTTGAATGGGATCAAATGGATGTGGGATCGAATGGATGGGACCAAACTTGGATGGGATCAGATGGACGGGAGCAAGTTGGAACGGATCAAACGGGCGGGATAGAATACATGGGACAAAACGGATTCGATCAAGTCTTGACGGAACCACGTATGACGGTATCAAATGAGTAGACTCAAACGGACAGAGTAAAAAGGATGACATCAAAACGGTATGACACAAAAGATAAGACATCAAAAGAACGGAATGCCAGGGATGACATCAAATGGATGCGCTGGACTCAAAACGATGGAAGAACGTACCGGTGAGCTGGTTGCTTCCGATGTCGAGGTAGGTAAGGCGGGAAAGGTTGCCGAACGTTGACGGGATAGGTCCTGAGGGAACAAACAGCAACGAGCACAGGGCACAAAGCACGGAGCGTGAGGAAGGAGGCATTGCTACGGTCGGGCTGCACGTAGACGTTCTGAGGGTCTTCACCTCAAAGAACTCTTGTATACGTTTTTTCTCAGCATGACGATAGCGTACTGACACGACAACAAACTGAAAAAAACTGACAGCAAAGACTAGAACGGCGACACGATCCGAGCAACGCGCCAAGCCCCTACGCTCCGCCATCTTTTGGTGTTCTCCCCTCCCCTCTCCACCGAGACGCAACATTGCAATCTGTCTCTCTTTCTTTTCGTTTTTTCTATTTTTTTGTTATGAACTTCTCCCCTCCCCTCTCCATCCAGATGCAAGATGGCAATCTGTCTCTGATTTTTGTCTTTTTTTTTTAGCTTTTCGGTTATGTACGCTACTCCCAGAAGATTGATAAGGCTTTTTTCTATTCTTTTGGTTATGAACTTCTCCCCTCCCCTCTCCCCACTCAGATGCAAGATGGCAATCTGTCTCTGATTTTTGTCGTTATTCTTCTACGCTTTTTGGTGATGTAGGCTCTTCCCAGAAGATTGATGAGACCGCACTTGCCGCGTAATAGGTCGCTATGCCTGGGTGCCAAGATGGCTAATAGCAGAGCTATTTTTCACGGACTGGAGCATGAAAAAAAAGCTTCTACACACGTCAGCTGGGAGTTCGGATCACTTCTAGCGGGTCGGATTGGGTCGGGTTGACTCGGCCAGACGTGCCATACTTGAAAATGTCCTGACCCGACCCAACCCGACCCGTGATATATCGAAAACCTCCAGGCCCGACCCGACTCAACTCGCGAGATTTTGAAAAACTTCCTGGCGCGACCCGCGGGCGGGCTCATGGCCGGTGAACACCCATGGTTAATAGAATATACAGTTCGGCAGCAGTCGCTTATAATTTACTACGAGTATGGTGACGAAAAATTGTGTATTAATACTCGTAGCACGAAAATAGTTACCTGTGAGGTTGTTGGAACTGAGCCTTAAGTAGCACAGGTGCGTCATGTATCCGAGAGCCGCCGGAATTGTGCCTGGATCACACCAACACAAAGGAAATAGATTACGACGCCAGGCAAAAAAAAAGGAGGGAGAGAGGGGGACAGAGAGGGAGGAGAAAGAGGGGGAAAAGAAAAAATATGGGGGACAGACAGGGACAGAGAGAGACAGACAAACAAACAGACAGACAGACAGACAGACAGACAGACAGACAGACAGACAGACAGACAAACAAACAGACAGACAGACAGACAGACAGACAGACAGACAGACAGACAGACAGACAGACAGACAGACAGACAGACAGACAGACAGACAGACAGACAGACAGACAGACAGACAGACAGACAGACAGACAGACAGACAGACAGACAGACAGACAGACAGACAGACAGACAAGAGAAACGTCAAAATTGCCATACAACTAGGAACAAGTGGGCGCGAAAAACGCCTTCGATGCGATATCCAATACGGCATACCAGGGGTATCACGGATCGCGTTCAAGGATGTTTCGCGTGAGGTCAATCTTGGAAACCGTCCCCTCGTCATCCAGCGACACCTCGTACCATTCCCGAGGCCAACGCTTTCGACACCATACGATACATCAACGTTCGACATATACATTTAGCTACTTCGATACGATACAGCCAAAACTCGATATACGCAAAGATTCCATACGATATCGAATACTAGCTATCAGTACGAAAACATCGTGAATCACCGTCGAGGGCGTTTCTTGTTACAGCAGATCATCATGCAAACCCTCTACCCTTCGTCATCCACCGACAACCCGTGCCAGTCCCCGAGGTCAGCGTTTTCGATGTGATACACATTTTTTTCGATGCTTCCACATATCGAAAAAATCGAAACGACACCCACCACTAAGTACCTGTACGCAAATTAAATCGTATAAGAAAATTCGAGCGGCGTTCCGCGTGAGGCCAAATTTGGAAACCCTCCCGTCATCTGCCATCGCCAGCCCCGGAGGTAAGCGATTTCGATACGATACATCGAAATTGTAGATGCTATGAATCGAAACTTTCGGTAAGATACCCAATACTATATGACAACAGGAACAACACCAAGAGTGTCATGAATGACACCAGGAGTATCACTCATGATCTTACATGCCCGGTGTATAACGAAAGATACCAGTACGGAAATATCATGAATCACCTCCGAGGTCGTTTCTTGTGAGGTCAATCTTGGAAACCCTCCCCTCGTCATCCAGCGACACCCCATACCAGTCCCCGAGGTAAGCACCATTATCCGCCCACCCAGAGTTGTGCTTCCATCGCGGCCCTCCGCTCGACCAGTACAGCGCCAGTAACGTTTCCCTATCCTGCTCCTCTGACCCTCCTGGGGTGGTGAGGGGAGGGCGGGGGGAGGCGGGGGGGAGGCGGGGGGGAGGTGGGGGGAAGGGGGGGCACGTTTGATTCCATTAGTTGTTGAAATAGTGAAAAACACGTAACAATTTTTATTGTTGTCATAGTGGTGCCGCCATGTTCCCTCCGCCGTACGCTCCTCCGCCACGTTTAACAAAATATAAAACTCGACTACTGTGTGTATTTGCAACTGCTGTTGTCAAGCGTGTGCGTTAGTGGGAAGCAGAAAATGACCAACCCAACCCAACCCAACCCAACCCAACCCAACCCAACCCAACCCAACCCAACAAAAAAACTGAGGTCGCGCCTCTTTACTACGACCTCAGTTTGCACATTGATTTAATTGAACTTGTGCGCCTTCTTTGTCTCGTGCGTTTTCAGGTGGGAGAGCGTAGTGTTTTCCGGCCGAATTTTGATTTCATTCTGGCATTTCGGATCTTCCTATCTTCCTATTAATAGGGCCACAGCACCTTTGGGTCACCACGGACTCGGACTCTAGATTTTTTACACGAGTCAAGGTGAGAAAATAACAACAACAACAACAACAACAGCGACAGCGACAACAACGACAGTAGCAGCAGCAGCAGCAGCAGCAGCAGCAACAACAGCAACAGTAACAGCAACAGCAACAACAGCAACAACAACAACAACAACAACAACAACAACAACTGTAACAACAACAACAACAACAACAACAACAACAACAACAACAACAACAACAAAAACCGTAAACAACAGCTGCCGACGTACCGTCAACAAACTGAAAGGCTGTACAGGTATTACACCACCGATCGCCCACAACAGAAAAACATCGCCAGTTCCATTCCCTCTGGCTGAAATTATTCTCTTTGGGAGGTGTGTACCGTCATCGGGGGGGGGGAGGGAACGCAAGAAAAAAAATTCAAAATGCGCGGGCACACAGGAGGCTGCGCATCATTAGCCACCTTTTCTTTGACTTTTTACTTTCATTTTCCGGCAGATGGGGACGAAATAAAGCTCAAGCTATGGCGTCGTCGGAACATGATAACTCGCTTCGCTCGTGAGAAGAAGAAAAAAATCAGGAGCGGGGGCTCGAGGGCGACATGATTACGAAAAAGAAAAACATCAGCCCTTGACGCATAGTCAATTGACGCCTACACTTCTTTAACTGGAAACCCTTTTTTGGCGACAAATTTATTTACTTGAAATTTGGAGTTCGGGGCTCTAAAGGGGTTATAACGGAGGGTTTATTTTCGGGTTGCCCGCAAAAAGAGTCGTAACATCTTGGTAGCGGGTAAGGTAACACCCAATTCGCGGTGGGGATACATATATATACTCGTACCGTGCACAGATATGTTAGCATCACCCTGTTGAGCCTGGTACAAGCTAGTTCTAAGCGGACTCGCCGCCGACCTATATCCTTAATGAGGACACACACACCCAGTAACACGTGCGATTGGAGTATCCTCGCCGGAGACGTGAGAGCCTGGCCCATTCCTGTACGATTCGTTCCGTCTGAAAAAAAAATGAACATGAACGGGTCAGGCGCTCACGTCTCGTTCCATAACTCCACCCACACCGAGGCAACGGACGCAACGGCCCTCAAACTTGGCAGCGAGCACTCTCAGAGCAGTGGAGCATTTAATCCCGAGGTTTGACGTCATCTCGTGCCCTACGAGGCGAGAATCATGGGCGGTGGTGTACGTGAGGTGCGCGGAAAGCGCAATGTTTCATGTTTTGGGCAGTGATCGGAAACGGCTTCATGTCTACCGACGGAACTGCCCTGGGGTTTTTTCCACACGATGAAGGGACATGCTGTTTTGTTTTCCGATTTCGTCTTCCATGAGAATCGGCCTGATCAACCGTCCCACAAGAGCACGAAGCAGTACGAGCCAGAGTAAGGGTCCCCCAGTGAAGGTGGTGTGCCAGAGCAATACTGTATGGCCGCCTTGTTGGGGGAAAGCCTCTTTATTCAGTCCGGGTTAAGAGTGCAATTCCTCAGTCGCGCCAAGCGATTTTGACCGCCATACGCCGGGACACCGCCTTACTCAGGGTCACAGTCCAAACGTCCAAACGAGGGAAAATTATCTTACAAAAAAAAAACGAAAACAAACACGAAACAGAGGAAGAGCCTTCGCTTCTTGAAAATAGAACAACGCAGATTCATTCCAAACGACATCCAAAATGTCTGAAAATGGAAAAATGATTGATATTCCACGCTGAAGCTCGCGGTGCAACTTGACAGAATTCTTCAACCGCCACAGCACACCGACTCGCGGCGAATGCACTCAACGACGCTGAATACATCCAACCCGCACACCCGAGGTATCCCTGAGCCCTGACAGTAGGCGGTGATCGTGGTCCAACCCACTCCCGCGGGAGTGCTCCAGTAGTTGTTTTGGTCATGGCTATTTGTCGGCAGCCTTTGGATTACCGAGCGGCACTTTCATTAAAAAATATGTCGCCACAGCCACGTCCTGACCCTCTCTCTGGCTTCTTGCATAGCCACCCCTTGATCACGACCTACCCATGACGCGTGGTACAATAGAGATGCACCACTTTTTTTCGGAGGCTTCCTCAGATTGGGAGCTCAAGACCTCTCCCAAAAACTGATTTGGAGAAAACAAAAACGGTTACCGGGTAAAAAAAAAAACATAATCACGGTACACAACGAGAAAAAGGCAAAAAAAACGATCTCTTTCCGACGGTTTAGGACTAAGGAGCCACGTCAATCAGAAAACATTTCCTCTGACGAAAATTGGTACTCATATATGCTGGCTTCGACGGCGGACAAGCGCCGTAGCAGCCTCACGCACTACCACCGTGCTCTTGCGGACCGGTCACCCCATGTTCCTCTTCGCGCCGTTTATCCATATTTCGAAAGCAAAACGGGGTCATCGGGATCTCTTCTGCTAGTTTCTTCTATCTGACCAATGAGGCTCGGCTATTCTCTAGTTCCGCTTTTCGTTTTCTTGTTTAAATTCATGTTTTCGTGTTTTCTTTCCTGGCTTCGACTGGCCCTCAGACATACTATCGAGGGACCCGTCGTACTGTATCAGCATGCTGTGCGCGTATGCGCGTGCTTGTAAAGCTCCTACAAATAACTTGCGCATAGGAGACAGACGGCGTACCAGGGATGCGTGTTACCGCAGACTTGAGCGCGAATTTACCGGTAAATCCGCAAATGACCAATTGTCAGAACCGCACTTAGGAACCGCTACAAGTATGTAGATATTTCTTAGGTAATCTCTTATAATAGCGTATCCAAAACAGAAAATGAACTCGATTTTCAGACGGGCAGAATCGGATCGACGACCCTAATAATGAAACCTTTTCAGATTGCTTTTTGAACACAGCCCTCGTGAAAAATAGTCAACAACGGCGATCGCTCGACTATGTACGCCCACGAGTTCGCCCGATCAGAACATCTCAGCGCACGCACACGCAGATGAAGCTTTGTAGGGTAGTCTCCCCCCTCGCTCTCGTCGATCTCGTACATAAACGACAAATGTCGCAGACGGTGGCTGGCTGTCCTCGTCCTCGACAAATATGAGTACGTAGTCGCAGTGTGTGTCGTGTGTTTGGTGAATGCTGCAATCGCGACTGCGAGGAGAGCGGCAAAGCTCTCGTAGTCACCACCATCACTATCCGATCCCATCGGCTCGTGGTGAGGCCTGAGGTGTGTGCCAGCGGATAGCGGGACACAGCAGCAGTAGCACAAGTACCCCTATGATACGTGTTGCTTGCTCAGCAGACAGATCGATGTGCCTGGTGCGCGTGTCTTGTGCCTTGTACTATTACTACAGTACTATACAGCAGTATCACGACTCTGTTTTCGACTTGTTACGACGCTTTTTGCCTCCTATGACATGTGGAAAACAAAAAAAAACGGATGCCATTTTCGGATGGGGATTTATTTCATCAGAAAATGGACCCACTTTCTCTGCTGGAAGCGGATCCGAAAACGATATCGGGAAATGGAAGCCTGAAAAATCGCCATTTTCGGG
This sequence comes from Undaria pinnatifida, assembly GCA_012845835.1. NCBI lineage: Eukaryota > Phaeophyceae > Laminariales > Alariaceae > Undaria > Undaria pinnatifida. The sequence goes on along the minus strand of JABAKD010000004.1, from coordinate 3,336,085 downwards.
TCTATCAGATAGCCAAACAGGCCTTGCGATCCGAAAACGTTCATTTTCTGTTTCGGATACGCTATTGTAAGAGATTGCCTCATTCATTTTTTTTTCTTTTTTATACCGTAAATACTCTGGTTTGCTGGCCTGCACATTCGTATTTTTTGTCCGCGTGCTCGTTTCGTTTGGCTTTGGCTTCGCATGGCCGAACCAATTTGCTGTATTTGCAATGTGTATCTGCTGTCTCTCACGTTGTTTGTGGCCACAGAAGCTCGTCTCTCGATCAATAGGTGAGGCATCGGCACGGACCCTGGTTGCGCTGGACGTAGATGGTTGACTCTTGTCAGTTTAACGTGAAGAACACACACCGCAAACAATTGCTTGCGGTAGGCCTGCGATAGAGGATGACTTGCCACCATTTTCTTGCGAACGGGGGAGAGTTCCAATATTTTTTCTAGGCTTTTCTATTTATTATAAAAAATGAAAATACACTCCAGCTGTGAGATCGAAGATTTCGTCGAAACTCATCTTTGCAAGCTGTGTGTGATACTCCGATCGCGCGCATTACGAGTTGTGTGTCCTCAGTAAGGATATAGGTCGGCGACTCCCCTTACAACTACAGTGTTATTAATAGCAGCTGTTACCAACAGCAACCCCCAAGAACCGCACAACTTTCCGAGAAACTTGCGAGAGTTCGCGAACCGTTCGCGAACCTTTACCGGCACCGGCAACTCGCATACCTGCCCCTCAGTCCACCCAGGACCATGGCTATGATACTTCGTGTGTTCTTTTCTGTAATCGTCACTTTTTTTCCACCCAATTTCTTTCTCAATTCCGAAAGGCGTCGAGCGGGCCCCGCCAACAAAAAGAATGCAGTCCGCGTTTCAAACAATCCTTCATACAGCAGTAGTTAGTCGTTTCCGGAGGTGCCTACTTTCCGACTCTACAAGTATGGAAACCCAGTAAGACGGATAGTCGGCACCTCCGCAAAAGGACTAACAACCACTGTAGACTAGTAATTAGTTGGTGACTTAAGCCGTGCCGATTCACAGCCTTTAGAACTGCACCTACCACTAATATGTATGTTTTCGGGGTAAAACTTCTTAGAATTAGTGTGAATCAGTGTTGCAGTGCAAGGGCTAAGCCAAGCAAGCAAAGCAAATAATTAACCTGGGTCCGAGAGAAAGCTCATCTGCTCCATGCCCCATGCATGCCCCTTGGCTATTTTTCTCGAACCCGTCCTCGTTCCACGCGTCCCCATCTCACCACTTCTCAGTTTTCAGTGTTTGTGTGTCCCAACTGTTGTTTTTCACGCACCGACATCCAGCACACAGAACACGGCACACCCAGTGTGCACGCGTTCCGACGCCTCATTGTACTGATTACTCCTATTAATAGAGACAAGGTCTGCGGTGACAAAACTACGAGAGAGATACGAGTATAACATCGTAAAGGGCAAGTGCAAGTAAGGGTGTGTGGCCAAGCAATGCCAAACGAACTGATGGATACGAACGTGGAACAGGCACAGCCGCGATTGCCCTCCCACCCCCCCCCCCACCACAGTACATCGGGCTGTTTCCTTGGCTGGGCTGAGTCGACTTGACGGCGACAACGGCTAGTGATTATTAATAGTTGAGTGGCTAACTAAGCCAACCAATTGCCTTTCTCATTTCTCGGTGCTCATTTCTCGATGATAGCTGGTATGATACAACGCATTGCGAGTCACAAGCGCAGCAGCAGTCAGACACAAACACGCAACTTATCGCACAGGAACAAATTTCTGCTGACCCATAACTACAGCAGTAAAAGTCGAGGACTCGTAATCCATCGTCGGCCAACTCAGTCCCCCGAGTACAGGGCTTCCAGCCTTCGCGCGCTGGTGCCACGTTGCTCACAAAAACACACACATACGTGAAAAAAATGAAAAACAGAAACAGAAAAAGCTCGCGACGGGGAAAAACCGTTCCGATTCCAGGTGGCCAGCAATCCAGAAAAAAAACTGGCCAATCACCGATCGCCATTCCTCAACCATACACATCGTTGTCGTTTTCGAGGAGACGAAGCTAGAACGAAGGAACAGCTGTGAAGGAACACATGAAGCACGAGTACGTCAGGGATAGCAGTCAAGCAACCAGGGAACGAAACGAAATCACGAATAGCGAAACTCAAATACATTTGTCCCGCTGCTGTCAGCTTTTCACCCCAACGGGCATGAATCGACAGGGGAGGGGAGGGGAAAGAAAAAGCCTTCAGATAGCTGACTTCGCGTTCTTCGTTTTTTTGTCGTGCCTTGTGCTTCTTCAAGTATTTTTTTTGCTTCCTGGGTACCTTTTTTCCCCCGCCCTTGCGTTCCAATGATGTATCTTTCTCCCTTGCAAGTAGCCTGATGTGCTGGCTCGTGTATATTCCGCGTTCGTGTTCACTTCGTTTGGCATTGCATGGCCGAACCCCCAAGTCTATTCGCGATGGCCATCATCTCTGTTTCGTAGTTTGTGGCCACAGAGCTTGTCCGCCTCTACGAGGGTAGTCTCTAGAATGGGGCACTGGCGTGGGCACAGGGGTGTGTGCTGGAGGTCGAAATGGGCGCAAATAACAGGATAAATAAACACAAAACAATAGTATGATTCCGATCCATTCTAAATACGACTTTTGATGGCAATATAAGGACCGTTAGGGGAGCAACATGAACAACAGAACAGCGGTAGTAGTCGTTATATTTCCATCGACAGCGGTACGTATCACATTACTACGCACAGGAGGCACTGGCATGTCTTTACGACAAACGTGAACCGCAACATGCGGTACTGGTACATGGTACATGGTATAATATGGCACATGGAATATTTAGTATGGTACATGGTACAGCGGTAATATATCACATCGCACAGGACGTGCGACAGACGCGATTCGCGCTCTCTAGGCGCGTCACTCAGCTCGCAAAGCTAGCTGGCTCAGAATAAACCATTTTTTTTCATCGACGTACGTACCTACTTCGTATAAGAATAGGATCTGGGTGCCGTTTTTGGAGGAAAAACAAACATGAACCTGCTTTTTTTTTTTTTTTTTTTTTTTTATCCTCCGGCGGATGGGGAAAAATAAAGCTTTAGCTCACCACACTTCCGCGTATTTTCATACGCGTCGTGTGTCGATTTAACTCAGTTGCTTTCGCAGCCCAACGCTAGCTGGCGCACCCTTCGAGTCCCATTACATGAACCTACTGTTCGAAATCAAACACGCAGTCAATATTGGTGTAGACATTATGCATATACATGCTAGCCAGCGATCAACGTCCACCGCATGTTGTATCGTGACTCGACAGCACCAACAACCCGAGCATCAGGCCTGGGCTGGACCTCCGCTGGCCTGCGCTTGACCCTGGTGAAAGCTACACTGTAGTTCCAAGGGGAGTCGCCGACCTATCTCCTTGATGAGGACACACACCCAGTAATACGCGCGATCGGAGTATCACACACAGCTCGTAAATATGAGTTTCGACATAATCTTCGATCTCACAGCTGGAGTGTATTTTTATTTTTATAATATACAGGGAGTACACAGGTATTAATAGTACCACTTGCGTACAAATCCGGCAGACCCAAGTAGCCCAATTCAGAAGTCAACTCAAACTATAATTACTTGTTTCATGCAAACTGAATTCCACATATGTCTGTTATTGTCCCCCTCAATGCGGGTTATACAGTTTCCGTGCCCAAACAAGGCTGAATATCTTAGTCCTGCTAACCCTCGCCTTAGCAGGGGAGTCACCGACCAGTATCCATCACGAGGGCGTACGCACCCCGTAACACGCGCTATCGAAGCATCACACGCAGCTTGCAAAGCTGAGTTTTGATCATATCCTTCTTGGTCTATCCCACACACACAGCTGAAGTGCATTTTTTCGTTCAAATAATACCACAGCAGCGTATCACATTATACCTCCCGTACGACGTACCGTTTGGTGTTGTTCTCACATTAACTCGTCATCGCCAGAATGAGGTCTGCGGTGGCCACCGGACTTCCAATCACTCTGAAGTGGAAGAACGCCTCAGGAAAAACAAACAAACCGAAGCAATATCATACGTCATGCGCATCTCATAGATCATGGCTGCAGCAATTCGTCCACCAGCCAAGAAATGTGTCTAGACATACACAACGCCATTCCCCAGTAAAACTGGGGTTTCTGGTGGGGCGAAGAATATCGGTGGTCTCTTTCTCTTTCTGCCTGTCCGTCTGACTGACTTGTTTTCAATTACTCTTGCGCTGATCATCAAATTGGTTTACTCGGTAGAGCTCACAAATCGAAAAAAGTGTTCGTCCTGTCTGTAGCCCGTCTGTTTGTGCGTAGTCTATCTGTGTCTGTAGTCTGTCTGTCTGTAGTCCCGTCTGTAATGTTACTGATCTCTGTACTCCGTAATCAATTTTCTACAGATAGACGCAGATAGATTTGAATTGACGCACGACGAGTATGAAAATACGTGGAAGTGTGGTGAGCTTAAGCTTTATTCTTCTCCATTCGCCGGACGACAAAAGCAAAAAAAACAAGAACAAAAACAAAAAAAAAATAATTGGGGAGCGAAAAACATGCAATAGCTTCAAATCCGTGTGTCAATTACTCTTGCGCTGATCATCAAATTGGTTTACTCGGTAGAGCTCACAAATCGAAAAAAGTGTTCGTCCTGTCTGTAGCCCGTCTGTTTGTGCGTAGTCTATCTGTGTCTGTAGTCTGTCTGTCTGTAGTCCCGTCTGTAATGTTACTGATCTCTGTACTCCGTAATCAATTTTCTACAGATAGACGCAGATAGATTTGAATTGACGCACGACGAGTATGAAAATACGTGGAAGTGTGGTGAGCTTAAGCTTTATTCTTCTCCATTCGCCGGACGACAAAAGCAAAAAAAACAAGAACAAAAACAAAAAAAAAATAATTGGGGAGCGAAAAACATGCAATAGCTTCAAATCCGTGTGTCGGTCTGTAGACTGTCTCGTCTGTTCTTTTGTCTTGTCTGTCTGTTATATGACCACGTCTACAGACAGACAGGACAAAGGCAGCTATTAATAGGACGCGCTCTCCTCCCTCCGTGCAGCATGCAATTGAACGCTTACCCATGGCTTCCACCCCAAAATAGCCCGCAAGCTCTGACATTCAAGTGACCGCTGCTACCCGTCATATATGATACTTCGAATTACCCTACATAAGAAAACGAGCACCACCGCTTGCGTGGAAGAATTAATGCGGGGGTTGTTACATTGAAGCTAAATAGTGTACAGGCTCTTTTAATAGTAGAGTAGAACGCTGTTTTCTTTTATTTTCTTAATAATCGTCATTTTTACTTTCCAGCTCAACTCCAAAGCGCTTTTTACCCTCGGCGACCGTCCGGACAAGAGGACAACCCGTGGTCACAGGCGTCTTCCCTTTTTCCCCCCCTGTACATGCATGCCTTCATTTTTTATTGCGCACAGGGTTCAGCATTCCCACAAAGTGCAGGTTTTTTATGCTCGTCGAATTTCATCGATTTTTGCTATTTCACGCTCTCGCGCTTTTTCCGCTACCAATAGTCATTTTTGTCCGTTTTTTTTACCCAAGAAAGAGTCCCTACGGGCACGAGTATGCACTATTAATACAACTGTCAGTACTGAGGAGGATTGGAACCCGCATTATTGACTCTATTTTAATAGGGGCGACATTCACCTACTTCTCGACAGAGGACGCCTGTGTAAATCTGTTCCGAATTACTACCCGCCCCTGGAGAATTAGACTAGATGATCATCGGACACCTGATAACAACAGCAGTATGTATCAAGACGGGCTGCTTCTTTTGACCGATGCTGTGATCATTATCATACCACGCTGTGATTTTTTGTTTCGTGACGGCCAGTTGTTAGTTGGATGGCTGGGTGAAAGCCAACTGAGATATATATTATCACCTGGCAGTGAACGAACACCACGCGTCGTGCCGCTCACGCACCGCACACACAAAATAAGGCAGAAGTCAATCAGACACAAAATAAGGCAGAAGTCAATCAGACACAAAAACAGGCTGCAAGTCCGTCAATTACCGCATGCAACTAACACAGTAACCTCGAGTACACCGTAGTACCTACCTGGTAGTCAACTAATAACTAGTCGGCGACTTACTATTATAACTATTAGTATAAGTCGGCCAACCCACAGCCCTATCGTACGAGCAGTAAACGCCTCTGTATTTCATCACTTTTCCCCCTTCGATTCTTACCAGTGGCGTATCAGGTTATCCTCGAGCCTGGTATAGGACAGTTTCGTGAGTTCGAGCCCCACCGAGTGCATACTCGTATAAACTCGTTGGGACTTTTTCTTGTGCACAAATTTACTTGCGGAAAGCGCGAGAGCGTGAGTTAGCAAAACTCGATGAAAAATCGACGAGCAGTGGGATTGCTGAACCCTATGCGCGGTAAAAATTGAAGGCAAGAACCGGAGGGAAGAAGGGACGAGACCTGGGACCACGGCCTGTCCAGAAGCTGGAAAGTAGAAGTGTAAACAAGAAAAAGAAAACAAACCTGCACGCACGATTTGTGGGACAAAATACTAGGAATTAGTGAGCCGGTCGCCCCCGTTTGTGGGACAAACTACTAGGAATTAGTGAGACGGTCGCCCCCGTTCGTGGGACAAACTACTTGGAACTAGAGTGGTTACCCTCGAATGCTATCAACACTAGAGTTGGTGCTGGAGCTCGAACCTCACGTAGCTGGGACTTTTGACTACTGTACTTGCAAAACTAAAAAAATGAAAAGGAATCGATTGCTGAGAGCGCGGGTACGTAGGCGCAATTCAACGCGAATCGGCGAAGGAAGAAAGGGCTGAAGCCTTCTCGACATCAACAAGCACGAAGGCACGTACCGTAATGGGGGAAGGGGTATGATAGAATAGCCTGCCTTAGAGACCCTGGATCTGAGTTACGTGTAGGCAGGAACAAAACGAGAAATAAAAGTGCGAAGAGAAAGGATGGGATGAGCAAAAACAGGAAGTCTAGGATAGTTTTCGCACAAGCAAAAAGGTTCGTAGCAGTTGTAGTACGTGACAAACGTGCAAACCCACAAGTCAACCATTAATAGCATCCCTAGCATGACGCTATTAATACATACGCCGCCTGGTAATACCGCTAATGCTGTAACTGAGGTACATAACACTGCTGTACAGCAGTTGCAGCAAATTTGTTACCGGCGGCGGTGGTGGGGCGGCTGCGGCATGCGGCGCTGGATGTGTAACTACACTTACACACGTTTCTCCCACACACAATAGTCTCATAATAAATTCTAGTGTAAACTACTGAATCAATACGTGGGTAGGCAAATGGTCTTCTAACGAGGTACCAGGTAGTCTCGTATTGTACCAGCGTGCGTGCCACCCACACCCCACACAGGCTGAAGCAACGAACCAAAAGGAGACTCTATTCACTCGCAGAATATGGAGGCGAGGCTTGTTTCGAATATTCGGGAACATTACAAGAAACAATCCGTGGTTTGTTGTGAACGGAGAGGGAGAACGGCGGTGGTGTTGAAAGAAGTTCCGTAAAATGGTAACTCGTAGATGATGCCAGAACAAATACCAGGTATCATACATCTCGGGGAGACCAGGGATATATTCAAGCGAAACGTCTACGAGCCTGAAGCTGGTCAGCCAACAAGCGTCAAAAATCACGGAGAACGACGTAAAACGCGTTTGACACTTACGGGTTGCACACGCTCACGATATAGCATTGCTGCCCTCATGAGTGCGCTGTTCATGGCTCGCCGAGCACCGGAATCCCATGCACTCGGCCTCAGCTGCCCTTTGGGACTTGAGAGGTGAAATTGACCGACAAAAGTTGCGTTTACAGCAGCACCGGTCATTCGAAGCAACACGGGCTGCTTGGATATTGGTGACATATACGCTTCATGTCCGAACTGCAATAGTTAGAGCTGTAGTGTTAGAGCTGTAGTCTAAGTCGGCAGGATTTCACGATTAATAAGTAATCGGTAAGTGCTGTTCGCCAACTAAGCGGCTTTAATCGGAAAGCCGTCTGGTGGCCAACAGATTTGCCGACTCAAGTCAGCCGAGCAAAGCGAGCGAAAATCAGCGCCCGTCGGTCCAGAGGGGCCCGCCGAAAAACCAAAAAAAAACATCCCGCATTAAATAATCCTTCCAAAGTATGGAAATCAACAAGTCGGCACCTCCGGGAAACGACTAAATATTAGTCCGACAAATAACTAGCTGGTGACTAAAGTCGTGCCGACTCACCGCTCTAGCATAACAATAGTTCAACAACATGCACGACACGATCGATCCCATTCCTACTGCTGAGCACCGACGGAAAAGGTGGATAACATCGCACTTTCGTCATTCATATCTTTGGTGTCATTGGTCGCTACACCCCGGCTCCAAACAGAGTGGCAATCAACAAGACGTTACTACCGCCGCACTGGTGATTAGAACGCTACATGCCAGCCATTGCCATAGTTTTTCTCCCGCCCACCCACCCACCCCTTTTCGTTCGAAGGGGAGGGGAAGGAGTTACGTCCAAGTACGACTTTATTTTTCTTGCGACCAGAATACTGCTGAGGAGTTCACTGCTGCGCAGGAGTTTGAACTGTCGTGGACCATGGGAACTCTTTCCGAGCCTGTGCAGCATTATGCTCCAGTCGAGGGGGGCAAGGGAGGGAGTAATAGGATTACTGCACATGTCGGCTCCCTGCCCTCGCGGAAGAGGTGCTTCACAGGCAGAACGAGAGTCGAACCTGGGGTACCCCAACCCACACAGAGTAATAACGATATTGCATGGAGCAATACGTAGCAGGACCAGGCATAGGTAGGACTTGATTATGCGAGTTAATGTGAGAACAACAACAACAAGGGGACATTGATACCATCAGCGCCGTCGGCAGCATGTCAAGCCAGCGGAAACTCCCTCCCACGTCTCAAGAAAAAGCGAGCCACAACCTGAGTCGAAAGCTACACAACAAACTACCTGGTCAGGAGTTTTAGACCCACACACAGGTAGGTACGTCTCAAGAGAAAGCGGGCAACAACCTGAGTCGAAAGCTACACAACAAACTACCTGGTCAGGAGTTTCAGACCCACAGACATGTAGGTGGTCACACTAACGGGTGCGTGTATGTTTGTGTTTGTGTTCGTGCAGGCAAGTGCTAGCATGTGAATATCCGGGTTGTGCTATGGGTACAAACTACCGAGCCTAGCCGAGTCCACAAGCGTGCACTTGGTGCATACAAAACGGCTTTCGGAGACATGACCGCCCGCGGAACAAACACGCTTGCTCATTATGCTTCGATTTCAGGGGGCAAAACAGGCGGTCGCGATCACCTTTGTAGTCGGTACAACCAGCAACCTACCAACATGCCTACTGCTACTATTAATAGAGTATCGAACAATGAGCGCGTTTGTAAGACCGTTCTGCTGTATGGGTCCGTTCTCACCATGTACCGGCATATAATGCCAGCATAGCGAACATGCGGTAACACTTGTAGTTACGGAGATGTCCTTGATCTACAAGTAGCTCTACCGGCCATCGTTCTGCGGGTCATACGTCATGGTTTGATACGGCGGTGTGCAAAGTGGTATCCCTGGTACACATAAATGACACGTACACGACAAGCTCAACACCAACACCAACACTGGCTTGCCGCTGCTGCAAACCAACAGCCAACACCAACATCAACAAGCCCCAACCAACGCAGCTCGACCAACGCACACATTTTTCACGTAATAAAAGAAGTGATGTGCCTGCCAGACCTGTACATCACACATTTTTCAAGTGGTTCGGAAATTGCGACTGCGACCCACCTCTGTCCATCGCGCTCCGACAGCAAAAACTGCCTGTCCCTCTTGCCTGCCTGCCTGCCCGCCTGCCTGCCTGCCTGCCCGCCTGCCTGCCTGCCTAGCACTTTTGTCTGTAAAGCCTGGACCTCTCTCCCTTCAAGCAATGAAGTTGCTTGCTCCCTTAGGTCTCCTTCCTTCCTCTCGAACAGCAAAAGCCGGTTGTCAGCTTCTGCTGCTGCTGCTGCCTTTGTGTTTCGGCTTGGAGTGTTGGACCTACAGCAGAATCAGCACAGTAGTTGGGGTCCTGCATTAGTGCGGTAGCTTTAGTACGGGATTTCAGCTTAGTGCGGTGAAATCATTCTTGCGGTATCTTACAAGTATGGAAGAGGATAAAGCAGCAACCAGAGATAGTTCGAGGTACCCATTTTAGTGCGTGTTGTGTCGTCTTGCAAGGTATCGCACTAAAATGAAGGATTATTTTTTCGGCTCTTTATTGACGCAATCGTCCAGTAAAAAAAAAACAGTAAGAGAGAGACAGCAAACGGAGGGCATTTCGAATCAGGCCCTGGGGATGGGTGGCGGGTTCTCTGTTTTCTGCCCACAACGCTCTCCCAGCAATCAACCCTTGATGAGCCTTGTGGAGGTATCACAAGCTGCTGGGCTGGGAGAAAGGAGACGCGAAGAGATTATACAGCAGCAGGCGGGATTTTGATATACATCGTCATTGAACCAACAGACGACAGGGTCCCTTCCTGCTGTCTCTCCTCGAAGCAGCCTTGGTTGAGCCTGTCTAGAGAAGAAACAAAAAAAAGCAGAGCCAACATGGCAAACTCGTCCACCCTCCCACCCACCCAGCAACACCAACAGCACCAGCAATAGCAGCGCTCCATGCAATACCAGCAAGAATGCGGCTGCCTCATCGGGGGGTCGCACATGGCAAGCCCGTTCCCCCAAGCTCGTTTGCTTCAATCACTTGCAAGAGCCCCTCCTCTCTGCTCTACCGCTGCACAGAGGGAGACAGAGAGATCAAGCACAATACAACAAGCAGGCAGAGGTAGCTGCCAGGGGCAAGTGCCCACCCACCTCCCAGCTGCACCCTATGCCTCACCGATCTCTGGTGCCCGTCCCAGGCCCAGGCTTAGACAGTGCCTCCCTTGGGTTGAAGGGCAGCGCCGCTTGAAAATGCGGCTCAGCCGCTTGTCCTGAGCAAATGCTGTGACTTGACTACCGACTCTTTCAGCAGACCAAACCGAAAAAAGGACCCCCGGAGTCCAAGCGGATGTCGTCGCACGCGGCTGAGGATGAAAGCTCAACCACCACCAAGCCGGGCACCTGTCGTCTACCCCTCTCCCCAGGTGAAGCTGGCGGAGCCTTCGGTACGCTGGATCGCAAGGCCTTGGAGTTGTGGTAATGTCTAACGAAGAGAGATATTTCGGGTTGGAAAACTGCAGACAGGCGTTTTTAATTTTATTGTACAGTGGGAATCGGGGGCACAAGAAAAGTATTCCGCGGGCTGTCCAGCGCACGCTGGGCTGTACCGCCGTACCGCGGTACAAGGTCTACCGCAGGCGGAAGCGGTAAAATACCACACAATGATATAATATGCGTCCCATCCGTCCCTCCAGCAGCGTAGAGTGTGCACGGAGGTTCCTGGATAGATATGAGAGAGTACCGCAGTGAGTGGGTACCCCGCGATCTAAGTGCACTCCGTGACAAGCCGATACAGGAGGTGCTAGTAGCATTATTGCCCTTTTGACTACGGCTGCGTGCAGCTGCTGCTGCTGCTTGCCGTGTTGCTGTGTCGTGGGTAATACGACAACATCGTAATAAGTTGCCCCATTTCATACCTGCCTGGTAGTATATTAGTAGTAGCAGTCGAGGGCTCCTCTTTTTTTCTTGAGGTAAATCGGGGTAGCCGACGACGTCATTTGATAGGCTTGCACGGCATATATGAATGTATATGTATGTGTGCGTATCTCGGTCTCAGCGCTCTCCACTGTATACGAGTCGTATGCAACTGGGGCTTTTGGTTGAGAGTTGTTGTATTGATTGTGTGGTGTCGCTGTTATTTTCAAAAAGTGTTTAAAATGTTTCAAGTGCTGCGTGATACTCCGTCCTGCCGCTTTTGTTATGAAATATATATAGTCTATAGACTAAATACATAACAAACATTAAACAAAGTCAATTGAATTTCAAATTAATAATTTCATGGCGTTGAAATGACAACCAAAACCGACAAAAGCCGCGAAAAATGCCGACAAAATAAAAGTCGCGCCCACTCCACGTAGCACGCGCTCTTGATTGATTCAAACTCTAAAACTTGGAATTAAACTAGGAATTTTCTTGCCGTGGAAAAAGGGCGTTGTTTATAAACCGCCCCCGCCCCCCGCCCCCCTGCAGCCTGTGGGGACTTGGGAGAGGGGCTTTGCAAGGGGGGGGGGGAATAGTGTCGACAATACGACAATAACAATGGGAAAGTGATGAATGCGTGGATGTTAAAACAATAGACTTAATTAAGTCGGAAATGACGAGTGGTTTTGCTGTGTGTCATCGGCCTCAAACGAGAACCACACCAGGCCGCCGGGAGGGGTAGGAGACGCGTGTCGGACAAGTGTGCCATAGATGTGGAGAGATGAGATGTACGGCGCGCGCACAGCACATACATGATGATGATACCATATAATAATCCAGTCACTCTGGAGCTGAGAAATACCTCAGAAAAAGCACAAACCAAACAATGGTAATTAATAAAAATAGCCAGGGTTGGTTGTTGGAATAAACGGTAGATTCCTGAAAAGGCCGTTGTCCCCCCCCCCCCTGACACACACGCAAAAAACAGCCCCCCCCCCCCCCCCTCTCCCCCGCCGCCCCACCTAAAATAAAATCTGCTAGAATAATAAACACTACCAGGCAGGTGATATCACCTTATTACCTATCCAACCAGCCATGCCGTAGCTCCAATTCATTTAAAATTTCCTATTTCCGCGCGCCCTCCTTCCCCACCACCCGCACCATCGCCTAGACTAGACCTAGCACCACGCGTATATCAAGCTCCTTCAGATGTACATCTATGCGATCTAAAGATGTTGAAAATCCCCCTCCCGGGGCCCCACCCCGCCTTCGAACACTGCGCCCTCTCCTCACCGGTTGTACGACATACAGGATATACTTGGAAATATACTGATGCATTCCTTCCACAACCGTCAAATTTGTCCCCTTAAAGGATTTACAGTTTCCGCACACAGATTGTTGCCCCCCCCCCCCCCCCCCCGCCGCGTTACCTCTTGTTCAAACCCCGGCCCCCACGCCCTTAGAATCTCCGCCCTCCCCTCACCCGGTTATACGACTTACAGGATACGCTACTTGATCAACTGATGATGCTTTTCCTTCCACAGCTGGCAGATTTTGTCCCCCTCAAATACGGGTTTCAAAGTTTCCGCGCACAGACTGATTAATATCACCCTGTTGACCCTGGTACAAGCTACACTGAAGTTCCAAGAAGGGGAGTCGCCGACCAATATCCTTAACGAGGACACACACACCCAGTAATACGCGCGATCGGAGTATCACACACAGCTTGCAAAGATGAGTTCGACGAAATTTCGATCTCACAGCTGGAGGAGTGTATTTTTATTTATGCAATAATAAATACTTGCAAACTACGTACAGTAATTCAAGCGCAGCGTGTGGGGAGACGTCTATCTATCTATGTACAGCATGCGCGGCATGCCGATGATATGTATATAGCGCTTTTGCCACTAGTTGTTCTGCGCTGTATACTTGTGTAAGGATACTGGGCGGAGACACAGAGTGCCCCCCTGCAGGTCGGCTAATTGAGCAGGTCCTCGGAGAGTACTCACTTTCTTTGCCTTCGTAGAGACGCAGCTTTATTCGATTCCACCAGAGCGGCGGGAGCTACCGCGGCCCCCTCGCCTTCGACGCGCCCGCAGGGTGTCGCATCTCAGCGACCACGACCCGGGAACGACGCCTTCTTCAAGGGCAGCGTCGCGTGCATGGCGTCTGCACCGAGGGTAGACTTCTCCTCAGCGTTGGCGACCGCGGTGGTGCAAACGGCCTCCGCCCTGCTCACGTCAGAGAGGCCGGCGTCGCGGCAAGCGGACGCCCTTTCAGTGGAAGCGGCCTGGACTCGCATGGATTGTACGCCCTATGCCGGGCAGACGTGAGCCGCCCCGACCCTCGACCTCGGCAAGGCCCTGCTTATGGCCCACGACGAGGCCCCCGACCCTTCTTTTGGCCGAACCCCGGAGGAAGAGCTGGCGGAACGCAACCGGAGAAAAGGGCGACGCAGCGACAGTCGCGATCGCGGGGACCGCAGCCGTGAGGGTGGCAGCAAAAATGGTGAGGGTGGCGACCACCACCACCGCCGCGGGGTGGCAGCGGTGGTGGAGGCGGAGGAAGCGCATCGGGTGCTGGTGGTGGCTCAGGGCGCCGCTGAGGAGGCAAATTTGGTCGCAACAGCAGGGGCAGTGGCCGCAGCTCTGGACCAGGCAACGGAGGGCGGAGGAACGGCGCGAGAGGACGTTCAGCGTGGGACGGCTCGTCAACCTCCTCCCGCTCGTCTTCGGCCTCGAGCACGGACCACGACAAGGTGACCGTGGCAACAGGCAACAGGCGTCGCGAGCCATGGCAGGAGAAGCATCTGCGCCTGAGACTTTCACCTTCCCGTTGCGTCTGCTGATGACGCACTTCGACCGGGTTGACACGGCGAGGGCTACACTAAGTTGCATACTTTCGGAATGTGTAACGGCACGCCTTTTTCTGATTTCAGTCCGGAGTTTCGCGTACTTGTGTCGACCCCTACGGGGAGTGAGCGTGTTTTGTCTCCGAGGACGGACGTGGTGTTGGAGGTGGTTCGGGTGGCGGCGAATGAGCAACTTCCGGCTCTCATTCCTGCGTTGTACCTTGGTTCGAAGGCAACGGACCCGCGGCCATACGCCTTGTTGGATGCTATATGGCGGGCTTTTAGTGACTATGCGCATAATAAGACACCTGCCGTCAAAGGCGGAAATTTTTCTTCTCTGCCTGTTTCTTCGACGGGAGCGCGGTCATCCGCCCCGTCGGGGCCCCGGCCCGCCGATCATGGGTGCGGCCAGGGCCAAGTGCCGTCCCAGTCGCTTTCGTTGCAGACGAGGGATCGAGCCATCATCCAACTGTCATGCCTATCGATGATTCATCTGACCCATGGCTTGACCACACATCGAGCTGCTGGCCACTAGAAGAGCATCATTATGCTATTCCCCTGGAAGCCTAACCAAGGCGTAAGATATGGGATACGGCTGGATATAAAGGGCTTCACATGCCTTTGAAGGCATGTGCGTCTAGGAAAAAGGGGATGATATTTTTTTTGCCTCGCGGAATTGAACGCTATTCAGTTCGTCCGTGGCGTGTGTGTAAGACAAGAGCTTATCTAGTACACAAGTGAGTGACCAACGTGGAACCTGCCTAGTTGAGAAACCTGCAAGGAACGGGTGACCTGTGTCTGTAACAGCCCCTTAAGATTAATACACATGGCTAAATATCATTATATTTAGTATTATTGCGGAGATCCAGGCGCAATTCGATGCGAGTCGACGAGGAGAGCAAGAAGTAGCTGGAAATTCCCGGGGGAAAAAATGAAGGCGACGCGTGCTACGGTAGAGGTGCACCACGTTTTTTCTGTGGTTCTTATTTTGGGAGCTCAAGACACTCTCTCCCCAAAACTGATTTGTCTGGGAGAAAAAAAAGCTGCAGCCGGATGAAAAATCCCGGACCCATGGCCTATTATAGGAACACGATGAGAATCATGCAACAAAAATGGCCTATTATTTTTTTATTTTCCGACGATTTTGGGTTAAGGAGCCCCGTCATTCAGAGACTATTTCAGCCAAAAACAGTATTATTCCTCTATTATCATCGTAGCACGCGTCAGACACGCGTACTATCGTACTACGTACGGTAGGTAGTAGTAGTGAGTAGGAAGGGGGGAGAAGAGCCTGCTCACTGGCCCCGGGTCTGACTTTTACGTCTAGGGAGGTGGAGTTGTGGAGTTTAACAAGGAGGAAAAAAAAGAAGAGCGCGCGATCGGTGCGAAGACAAATAAAAGGGATGGCACATTGGCCAAAACAAAAACGCACACACACAGCAACACACACTCTTCTTCTTCTATCTATTATTATGTACGGTACCTGTCTGTGGTGGGTGTTTTCAGAACTCCTGTCGGTTTTTTGCTCTTCTTCTTTTTTTCTATTTTCATGTTTTATTTATGATCTGGCTTGTTGTCTTGTGTTCTCGTACCCGGTACGATAACAACATTTAACTTTTTTTTTGCTTTAATTTATTCGCCCCAGATTAAAATTGCCCTTCGTTCGTTGTTTTCGGTTTTCTCTGTGTCACCAGTCACAACAACTGCTTGCTGTTGTTGTCGTTGTTGTTGTGGCAGCATAATAATTTCTATCTCTTCAAGAAGACGAAGAATCAGCACGGACATTGTGTGTGTACTGACGACGTCGTTCGGTAGAAAGAATATTATTGTGCAGGCAGCAAACAATTACAGCACAGAGTAGTCCCTACGTACATCGTATCATAGTTGTGGCAGTGTGTACCTGGGTATGTAGCAATACTGGTGGTGGTATGGAGTGGTAGGCAGTAGACGGACGGGTGTGATAATCAAACAGGTGTGATAATCAGACTGCCCCTTCCTTGCTGTCTTGCTTTCTTTTTTTTTTATGAAAAATATGTGACATCAGCCGCACACGCAGACGGCGCAACGTCAACCAACTAACTGCCTCAGACTCAGCGACAAGATTTATTTTCGGACCGCCCGTAATAAAATCAGAAAAACTTCATCAAGCACATATTGATTGGTAGTAACTAGACTAACCCCCCGGGACTTTAAAATATACCTACGAGGTACCTGGTATATTATAATACGATACCGGTCGCCCCGGTGGCGTTTCAGGTTATCTTCGAGCCTGGTGTAGGTCAGGTTCGTGAGTTCGAACCCCGCCGAGCGCATACTCGTGTGAAATTCGCTGGGACTTTTTTTCTTGTGCACAAATTGACTTGCGGATGGATAGCGCGAGAGCGTGAGTTGGCAACACTCGATGAAAACTCAACGAGCAGTGGGCTTGCTGAACCATATGCGCGATAAAAATTGAAGGCAAGAACAGGGAAGAAGGGACGACCCCTGAGTCCAGGGCTTGTTGTCGTCAAGAAGCTCGAAAGTGCAAGTGTGAGAAAAAAAATATATATATAGACTATTTGTTTAGATAGATAGGCTCAACAAACAAGAGAAAACGTTGACCCCGACAACATATATATACTCCATGGGACAAAAACGAGCGGCAGGTGTATCTCGCAGCTTGCAAAGATGAGTATCGCCCCTAAATTTACCGAGCGAACTCACAGCTGAATCATGATGACGACGTGTGTGTGTTTAAAATTTAGATATTTTTTTCACAATATAATAATAATGCTCGTTCGCTGGCTCGTGTTAGCACTAAATACACCCGGCACCAAAAAAAGTCGTGCGATGGAGATGTTGTTATATTATATCTGGTATTATATACAGTATGTACTTATTATATACTGGTGCCGCCATGTTATCTCGTCTCTTCTCTGATGCCATACAAAGAGGGTTCACGGGTGTCCCGCCTCTTCGCTTATACTCGCTACCAACTCACGCAATCCCCCCGCCCCCTCTATATGCGACATATAAAATAAGCAAAAAAAAGCATCATATTATAACTAACTGCAGCAGCAGCTTTTTTATTCCAATCAACAATGTACACCAATTAGCCGTACAACACCGATGTTTGGTTGGGCTCCCTGCGGCGTGTACCTGGCATAATACACACAGCTTGCAAAGATGAGTTTCGACGAAATCTTCGATCTATCATCTCACAGCTGGAGTGTATTTTCATTTATTTTTTATAATAAATATATCCATCGTATTCGCCTTGTTATTACTTGTATTATATTACTTTTATAAAAAATATATCAAGGACGTCAGCCGTGAGTTCGACGAATTTCAGGTCAATACTCATCTTCGCACGCTGCGTTGTTGGTACTTGTAATATACTATACGTATACCTATGATAACAGAGTTTTCGGAAAAATGAGAACGGAGCCTAAAATGGGTGAGTTTTTATTGGGAGGGGTCCTATTTTTTGTCCACTGTAATGGTAAGTTTTGGTATTTATTTATACTTTAGGTGGGGAATTTTGAGCTAGATAGATCAAACATCACGTCTATTTTATACAGTATTTTTTTCTACTATAGTTTCCACTATAATATATACTGTTCTATTATATGTAATATATACTGCTGTTCTATTATATGTATGGTTGGCGGTTTATTGTTCTTGCCACACGCACGTGCTCACAAGTAGTAGCATAATATCATAATGGTGTGGTTACGGTATATATATAAACCCCCCCCCCCTCCCCCCCCCCCCCCCCCCCGCCCCCAATAATATACTGGTGCCAAAACCGTCAGATTCATCCCCTCGAAAGGATTTATAGCTTACATGCACAAATTGCCCCTTTCCCCCCCCCCCCCCCCCCCCCGCCCCCCTCCAAACCCGCTCGCTTTTGATCAAAACCAGGCCCCCCCTTTGCCTTCACAGCTGTCAGATTTTGTCCCCCTCAGAAACGGGTTTTATAGTTTCCGCGCACAGACTGACTAAAATCATCCTGTTGACCCTGATAGCTACACTGTAGTTGTAAGGGGAGTCGCCGACCTATATCCTTAATGAGGACACACAACTCGTAATGCGCGCGATCGGAGTATCACACACAGCTTGCAAAGATGAGTTTCGACGAAATCTTCGATCTCACAGCTGGAGTGTATTTTAATTTTTATAATATATATATGCCGGTGGTATTATACCGTCTCATAATATTATATACAAGGCCATGAAGTTATAACGTACGTACTACTACTGCTATTATTAATATTAATACGACTTTTTTTTTTTAATTCTTTTTTATCCTCCGGCGGATGGGGAAAAATAAAGCTTTAGCTCACCACACTTCCGCGTATTTTCATACGCGTCGTGTGTCGATTTAACTCAGTTGCTTTCGCAGCCCAACGCTAGCTGGCGCACCCTTCGAGTCCCATTGTAGGTATAGCGTAAGCTGTCCCTATCAGTGGTCTTCGTTACAACCCCGGCAGCGCAAACTGCCGTTGTATACGGATGCGTGTGTATGTCGACCCGGCCTGTCCCCTGAGGGTCAGGTTCGGTGGAGATAGCCACCCGGAATGTCATCTTTCCGGGTAGTGTGGGACTTGCGCAAGCTCACCCACTAACAAAACCCCTGGCCATGGGAGATAGCCTTCCGCCGGACTTGGTCCAGTTACGGTCCACCCTACCCATTCGGGCGTTGGTCCTCGGAGGTACGATTAATACGACGTGTTGTGCGTGTTGTTTGACGTTTTTCGTCAACCCCGGAAGGAACAGAAATAGGAGGGGGTTACTTCGTACGTACGTACGTGTGGAAATATGATTATTATATTCCTCGTTTCTTTTTATGGAAGGGTGGGCGTACATTATTATTGGGTACCATACACGGCGGTGGTGTGTTGGAACACAATTATCAGCGTAAATAACACAGCAAGAAATGATGTGCACACCAGAGACAGGGTGTCGGTCGTACCGCCGGCGATAGTATACGCTCTTGTGTCAGCACCAATTTGTGTAGCCACACACAGCAGCGGTGGTGTGTTGGAACACAACTATTATTAGCGTAAACAACACAGCAAGAAATCATGTGCACACCAGAGACAGGGTGTCGGTCGTACCGCCGGCGATAGTATACGCTCTTGTGTCAGCACCAATTTGTGTAGCCACACACAGCAGCAGTGCTCCATGCCTTGATAACAACAACAACAACGCCTAAATCTGCCGATGAAATTCTCCTCCAAATGATCCCTTCCCCCCCAACGTTCAAGCAAGGACTTCGGCCTTATTTTCTTCACTTCCTCGGGTAAAGTTGTATTACAGGGGGGTCTACCGATTAACGAGAGCCCGGTTTAAGAAGAAACACCGATTTAAGGCCGCACTTTGTCCAAGAACGAACACCGGTAGTTATCATGTTGTTTTTTCTCCAGCTCTCTTCTTCCCTGTCCTACCTATTATCCAAGTCAATTTTCGTCTTGACGCGCTCCACAATAGAGGTGCGTCACTTTTTTCGTAATACTACTCCTCAATTTGGGAGCTTAAGACCTCTCTGTTATAAGGCTTAGTTTGGGTAAGCGAATGGTTAACCAGTTGCAAGTGGTCAGACGGACTAATACCCCACAAATTCCTTAACAAATGGCGTCGTCGACAGACCATGGGTTTTTGGGTCGTGGGTTCGATCCCCACCATCCACAATAATAAACTTTTCAGATTTTCCCCATGTCGAACTTGAAAAATACTCTTCCTGGTATCCCCAGGAAATGAAACGGCTTGGATATTGAAAGGTCCGCCCGTATATCCGGCCGACCTGCTACCCCGCCGTTTCAGGGGGGGAGAGTGTTATAAGGCTTAGTTTGGGTAAGCTATTGGTTAACCTTTTGCAAGTGGTCAAACGGACCAATACCCCACTAATACCTTAGCCCCTTAAGAGCCCCAAAATCCCTCCCTATACTAACTTCAAGTAAATTTGTCCCCAAAGAGGTTTCCAGTTGTAAAGGCGTTAACGTCTCCCAAAAAACTGATTTGGAGAAAAATAAAACAAAAAACAGCTGCGGGTCGATGAGAAATCCCATGGTCTAGGCTACACAACGAGAATCATGCAACAAAAATGGCCCATTATTTTTTTTTTTCCCGACGATTTTGGGTCAAGGAGCCCCGTCAATTTCAGGAAAAAAAATCAGCCGCAATAACGGTGTACTTCTATCGTAGTCACGCGTCTCGCGGAGACCTCGGAACCGCCCCTTCCCTTGAAAACAACTGGTTCGACCGAGCTCTTTTCCAGGTGTTTTCCTGCAAACCTACCCATTGGATTGCTACAGGGGTCATTTTTTACTTTCTTTTAGCCCCCCCGAGGGAAGCAACACATTTAACTGCAAAAATAGTATCCACTTCAGCGTCTTGGGCTGACAGATGTTTGGACAACACGGGGATTTTCCAGGGCTTTTGTCAAGGGCCGATGGCGCGGGCCGGGCCGGGCCGGACCGGGTCAAAAACTTTGAAAAATTGCTGGGCCGGGCCGGGCCGCGGCCTATGAAATGAAATTTAGATGGGTCGAGCTGGGCTGCGGCCCATCCACTCGAAATTTGATCGGCCGCGGCCCGGCGCGGCCCATGAAATGTGGGCTACATATAGGCCGCTCTGCCCAACCCATGAAGCGGCCAAGGTGTTTTGACGGGCCGGCCCGGGCCGCGGCCCATGATATGTGGTGTACTGTTGGTACTGCGATGACGACGTCCGCCCGGTCCATGAGACGGCCCACGCGTTTTTGTGGGACGGCCCGCGCCGCGGACCATGATAAGTAGTACACTATTGTAAAGTACCAGTAAAAAGCAAATATAAAACGGCTACGGAACCGGTATACAACACATACGAGTATATATATACCAAGTAATATATTATCACCAGCTGAAAATTATATTAAGAAAAAAAACAGGACACGTCAGCGTGCACCTTTTAGTACGGAATGGGCCGGCCCTTCCAATTCACGGGCCGGCCCACAGAGATGGCGGGCCAGGCCCTATAGAGCCCGTGTCTCACAGGCCTCGCTGCAAATGTCATGGTCTGGGCCGGGCCGGACCGAGCCGTGGCCTGTTCTCTGCAAGTCTGATGGGCCGGGTCGGGGCGCGGCCTATCCTCCGAAAAATTGATGGGCCCGGCCGAGCCGCGGGCCACTACATGCACAAAGATGATGGTGCCACCCACCAGCGCCGACAAGTCGCCGACCCGGCCCGACCCAACTCCGGGCCTGCCCACCAGCGCCGGCCCATGACAAGCGCTGAGAATTTCGACGTCTTGGACGAATATTGCCCCGCCGTAAAAATGAGGTTCTTTGTCCCCGTAGCAAAATGCTGGGTTTGTTCGATGGAAACCCTGGAAGGAGGCTCGAACATTTTCGTTCAAGATAATCGTCGGTTTTTAGCTCTCCGCGAGGAAAATTGACTTGGATAGGTAGGAAAGGGAAGATGTGTCCAGAGAGAAAAAAAACAAGATCAAGATTCGTTAATTGCGTGGTACGTGTAGCCTAGATAAGAGAGGTCAAGATGGCTTGGCACGGGCATACCGAAAACTACATCATACAAACCCGTTCCGATTTTGGTGTAAGAGCAAGTGCCGGTTTAAGAGAGGTCTGCTTGTCTTGACGCACCCCTTCGTGGAGCGGCCCCCCGAGGGGAACGGGGACACAGGGTTGTCGGTGTTAGGAAGCGCTTTCGTCAACGTCCGTGGTGCCTTTTTTATGTCCTCCGTTGGCAGCTCACATCTTAGAGACGGGGCAAAGAATATCATAAATGTCATACTCTATGGGAAACTGAGAAGGTGCGGGCTGTGTCAAAGTGCAGCCGAGTGATGGGGACACAGCAGGTATCGGTGCTGGAATGCACCGCTTTCCGTTGTGTAGCTTCTTCTCATAGATTTCTTATTTCTTAAATCAAGGCTATTGGGACAAATCAAGGCTCCAAGTGACCGCATGGGGGTGGATTCTATCAATCCCCCGCAACGCCTACGACGGGTGACCGCTTTAGGATCTAAGAAGCACAAATCCTAAAACAGCCAAATACTTCATCAGGTCCTCAACGACGGTTCTAGGAACTTATCTTCATGTATATAGCTAGATACGACATCACCCTATAACATTAGCCCACCCTGAATACTCGTGGATGCAGATCACACGACGATCGAAGGACGGTAGCTATGATACCATCCCAAAATCGGAAAGAGGGGAGTCGAAGATGCGGCTATTCGAAAAAACTGAAATGCGCCCGTACATCTACCCCCACACGTCGTAAATGGGGCTAGGACGGGACGCCTCTCGCAAGGTCGAGACGTGGTATACCGGAAAAACAAGCAAACCGACCACCGCCGAGCAAAAGGCGTTGGGTCAAACCGTATCGGCTTTCGACCAAGCGTGTTGGGAACGACGTCGTTCTACCGACGTCCGCGCCCTGCCCCGCTGCATAAGTTTCCCCAACACCCGGGTCTTCGACATGCGCTGGCAGCGACGGGCGACAAGATTTTTGCCGAGGCAGCCAGCTCACACGACCTCATCTGGGGCATTGGTTACAAGGCCGGTGGCCCACGAGCCTCCCATCAACCGCTTTGGCGAGGATTCCACCTTCCGAGACACGTGCTGATGGAGGTCCGCCAGCACCTCGCTCGCCCCCCCCCGCACCCAGCCCCTGCCGCAGTTCCCTTGAGTCGGCTCACAACTTTTTCCCCGGGGCGCACCCACTCCGACCTACTCTGGTGGGATCTTCCCCACCGACAATGGTGTCCACGAGACAAGCGATCCACCTCCACGGCAATCACCGAAAACCTCGCTCGGCCATCTCCTGCCTGCTGCCGTCGACGCCATATGTCAAAGCGCTGCCGAGTGGTAGGCAGACAAGTGGTATCGGTGCTGGGGGGCACCGCGACGTCGTATGTCAAAGTGATGTCCAGTGGTAGGGACACAGGAGAGGTATCGGTGCTGGGAGGCACCGCTTTGCGTTGTGTACTTTCTTCTCGTATATTGCTTCTTTCTTGGCTCAGGGCTTGGTACAGCTCAAGACTTCAAGTGACGGGATGGGGGGACGGAGGACTCTATCAATCCCCCGCCACACCAACGGCAGATGACCATTTTTGGGACCTGAGAGACACGAAATCCCGGAACAGTCAATTGCGACATCAGGTCCAACGAGACCGTTCTAGAAACTTGCCTTCATGTCTATTGCTAGATACGACATCACCCCATGTAGAAGCTGTCCGGCTTGGAGCGTCACCGTCACCTACATTATTATACTATCACCTAACTATGAGAGATAGCCTTGACATCACATACTCTATCGGCCATCAGAAGTTTGTACGGCATTTTTCACATCACCTACGACGTGGTTTCACCTCAAATCTATGGACTATCCATACATATATCAATATAAATGCATAACATTGGCCCACCCTGAAATGTTTCAGATTATGCAGATCACACGACAATCAAAGGATGCCCTCAAAGCGTCCAGAAAAGGGGGGATCGAAAGATGCGGCCATTCGAAGCAAACGAAATGAAGCTATGCATTTCTCCACACCTCGTCATGAAAGTAAGCCGTCTCAGTGGAAGTGTTTCAACCCTGCGATGGAGCTCACAAACGTGGGAGCTCGCGGGCGGGCATGTACCAAACGGTCTACCGGTAGCAAGCGGGCTACGAAAAGACGAAGGCAAGGCCACTGAGCGCAAGGATGCGAAGGGAAACAACAGAAATGTATAGGTCCGGAAGGGGAAAAGGGAAACATGCCAGGCTGCGAAGGAGAAACAATTTTTGGGGCCTGTATCAACGCGGGGCCCAAGGGGTGGGCTATATGGGCTAGTGGCTGAAAGGCAAGAGAGAAAGCAAGGCACGCTGTGGATTATAAATAAGGGCAGGGTCTGCAACGTTGGACCTGGGCGGTTGACTTGGGGAACTTGGTCGAAAGGCAAGTGAGAAAGAACCAGAGTACACGCTAGGAAGTAGTGGAAGCAGGGGCCGTAGCATGGACCTGGGGGGCTATCACAATGTAGAACAAATGGTGAGAAACGTAAATAAATGCCGACCTAGGCAGGTTAGGAGTCGATAGGGCTGATTCTTAAGGGGCCTGGCATATAGTTGTTGTTGTTGTTGGTTCGGTCAGGCGTTAAGGCCTCTGATTTGTAATCTCCTTTATATGCCTGAAGTTGCAGGATTCTGTATTTATTTCCACGCTTTCGCTAAAAATTAAACATACACTGCTTGAAAACACCGCTGTGTGTGGTGGATCGAGAATATCGTCGAACCTCAATTTTGCAAGCTGCGTGTGATACGTCGATCGCGCGTTTTTACGGAACGTGCATGTCTACATGAAGGGTATTATATGAGTCTTACTACGGTAGCCCCCCCCAACTTTTCTTTAGCGAAATAACCGGTTTTGAAGCCAGCTCCCGGCCGTGTCTCGTGAAATACGATGCCCGTTGCCACCCCGACGTTGTCGTTCGGTAGTCTTCTGCAAACATGAAAATGCACGATGAAGATATTGTTTACACAGCATCCTTCCTCGTGTCGAGCAGCCATGAAACGTTCGTTGAAGAAAATCGCTGTTTATTTTTTTGGGGGGGTACCGTAGAATCAGTCATAGGTCGGTTGCTTCCATTCAATATCAGAGAGGTATGGCATCAGCCGTCGAGGTACGTCTGTATGTGAATGGCATCCACTGCCGGCCTCTAATAAGAAATAGTGTCACAAAACAGTCAACCTAAGGAAGGGGAAAACAAGAAACTCGACAGCTCTTTCATATACGCCAAATTTGGTTTGGAACACACCGTTTTTTAACGAGAAATCTAGCCTTCTGAGCCATACTTGCAGCCCCGTGTCTTACGAGAGAGCCAGCCTAACAAAAAGCTGAAAACAAGAAAACTCGGCAGCTGTCACACCAAACTCATTGTGGAGCACACCGTTTCTTGACTAACAAATCTAGCCTCCGAAACAGTATTACGGAAGGACCACACTCAGAACTGGCGGTATGCGCCAAAACCTATGTGATCCACTTTTGTTTACCACAGCAGCAAAGGTCGCCCAATAAGGCGGTGTGACGCGCGCTGCGGTAGCTCTAGGTAGCCGTTTTCGTCTGAATTTGATTCTGAATGACGGGGCTCCCCTTAACCCAAAATCGTCGGAAAATAAAAAAATAATAGGCCATTTTTTTGGTTTTGCATGATTCTCGTTGTGTACCTAGGCCATGGGGTTGTTCACCCGGTGGGTAGCAATTTTATTTTTTTCCCAAAAATCAGTTGTTGGAAGAGAGGTCTTAAGCTCCAAAATTGAGGAAAAACCTCGGGGAAAAAAAAACTGGTGCACCTCTATCGTAGCACGCGTCGTCCTCCCGATATAGGGCGGTCAAAATTGCTTGGCACGGTCGAGGAATTCCACTCACGACCTGTGCAGTGCCGTTGAGAATAAGGCGGCTTCCTCCAACAAGGCGGTCGTTTTGCCCTGGCGACGCGTGCTGCGATAGAAGAGGTGAAGAGGTAGCATGTTTTGGCAAAAATATTATCGTCTGTGTTGAGAAATTTCGGGACTCCTTGACGCACTAACTACATATCGCCCGAAATGCGCCTTCTTTTTCTGTTACGTGTTTTTTTTTTTCGTTCTATAGCTAGGCCCCCATGATTTTTTTCCGATCGGGTTGCAATTTCCGTTGTTGTTACCAAAATCAGTTTTTCGGGTGGGGGTGTGGAGCTCCTCAAGGACGCGCGTTAAGATAGAGAAGTAGTACGAGCACTTTTTGGAAAAACGGGTTTATGAATTTTGACGGGGCTCGCTAGCGTCATTCTTAACCCAAAATGGTCGGAATTTCGTTATGAAACAAAAAAAACACAATATCCGTTACATATATACTGTATGTAGTAGGCCATAGGGTGGTTCGTTTCGTAGCAGCTCTTTTTTTTTGTTTTCTCCAAATCCGTGTTTGTTTTGGGAGGGAGAGGTCTAAGCTCCACAAACGTGGAGGGTTGCAGGGAAAAAAAATCAAAAGGCATGTATGTGCACCTCCGCCATATCTGGCAGAGAGGGAAAAAAATGGTGCTCTTTTTTGCCGTACTACTGCGGTAGCGTGTATCTGGCACGCCTCCATCTCACTGGGAAACCCCTACTGTATGTATATATAGATAGCTGTATGTAGCCGTATGTATGTGGTCCGGATTACAGTCGTTCTACGGTACGAAGCCACCCCCAACTTTTCTTTAGCGAAATCGCCGGGTTTGAAATCAGCTCCGACCAAGGCTACGGTAGGGGGGGTACCCCCATTTCCACTGGTGTGTTTGAGCCAGTCGCACGAGTGACTCTGTACCTCACGGATAAAAACAGTTTAGGCACTTGTTTTGGCGCAGCTTGGATCACCTTTTCATTGCGGATTGATTTCATCAATGTAAAATATGAAGAAAACGTAAGATTGCATAGGTGCAAAGGGGTTACTCGCGCGAGTGACCCCTAACCACTGAAATAAAAGGCCCAAAAGGGGACCCCCCTACCGTAGCCTGGGTCCTCCCGGTAGTATCTCCTGGAACAGGGTGCGCCCCTTACTTACCCCCCCGACGAGATGGTTCGAGATAGTCCCTTTCTCTGCAAGCAAGAAAACAGACGGAGATATGTTTTCATATGCATCCTCCATCGTGCCGAGCAGCCACGAAACGTTTGTTTCAAGAAGATCGCTCGCTGTTGTTTTCTTTTGGGAGGAGGAGGTATCGTAGAATCAGTCATTAATTGTATTGGGTTTTCCCGTAACAACCCGGCTTCTTATGAGAGGGTCTCGGTGCTACTGATGCTGTTGTGTATGATCGGAACAACCGCCTCACATTGCCAAGCGGCAGGTGGAACAATAAATATCTTCATGAAATAATTGTTTTACTCTTCTTGTGGTTTCTTTTGTGACGGTTAGTTTTAATCACAAAATAAAAAACACACCGCGGTAGCTACAAGTATACAATACACGGCTGTGAGACGTCGTGAGGTTTTAATTCTGTCGAAACTCACTTTTCGCAAACTGTGTGCGAGATACTCCGACCACACGTACGTGTTGCCGGGTGTACATTTGTCCTCAAGAAGGATAACGGATTTCCCCTTAGTCCTGTTGTAATAGCTACTGCTGTACCAGGTATGTAGCAAGCACCATTGTTGTCGACAGAGAGATACAAAGACGTTCAGTTCAGCGTTAACCCTTTTAGAGCCCCCAATCCCCTCCCTATACTAAATCCAAGCATTTTCGTCCCCAAAACGGGTTTCCAGTGGTGAAGGCGTCAAGATATCTTTTTATCGATCTCATATGTGCACGGAAACAAAAAAAAAAAACGCTCCGGTTCGTATGAGGAGGAAGCAAAATAAATCCGACGACTGGCTGTGGAACGCACCAGTTTGTTTGTTCGTTGGATTGGTTAGTTTTTTTTATTTTTGGTGCTTTAAAAAAAAAAAAGTTATTTTTGTTGAGACGCATGTATGTGCCGCCCTTTCGAATCCAGTATCACATATTTTGTATACGTATGCTCGTAAGAATAATATATAACTCTTTTGACAGCCCCCATATATATGAGGACACACAACTCGTAATGCGCGCGATCGGAGTATCACACACAGCTTGCAAAGATGAGTGTATTTTCATTTTTTATAATATACTCCGTATTTATTATAAAAAATGAAAATACACTCCTCCAGCTGTGAGATCGAAGATTTCGTCGAAACTCATCTTTGCAAGCTGTGTGATACTCCGATCGCGCGTATTACGAGTTGTGTACCCTCATTAAGGATACAGGTCGGCGACTCCCCTTACAACTACAGTGTAGCTATCAGGGTCAAAAGGGTGATTTTAGTCAGTCTGTGCGCGAAAACTATATATATCGACCCAAAAAATGACGATTTGACTGTTTCTACGATAGATAGCCCCCCTCCCGCCAAAACCAGCGATTTTCTGTTACGAACGTTTCATCATCGATCATGGCTGCTCGACGCGAGGAAGGATGATGTAGTCTATATGGGAAATATAATATTCATATATTTTCTTGTTTGCAAAGGACTGTCGAACGATGACGTCGAGGTGGCAAGGGGCACCGCACTCCAGGAGGTACGGCCGGGAGCTGGTTTTCAAAACCGGCGATTTCGTTAATAAAGAAGTGTTGGGGGGGGGGGGGGGGCTACCGTCGAACGACTGATTTCGATATAATAATAGTGGCTAGATAGAGAGAGCGTGTGCAGCTCAGCAGTGTTTCTGCCCCCCCCGAGTCTGCCCGCGGTGTGGGTTTTGCACTTTTCGGTCCGAACGTTTCTGGCCGGTTGAGCTCCCCCTCAAGTCAAGAATAATAGTGCAACTACCGGTTGGTTGGTGGGATACAGCAGTCTGACTCTACGATACCCCCCCCCTAAAACGGCGGTTTTCTTTTAACCCTTTTACAACTGGAAACCCGTTTTTGGGGAAAAAATTACTTGGATTCAGTGTAGGGAGGGGTTCGGGGGCTCTAAAGGGGTTAACGAACGTTTCATGGCTGCTATCAATAGTAGTCACGAGGAAGGATAATTTATGAAGAAATCATGCTCGAACATTTTCATGTTTGCAAAGGACCATCGAACGATGACGTCGGGGGGGCAAGGGGCATCGTGTTTCAGGAGATATGACCGGGAGAGCGCTGGTTTTGGAACCGGCGATTTCGTCAAAGAAACGTTGGGGGGGCTATCGTAGAACGACTCAGCAGTAGTAGTACTACTAGTACTAGTAGTAGTAGTAGTTACTCGAGTATTTTTTGGGGGGGGGCTAGCGCATTCCAGGTGTATAAAGAAAGGCTGGTTGCTCGCGGGGTTTTCTCGAGCGAATAATAATGCATGCCTTCTTCGAAGGCATGTTTTCTTGGGTGAGCTATTGAGCTCCTCGTGTCAGGAGGTGAAAAGCTCAGAAACTTTTTGCCGCGCACGACGCGCGTGCTACACGACAGAGGAATGAGGTGATATCGAGTGGGTGGAAGTGTTTGTTGTTATGGAATTAGTGTTAAGATATTAGTCCGTTTGACCACTTGCAAAAGGTTACCCAATAGCTTACCCATACTAAGCCTTATAACACCCCCCCCCCCTGAAACGGCGGGTTATCAGGTCGGCCGGATATACGGGCGGACCTGTCAATATCCAAGCCGTTTCATTTCCTGGGGATACCTGGGAGAGTATTTTTCCAGCTGGACATGGGGAAAGTCTGAAAATTTTAGTATGGTGGATGTGGGATTCGAACCCACGACCCCCAAAACCCATGGTCCTGCCGACGACGCTATTTGCTAGGTTATAGGGTGGGGACACGGAGTTCCCCCTGCAGGTCTGTCTTTTTCGAGCAGGTCCTCGGAGAGTACTCACTTTGTTTGCCTTCGTAGAGACGAAACTTTGTTCGATTCCACCAGAGCCCCGGATAGCTTCTGAGATCGGAGGCACGTTCCTCCGATCTATTCCTTAATTCCGATCTATTTCCTAACTTTCCCGAATATAAAACGCCAACCTTATCATACGAAACCCATCCAAATGATCCCAAATTCGGATAATTACAGGCCTTTCGAAGCCGTATCTTAACATTATTACTCTGGCAGATTTCGATGTTAGGTGAGGCGTTTAAGCAAGAGGGACCGGGAATATATATACTTCGAAGTACATATTATTACCGGTACACAGCGTAGAATCAGATGCCGTTTCTCCGATGTAAGTCGAATGTCCTTCCGTAAAGCAGTGTAGTAGTAGCAGTAGTAGCAGTAAGTAGTAGTAGTAACAGTAGTAGTAGTAGTAGTAGTGTCTCTTCGTGACCACTGATCTCGATATCTATGCCTCGTAGCGCACACCGTTAGTATGCTGCCCAGCAGCTTCACCACGAATAACTGAACGTTACTCAAAAATTACGACCGACATGTATTACGCAGCTAAGCTGGCAAAGGTGAGAGTATCGACCCTGAACTTGTCGAACTCATCGCAGCTGACGTTGTTAGAACAATTTTTATAAAATAAGACCTTCATTCGGCACTACTACTACTACTACTACTACTACTACTACTACTACTACTACTACTACTACTACTACTACTACTACTACTAAGTACTACTACTACTACTACTACTACTACTACTACACACCAAAACCCACGTCACGAGGATATAAACTAATACAGCAGCAGTAGTAGTAGTTGGAAGTAGAGTTTATAATTTTTCGGGCAGTATGCGTCGTTGTTAGCACTTCTTCTTCATAGATAGTCAGAGCTGCACCCAACCCACGTTTCGGGGAAAACGTTTTATCCCCGTGGATGTGGATGGATTGGCATATATTTCGCGTGTGTGTGTGGATTTTTTTTTTTGAAGCGGCAGCAGCAAGTAACAACAGCAAAAAAAAACTAAACCGGCTAGACAACTAAGTAAAGAGCAAGAAGGAAGGAGCGCAGTTTTTTTTTTCTCGACATACATGTACTACATGACATACAGACCTAGTCTATATCCTTAGACTAATAATAATGAGGACACACAACCCGTAATACGCGCGATCGGAGTATCACGCACAGCTTGCGAAGATGTGTTTCGACAAAATCTTCGATCAATCTCACACCTGGACTCTTTTTTATTTTTATTATACATCTCTTTGACGTCACTACAACACTGCTGTGGGGGATGGGGGGGGGGGGGGAGGGGGGTCTGTCTCGGATCCTTTCAAGCAATCGTATCAGAAGGAGGGATTGCATGTCTGCCAGGCAGGGCACAAAAACGCGCCCTACCAAGAGCGTGGGGGCTGAGCGTTCCACACTAAAAACCCTGGTAATAGTATGTAATAAGGCAAAATCTGCGGTTGCCAGGGAGTGAAATTTACATGTTTGCCTTCGAGGCGTCTGTGTGGAGGAGTTCGAACAAATTTGGCGTTTGGCTGGACACGCATTCATTCGTCGATCATTATCGATCGATGGAGGGCACCTTACTCAACGTTCGACACTGCTTGCTGTGGTTGACAAAGGTTGAGGGTCGCTATCTACAATAATAATACTTCGAGTACTAAATAATAGAAACAACCGTACTCGCAGCCCTCTTCACCCCAATCCAATCAACCAACCAACAATCATCAATGTTTCGGGCTGCTGAGCAACTGATATTATTGTTTCCGTCTTGTTGACGCGTGCTACGACAGAGGAGGTGCACCCTTTTTTTTCGGAGGTTATGATAGGAGAGCCCCCGAGCCCCTCCCTATACTATATTGAAGTAGTTTTGTCCCCAAAACGGGTTTCCAGTGTTTGTGAAAGCGATAAGGCCTTTCTCAACCCAACAACTGATCGGAGCGCCCCCGAACCCCTCCCTATACTATATTCGAGTAATTTTTCCCCAAAACGGGTTTCCAGCTGTGAAGGCGTTAATATTCTCAACTCAAAAACTGGTGGGAGAGCCCCCGAACCCCTCCCTATACTATATTCAAGTAATTTAGTCTCCAAAACGGGTTTCCAATTGTGAAGGCGTTAAGACCTTTCTCAACCCAAAAACTTATAGGAGAGCCCCCGAACCCCTCTCTATACTATTATATTCAAGTAATTTTGTCCCCAAAACGGGTTTCCAGTTGTGAAGGCATTAAGACCTTTCTCAACCCAAAAACCGTCGGTTTTGATGAAGATATCGAGCAGGCGAAGGCCGCTGCGCGGGGGGCGTCTCTGGTAGTGGAGAGGGCGCAATAAGCCCTCGCCCAATCAGTTGTGTCGGCTGCGGCAGGAGCTTCCGCGGCCACCTCGCCTTCGATGCGCCCGCAGGGTGTCGCATCCCAGCGACCACGACCCGGGGACGCCGCCTTTTTCAAGGGCAGCGTAGCGTGCATGGCGTCTGCACCGAGGGTAGATTTCTCCTCGGCGTTGGCGACCGCGGTGGTGGAAACGGCCTCCGCCGTCCTCACGTCAGAGAGGCCGGCGAGAGCAGTGTCGTCCGCACGTAGTTGGAAGGTGTCGTCCGTGTCGTACGTGCCCGGCGACCAACAACAGGAGGGGCCTCTGCCATCTCACTGCTGCGTTGTGGTCGCCGTTGTAGGAGGAAGGGCGCCCCCTCCATTGAGAAGCCACCCGTGAAGGAACAGAGGTTGTGGGCTCGATGGAAAGCAAAAGAAAAACCGCTACTTGAACGAAAAACAGCTAATATCGGAGACATTGGAGGAACGCTGCCACAATAGCAAGTCCTGCCGACGACGCCATAATGTAAGGTTATTGGGTCGGGACACAGAGTGCCCCCTACAGGTCTGCCGATTGAGCAGGTCCTCGGAGAGTACTCACTTTCTTAGCCTTAGGAGAGACGCAGCTTTATTGGAATCCACCAAAGCCCCGAATAGGTTCTGAGATCGGAGGCACGTGATTTTCAGACGAAAAGACCAAGGCTACGTACGGTAGAGGGTGGACCCCCCCCCCCATTTTCAGTACCGGAGTTGAGCCACTCGCACGAACGACTCAGTACCTACCTAACGGAAAATAATGCTTTTTTAGTCCATTTTTTTTCATGGGGGGGCGGCAGCGCTAAGATAACCATTTCATATTCCACTGTGGATTTATTTCGGTAGTACTGTACGCGAGCATTTCTTCTTATTATGTGAAATAAAGAGTTAAAACCGAGAAATCTCTGGGCTAGGGTAAGGGTTAGGGTTAGGGTTACCCTGCTACTGCTGCTGGGACCGTTGCCTGCTCGCACTCCGATGCGACTGCTTTGCGACTGCTTTGCGACTGCTTGCTACTAGGCTAGCCGGCTAGGTCGGGAAGATTCCGCAACAACACCTCCGCAAAGGCGCGGCGGAATTACAATCAATTCCAGACTTCTGTTCTAATTCCTGCATAGTTTTTTTAAAATATTGGTGTAGGCAGTAGTATCATCAAGAAAAACTAACACCGCACGCAGACAGAGGAAAACAAAGGGGTCACTCGCGCGAGTGACCCCGAGCCAACTACTGCACTACTACTACTGCTGCCAAAACGAACCCACAGGGAACCTACCTCCCTACTGTAGTAGCCTGGGTCCAAAGTGACACCTACCTGGATATCGTAGCACGCGCGTCAAGTTTCGACGGGGAGGGCTCCGTAGTTAGGCCAGTGCTACGATAATAGTGGGATGGGGTATGTGAACCCCTTTACAACTGGAAACCCGTTTTTTGGAGACAAAATTACTTGGATTTGGTATAGGGAGGGGTTCGGGGGCTCCGAAGGAGATGACATCAGCCTATTGTTATTGTCGTTGTCAAGGTTCAGCAGAAGCGAATGTACAAGTAATCTCCACATGTTAGCACTCGCTGCAGTGCCGCACAGCAAGAGCACGCAGCCTGCAGAGAGTTGCTCGTCGGCGTGGCAATGCCATCTAATAATATACGAAGTCGTACTAGTTTCTCAATAGTGGGGTTATTTTTTTTTTGGGCCTTTTTTTGCAGTGGGCGGGGGTCACTCGCGCGAGTGGCCGACTGATTCTACGATACGGGCGGACGTGTCAATATCCAAGCGGTTTCATTTCCTGGGGATACCTCGCAGGGAGAGTATTTTTCAAGTTCGACATGCCATGAATCAAATAAATGGGAGAAAGTCTGAAAAAGTTTATTATGGTGGATGTGGGACTCGAACCCACGACCCAAAAAAAACATGATCCTGCCGACGACGCTATTTGTTAAGGATATCAGTGGGGTATTAGTCCGTTTGGCCACTTGCAAGAGGTCATTAACCAATAATAACAGCTCACCCAAACTAAGCCTTATCAACAAAGCCCCCCCCCAAACCCAGCGATTGATTTTCTCTAACGAACGTTTCAGGGCTGCTCGACACAACGAGGGATGCCATTGAAAGAAACGTATACCCCCCCCCCCCCCCCAATTTCCCTCTTCGCGCCGGGTTTGAGCCGCTCGCAGCACGAACGAGTAACACTGCACTCTCCACGGAGAAAAAAATACTCTTTTAAGGGTTATTCTAGGCATACCATGCCATCCATGCCATTATTTTTGCGGATGGATTCACATTGCGAAAATAGAACAGCAGTGCTCGAGTCACCCCTTTAGAAGCCTAAACTCTCTCCCTATACTACTTTCGAGTAACTTGTCCCCAAGAACGGGTTTCCAGGGCCAAATGCGTTATTTAAAGATCGCAAAGGAACAGATAGGGGTCACTCGCGCGAGTTATCCCGAGCTAGACGAGCGCCAAAAAAAAAACCCAAAAGCACAAAAGTCACCCCCTTATTCTGTAGCCTGTGTCACTATGTGCGTCAAGCATACAGTGCCGAGAAAGTGTGGTAAGTAAGGTTTACTTGTTGGGTCGATCGGTCGAACCGTGTGCTGGCACCTGCCACAACAACAACAACAGCAAAGGCGCACACGCCGTTTGTTTCTTTGTTTTTTCTCCCCCCGAGGCTGCTTCTTCACATGATGATGCAAAAAAAAATTACGGAAGAAGTTGCCCCCTGAAGTCGCATTTTGAGTGAGCTGAAAGTGCAACCCGACAAAGAAACCAGAAGGCCCCTGTTATATACAGAGAGAGAGGTGTGCATCCCTTATTTTTTTCTGATGAGATTTGTAATTTCAGTATATTTATCAACAAAAGTGATGTCGACGACGAGAAAAACGAAAAAAAGGTGCAAACCCGATGGACCAGTCTCCCATGGCCTACTACCTCGATACCCCCCTCCCCCCACCCCTCCCCCCCCCCCAAAAAAAAAAAGGCGCAAAAAAGAACGGAAATTCCGACGATTTCGGGATAAGGAGCATTGAAATTTCAAATAAATCGTTTTTGACAACAAGAAGAGGTATAACTCAATGTTAAGATATGGCCTCGAAAGGCCTGTAGTTATCCGAATTTGGGATCATTTGGATGGGTTTGGATGGCCTCGCGAAATATAAATAAACTACTTGTACACACACCCACATCCACCTATATAATAAACTTTTTCAGACTTTCCCCATGTCGAACTTGAAAAATACTCTCCCCGGTATACCCAGGATATGAAACGGCTTGGACATATTGTCAGGTCCGCCCGCATTTCCGGCCGACCTGGTATCCCGCCGTTTCAGGGGGCAAGAAGTGTTACAAGGCTTAGTCTGGGCAAGCTATTGGTCAACCTTTTGCAAGTGGTCAAACGGACTAATACCCCACTAAAATATCTTAACATTAATGCCTCTATGATATCGTAGCATGGGCATGGGCGGGAGGCCGAGGTATAAGAAATGACCCACGCTCTGCCAGCACGTGCTACGCGGTAGAGGCGCGCGGGCTCTATCCTTCCCTCTACGATAGTGTGTGTGTGTGTGTGTGTTCTTCACATTAAACCGTTCTTCTACTCGTCGACATCCAGCACACCCAGTGTCCGTACTGATTCTTCACCCTAGAAAGATCAGCTCTGTGGTCACAAGCCACGACACAGAGATAATGCATCGTAATGCATTCGACAACGCAATGTCATGCCCTAGTACTGGGTACGACAGGCACAACATACATAGGTCAGCAACAGAAATACATTGGAAGAGAGAAATACGAAATAAACAAAAACAAAAACGAAAAAACAAAAAACAAAATAAGAAAACAAATAAAAACAAAGATAAAAATAAAACAAAAAATGAAACAAACAAAATGAAGGGGAAATCGAAGAAACAACCCAACCGCAAAGGAGAGCCAAAGCTCGGAAAAGCAACATAATAAAATGGAATAATATAAAGTAAAGTAAAACCAAAATAAGATAATCCGAACACGAGCCAAAAACCTGGACACGCAAGGAGGGAACAAAGGGGAAAAAAATACCCCAGAGAAAGACGAAAAGTGCTATGTACCTACTAGTCGGCCTGGTACCTTGCTACCCTGTCTGCCATCTCCTTCCTGCCTTCGTCCACCGCGGTCTCCCTTCTATTCCTCCTGTTGCCCCCCCTGCCCCCATTCCCTTGGACGGCTTTCCTTCTACTCCTCCTGTTTCCCCCCCTCCCCCCTTTGTGTTCTTCTCATTAAACCAAAATACCTTGTAAAAGAGAGAAACAACGAAAGAAACCAAGACAAAATAAATAAATAAATAAATAAAAAGGGGAGCCAAAGCACGGGAGATAGAAACATACCCCGAGCATGAGCCAAAATGGACATGCAAGGGGGAAAGAAGGGGAAAAAATACCCCGGAAAAAAGAAACAAGTAGAAGAAGGAAGACTGGGAGGGCCAAATAAAACAGGCTCGTCACCTACCCACCATGCAAGACTCCCTTCATAAGGATAAGAAGGGGAAAGAAAAAAATAAAATAAAATAAAATAAATAAATTCACGGAAAAATCAAAGT
This sequence comes from Undaria pinnatifida, assembly GCA_012845835.1. Classification (NCBI taxonomy): domain Eukaryota; class Phaeophyceae; order Laminariales; family Alariaceae; genus Undaria; species Undaria pinnatifida. The sequence goes on along the minus strand of JABAKD010000004.1, from coordinate 3,299,364 downwards.
ACCAAGACATCACATTCCGAGCAGCCGCAGCAGTTGGCGGTACGAGTGGCATAGATAGAAAGGTTCCACCTACTAGTCGGCCTGGTACCTTGCTACCCTGTCTGCGGTCTCCTTCCTACTTTCATCTACCGCGGTTTCCCTTCTACTCCTCCTGTCCCCCCCCCTGCCCCCATACCCTTGGGCGGTGTTCCTTCTACCCCTCCTGCTGCCCCCCCTCCCCCCGTTCCCTTCGACACCACCCACGGCGGATGCGCGGCGCTGTCTACTCAGCTTTGCCTCATCCTCGTGCCACCTGCCCATGAACCGTTCAGCTGCTTCGAGGACCCCCCGGTACCACTTGCCCACCTTTTTTGCTGCAGTGGGCCACAGCGCGGTCCCAACTCCAAAAACTAAGGGGGAGTGTTCCGTTGATCCCTCGTTGGCTTTGAACACCCTAAGGTCCTCAGCTATGGCTCTAGGCCAAGTCTTAAGTTGTCCGCCTGGTTTCGGGTTCTCCCCACCAGCGATCGTCCCGAACATCAACCGACGGGGCAGTCGCCCCTTGTGTTGTCGCACCAGGGCCCCGGCAAAGAAGAGCCGCCGTTTACGGATGGTCGTTTCGATGCTCTCGCATCGTGTCATCCTGAGGGCCTTCGCGTACGAGAGGGTGGTGTGGTCGGTGCGTAATCGGCGCTGGAAGCCAATGACTCGCAAAAGGACTTCGTGGTGGGCTGATCGGAGCTTGGCGAAGTGGTCCGCATTGAGGGTCCACGTCACACACCCGTACAGCAGGGTCTCAATGACCTCGGCCTTCAGCATGCGAACTTTCAGACTAAGCGGGGCGGTCGTCCTGTCATACAATTCCGGGCCAAACCGTTTGAGGCATGCCCGCATGAGACGGATCCGTCGTTCGATTTCGAGCGAAAGGTCAGCGCTTTCGTGGATAATGCCGCCTAGGTATAAAAACTGGGTCGTCTGTTTATACCTCTGGCCTGATGCTTCGATCGCGAGCGGTGGGGCGAGGGATGTCTGGTCCGGTGTTCGTAGCAGCATCGTCTCTGTCTTCTTTTCCGATACCGTGAGGCCTGCTGCTTCGAAGACAGTCACGATGACTGTCATCATTTTAGCAAGGCCTTCCGCCGACTTCGAAACAATTCCTGCGTCATCTGCGTACAACATGCCCCACACAGCCCTTTGCACGCATGCCAACGGTTCCTCTTTTCCGACTGCACTGCCCTCTTCGAGGTGAACCAAATCCCTTACGATGCTTTCGTCTTTGCTGAAGCGTACCAGCACGACGTGTATCGCAGCAGCGAAGAACACGTTGAACAGTAACGGTGATAGCACGCAGCCTTGCCGCAGCCCCTGGGTGACATTAAACCAATCCGAGTGCTCGCCGTCATCCGCACGCACGCGAGCCCGCATGCCTTCGTGGAAGTTGCGGATAACTGTAAGCATCTTGGTTGGTACGCCAAGGCGTGTGAGTACCTCCCACAACAGTTCCCGGTCGACAGAGTCGTACGCTTTCTGCAGATCGATGAAGCACATGTACAGGGGGATTTTCCTCTGTCGTCCGAGCTCTTGCAACCGGCGCACGACAAACAGCATGTCGACCGTCGACCGTGCGGGACGGAAGCCGCACTGTTCTTCAGGAAGTATTTCCTCGGCCTCGCAGTAGTTGCTAAGGCGGGACGCAACGATTTTCAACAATAATAGTAGACGTAGATGGAGCACTTTTTCGTGTGAAACGATTTCCGAATGGCGGGCTCCTCGATCGACCCAAAATCGTCCAATTTTATAATAGTAGACTAAATCTCAGCTATAACATACCAGGTATATATATATGGAAAGGAAATACTCGTAGTAGATAAAAGGAGAAGATTGTGGGGAAAGGAAATGGGCAAATGGTTGGCGGAAGATACCGCTGCATTATGGTGCGATCATTCGACTTCATATTATAGGTGCTACTACTACTGCTGCTTTATGGAAAGATATTTTCGATCTATATCGGAAAGGCATCTACGCTATATTGGCGGAGGAAAATAATAATAATAATAATAATAATAATAATAATAATAATAATAATAATAATAATAATAATAATAATAATAATAATAATAATAATAATAATAATAATAATAATAATAATAATAATAATAATAATAATAATAATAATAATAATAATAATAATAATAATAATAATAATAATAATAATAATAATAATAATAATAATTGGGTTATTTAACATGAATTTTTCTTTTTTGAGACTGCCTAAGAGCCAGAGATGGGATATTTTTTCATCCGGTGGTGTGTGTGGCAGCAGTTTTTTTTTGTCCCCTCTCCCAAAGACTGATTCTACTATAGCCTCCCCCCCAAAAAAAATCAGCGATGTTCTCTTAAACAAGCGTTTCATGACTGCTCGACACGAGGAAGAGTGGATGGTATGAAAAGTATGGTCTTCGTATATTTTCTTGTTTGCAAAGGACTATCGTTCGAACGATGACGTCGGGGGGGCAAGGGGCACCGTGTTGCAGGAGATACGGCCGACAGCTGGTCTCGAAACCAGCGATTTCGTTAAAGAAAGGTTGAGGGGGCTACACTGTAGAACGACGCCAAATCATTTTTTGGATCAAGAAGAACGTGTCTTAGGCTCCAAAATTGAGGATGAACCTCAGAAAAAACGTGGTGCGCACCTCTATCGTAGCACGCGTCCTACGAGGCATAAAAACAATCGTCTTGTAGCAAAAAAAAAATGAGTATTCATGGTTTTTTTCGACGATCTTAGGATAAGGAGCGCCTCCACCGTCCACTTCAGATACTGTATTAGCCGAAAAGTGCCCCCCCCCCCCATCGTCGTAGCACGCCTCTGTGGACCGCGAAACAAAAATGACGTTCTCAGACGATTTTGTGCAGCCTATGATAAGCATAAAACATATTCATATTATATTATATCTCGCAAAACAAGAAATGACAAAAAAATCCGACTAGATTTTTGGTTAAAAGCCCCCCGTCATTAAAAAAAATGTTGTATCCAAAAAACGGTATACCTTATTAATTGTATAAGCCAAAAAACGGTATACCTTATAATTAACACCCCTATCACAGCACGCGTCTTGTCCGCGCAGGCTGGACCTGGTGTTCGGAAGGTCAGTCGTCCGTCAGTCGCGGTCCTTTTCTTTTCGAAACCCGCTGGAACCTGGATTTTGTCTGCCGCCGCGACCGCGCCTAAGGGGTCCCAGGTATATGCTGTGAGGCTAAGTTTGAGGGTCCACAGGCAGTTGGTTGTCCTTTTATCGGTGGTCAAAACAGACTTAATCGGCGTTCGTGCTGTTCTAATTTTTGGCAATATGAGTCTGCAAATGGCATGGTAAGCTGCACTGCGCGCCAAGAAAAAACTCCTGTGGAGGAGTCTTTTTCTCCACATGAAGTGTACAGAGTCGCTCGTGCGAGTGGCTCAAACCCCGGCAATGGAAACGGGGGTATGATGCTACAGACGTAAGCCTTGGAAGGTTTGAACAAGGGCGCGTGCTACGATAGACTAGAGGTGCACCACTTTTTTTCCAACACTAGTATGTACCACGTGATATTCTGCTGTAAGTACCATGTACTGTCCATATCGCAGTTAGCGTTGATTGAGAGCGTGTGTGCTTCGCTCATGAAGCGAAGGATAATAGGGGTTGGATGTGTTGGCGCATGCCGATCGTGACCATTATTGCGTGCGTCTTTCACTGCGCCATCATTAATAGTAGGTACACCGGCAGAAGAAAAATCTAGTTGGCGTTGATTGAGAGTGCGTGCTTTGCTTTGCCCAGGAAGAGCCAAGGAAAAGAAGGGTTGTGTATTGCGTTATCGTTTGTATCACTGCCCGTGCCACAGGCGGGAGCCATTTGGGCAGCACCCCAGATAGATGGCTGGCCACTATTTAACACCACAGGCGCCAGGTTACCGCTATTCACAGCTTCAGTGCCCGGCTGGTACATATCGTAAGTGGGTACGAAAGACGAAAGGAGAACAGAATTTTAGGTAAGTCTGCACGTCTACTCGTACGAGTACTTGTAGCGTTTAAAGAGTGTTCATAGAGGGAGCGCGCACGTGTATGCGGACAGTAGGAACCTTGGGCACGAAAAAAACGAGAGTTCTTCTCCACTGCTGTGTGTAAGGGTATGACAGCGTATTGTGGTTGCGAGCTGGGTGCATTGCGGACCCAGGCTACGGTAGGGGGGTCCCCTTTTGGGCCTTTTATTTCAGTGGCTAGGGGTCACTCGCGCGAGTAACCCCTTTGTTCCTATGCAATCTTACGCTTTCTTTATGTTTTACATTGACGAAATCAATCCGCAATGCAAAGGTGATCTAAGCTGCGGCAAACCAAGTTCCTAAACCATCTTCATCCGTAGGGTACAGAGCTACTCGTGCGAGTGGCTCAAACACACCAGTGAAAATGGGGGTACCCCCCCTACCGTAGCCTTGGTCTGCGCACGCGGGTTGGCACCCGTCTCAAGCAAACACACCATGTAATAGCCTTCACGAGCTACACATTGTAGACATTGGAGTCTTTCCCGCACCTCACAGCAGTCTACAGCCCACACCCCCAGCTATGGAGGAGTGTACTGTAGTACGGTGCGTGCAAGCGATAGGCACGTATCATACAGATTTTTTTTTTTTAGATCCTCCTGGGGATCCGGGTAATAAAAAAAGAGCGTACAGATTTTTTTTTTGGTGTGAATCAATGTGTGAATCATTGTTATTTTACTACGCATGTACGAGCTCGACGGATTGCGTACGGGTTCAAATCGTCACAATCAGGCGCACCGATAGGGACCCTACAATCTACACATACATATAAAATACGTCGACGTCAGGAGTTTCGTCAGAAGTTTCCTCCACAACCTACAGCCCACCCCCCGACCCCCCAGATCAACTTTGTGCGAGTGCATGCATGTGGGACGTGTGCATCATGTCATGAGTTGCGGCGGAAACTGTACCAAACGGCATAAATCTCGCCGCATTTTCTTTTAGCTGAACGGCATAAATCTCGCCGCGTTTTCGTTCAGCTGCAGCTTCATCGCAGCATGCCGCAACCTCAACGCATCGAAAAGCGAGCCGCAGCACTGCAAGCAAGAGAGAGACGCGCGAGCAAGAGAGAGGGAGAGGAGATGCGTTGCGCTCTCTCCACATAGCGATCGATCGAGGATGTCGGATAGCAAGTCCTGGCCCCGCCTGCGCAGTCCAAGCAAGGAAGGCCGGCGAGCGGCTGCGGCTAAATGCGCGACGAGATCATTCTTCCCTGCCGAAACCGAAAGCGATACATCGAATTCGAATCCTACCACCGCAACCACTACTCCTACGGTAGATGGCGAATCATGTCGACACCTACCGCCATCACCCCCAAACTGCAACAGCAACAGCAGCAAACGACATGGCTTTGGCGGTGCCATTGAAGGGGGTGGTGCTGCCCGAGGGAGGGTTGCCACCCGAGGGCGTGGGGAGATCGACCTGGACCCGGAACGTGCGAGTACCGAGGCGGACCGAGGCGGGGATCGGAAACCTGCTGCGGTTTTGAGGGTGGAAACGCAGCGTGCGGCTAGTCCTCAAGGCGGACGCGGAGGAACCCCTGCGTCTCCCGGTAAGCAGTAAGCAACTATTAATAATTACAAGGGCAGTACGCAGTAGTACGAACGTGCGTACCTGGTACGAGGTACTATTATAATGATACGTACTGGAAACTACGGTACAAGTCGTACAGAGTGTAGTACACACGTAGTACCTCGTAGTGTTGATGCCAGGTAGACACAGTCTGTATTTTTGCTCTTTTCCTTTCCTTGCTTCCTCTTCTTGTCTAGTCTTTTCTTGCTTTTCTTGTCTTTTCTTTTCTTTCCTTTTTCCTTTTTCGTTTTTTCGCTTACTTGTCTTGTCTTTCCTTTCCTTCATCTTCTTTCCTTTTCCGTTTCTTTTTTCCAATTGACTTGCGTCTGTCGTGCGTACGCGTAGTGATAGGTACTACGTGCAATATATACGTGGTAGTCTTTCTTGGGTGGCAAGCGGTAGAGTCGGTTTTTCCAGGCGCGAGTAGTGAGACGTATGCACCAGTATGGACCTGGCACATCGTAGGCTGACTACCGATTTCACTTTCATATGTTTCTGGTGGCGGCATGAATTGCGTCAGCTGTGATATATGCTTGTACCATCTTTGGTTTGTTTGTGTTTTTTCCTGGGGTATTCCTCAGCTCCAGAGTGACTGGAGCCTGTCCTGTGACCACGGACTTGGTTATGCGAGTTAATGTGAGAGCAACAACAACATAACTCTCCTTGCCACCTCGGTAAGGCATGCTGCGAGGCATGCCCTAGCAGGCCTGTGGCGAGTGGGGGGGGTCTTTCTGGCGGGTGTAAGGCCGGACTCACCCTCAAGGAGTGATACCTTCTTGTTGCTGCGTGTGGCCGCGAGGCTTGGGCGTGGCGGTAGATTTGGGTCGTACGTGGTGCGTTAGGCATGGTCACTTTTGATTCGCGCGTCTTTTTAGGCAGCAGCGGCGGAGCAGCAATGCTTAATCGAGATGCTCGTGCGCGGAGGCAGGCGCCACCACGAGCCACACTACGGCGCAGTCTTGGTTTGAGTGGAGGGAACTGCGCCGGCAGGAGGCTGGATTCGACGACGAAGGAGGTGGGCGACCGAGCGTCGACGGGCGGGGAAGAGACGGATTGAACTCTCACTGAACGAGAACTTTTGCTTTTCACATCAGCACCGCAAGCTGCGAAGAGCGTTTTGTTTTTTGGGACGGGGGAGAAAGGGAACCGATTGGAATTGAGCGTCAACGAGAGCAAGTGCGAATGAACGGGCCGAGTGAGCTAAGGCGATGAGGCGGTCATGGAGAACCATAGCAGGAGGATCGCACACGGAGACCCACGACCCGCACGCACACCATCATCACGAGAGCAGCAGTCTTTTTTCAGTTTTTTTTTACGAGGCAGTACTACAACATGTTACTTACGTCAATGATTCTTGTAGAGTTGGCAGAGTTGTATACCCTTCATGGGGAACGACCCCCCGCAATTTTCATTTTGCAGGCACGGGCGTCGTAGCTCAGAGCTGCGCTGCAACCTGTCAGATAACTCGGAAAGACGGGGCGATCATTGATATTTAGGTGTTTTTGGGTTCGATTGCCCTTTTTTCACTGCATGCTCGCGGGTCGCAACTCTGACAGCACTCCAAACAGCAGGCGCGTTCGTCTGTGCTCACGATTACCGTGCGGTTCGTACGGTGCAGGCAGCCCAACCGCTGTAGTTTGTAGCCGCGAGTTGGTTAGTTGTGGGAACGGGGGACCGCTATGCCGTAGTTGAGTGGATACCCGCGGCCATGTGAGTTCAGTTTGCACATTGGATCATTTCACTTGTGCGCCTTCTTCGTATCGTGCGTTTTTAAGCGGGAAAGCGTAGTATTTCCCGGACGAATTTTTATTTCATTAGGTTTTTCAGATTTTCCTAGGGCTCCAGCACCTTTGTGTGACCACGGACTCTAGATGTTTGACAAGAGTTAACTCCTTTAGAGCCCCCGAACCCCTCCCTATACCAAATCCAAGTAACTTTGTCCTCAAAAACGGGTTTCGAGTTGTAACGGGGATAATGTGAGACAACAACAATAGTGGCACACTACATATACGGCTACACTGTCTGTACTCCGCGTGGTGTGTGTTCTTTAAGATACAGCAATACCACAGGTACGGTTCTCGTGTGCACTCTGTTTTTTGTTTCGTCAATCTACGAGTGATCATGTATACGAGACTATACCAGGTACCAGGTACCAGGTACTTCGTATATAGCTGGTGCCAGGCAATCGGTTGCGTGGTACCGGTAACGGGGTAAGTACGAATAGGATGGAATTGTTGGAGCGACATTGCTATGTTGTTGTTGATGTTGTTCTCACATCAACTCGCATGATCAAGTCCGTGGTCACAGGACAGGCTCCAGTCACTCTGGAGTCGAGGAATACCCCAGGGAAAAAACACAAACAAATCAAAGGTGGTGCACACGCATATATATATATTATAATATTTAAAATACACTCCAGCTGTGAGATCGAATATTTTGTCGAAACTCATCTTTGCAAGCTGTGTGTGATACTCCGATCGCGCGTATTACGGGTTGCGTGTCCTCATTAAGGATATAGGTCGGCGACTCCCCTTGCAACTACAGTGTAGCTATCAGGGTCGACAGGGTGATGTTAGGCAGTCTGTGCGCGGAAACTATAAAACCCGTTTCTGAGGGGGACAAAATCTGACAGCTGTGGAAGGAAATGCATCAGTTTATCAAATGAATCCTGTAAGTCGAATATCCGGTGAGGGGAGGGCGGAGTTTTGAAGGACGTGGGGGCTTCATTTTGATCAAAAGGGGGGCGGGAGGGGGGGAAGGGGGGGAGGGACAGGCGGGGTAGCTCAATTTGTGCGTGCATATATCACAGCGGACGCAATTCATGCCTCCGCCAGAAACATATAAAAAATGAAATCGGGAGTCGGCCTACGATGTGCCAGGTCCATACTGGTGCATACGTCTCACTACTACTCGCGCCTGGAAAAACCGCCGATATGTACCACAGTATTATGAACACCTGCGGGCCCTCAAGAGCTCGGGGGCTGACAAAGGATTTTACTGATGTATCATACGTGTAGGGCAAGCCACAGGAGTCGACGAAGCACATGTTAATCAAGGCTTCACATGTATGATTAGTCTATATATTATAAATCGATCGAGGATAAAGCTCCAAGTGCTAGCACACTACTACTGGGCATATAATAAGCATACCGGTTTTATACCGGCCAGCTGATATCATCTCATTATCCATCTAGCCATCCATGCCGTAGCTCCAACTCATCTCCGACCCCCCCCCTCCCCCCCCCCCCTCCTTTGTTCCCCGCCCAGTTCATCCAAACGCCCCACTTACAATCAAAATCGGCCAGAGTAATAAACACTTCTAAGCAATTGATATCACGTCATTATCTTTCTAGCCATCCATGACGCAGCTTTCATTAATCCCCCCTCCCCCCCTCCTTCCCCACACCCCGCACGATCGCCTACACCCAGCACCGCGCGTATAGCAAGCCCCTAAATACATGATTAATACGCGCGATCGGAGGATTACACACAATGTTGCGAACATCAGTGTCGACCAAATCGGTGATTTTAATATTATATGTGACCTAAACCTCTTGAAACCCCTCCTTCCCCCCCCCCCCCCGTTCTTTTTCGTTTTTTTCTTTTTTCTCCTCGCTTTCTCTTGCTTAAACGCCCCACCTACTATCGAAATCCGCCAGAGTAATAAACACTTCCACGCCCTGGATATCGCCTCGTTATCGTTTCAGAGCCGTCCATGGCGCTGCTGCAATTCCCACCCACCCCCGCCCCCAACGCCCCCTCCTTCCCCACCACCCGCACCATCGCCTAGACCTAGCACCACGCGTATAGCCAACCCCTACATCTATGCGACCTAAAGCCCTCCCCCCCCGCCCCCGGCCCCCCCCGCCACATTCCCCGCCCCTCCCCCACAAGAAATATTTATAGTTTCCACGCACAAATTGACCTGCCCCACCGTCCCCTCCCCCCCTCCCCCCCTCCCGCCCCCCTTTTGATCAAAATGAAGCCCCCACGTCCTTCAAAACTCCGCCCTCCCCTCACCGGATATTCGACTTACAGGATTCATTTGATAAACTGATGCATTTCCTTCCACAGCTGTCAGATTTTGTCCCCCTCAGAAACGGGTTTTATAGTTTCCGCGCACAGACTGCCTAACATCACCCTGTCGACCCTGATAGCTACACTGTAGTTGCAAGGGGAGTCGCCGACCTATATCCTTAATGAGGACACGCAACCCGTAATACGCGCGATCGGAGTATCACACACAGCTTGCAAAGATGAGTTTCGACAAAATATTCGATCTCACAGCTGGAGTGTATTTTCATTTTTTATAATAAGCTGAGAGTACGTGTTCGATTATGTTTGGTTTGTTGTGTTTATTAGTTTGTTGGTCCGTTTGTCCTTTTCGCCAATGGTTGGTCGGGTTTGTCCAGCCAAACACAACATGCAGTGGATGCCCCGATTCAAGAGCGCCCAGGACAAGAAGAGCATTCGGGACTTCAGATCGGTCAAATCGGCATGTCCCGAAGCTTACACAAAAAAACTACTTCGTATATATTTTTCACTACATATAATAAGATTAATGCCCCTTTACAACTGGAAACCCATTTTTGGGGACAAAATCACTTGGGTTTAGTATAGGGAGGGGTTCGGGGGCTCTAAAGGGGTTAAGAGGGCTTGTTTTGCTGTTGTTATGGCTTGTCGCGAGGCGCTCTTAAATCGGAGTATCACGGCTACTACTGTACTAGCTTTTTCCGATCAAATTCCTAGCCCTCGTAGAAAACGTATCATACAACATATTTTGTGCCCCACGTACCAGGAATGTTTTAGTACTGCCCACCGCCCGTCAATTCATGCATGGGCTCATGAGGGTAGAGAAAAGACATACCGGTACGATTGTAGTATTTTAAGACCGGTACGATCGTCGCATTTTTCCCATGTGGCTTAGCTCTCGTACTCTCGTATGAGCATATACGAGTACGCATCATGTGTATTACGCATACACATGCACCACACTCAAGTCCGATAGCAGTAGTGTCGAATGATGTACTACTACTATAACTTTTGTATAATGCGTCCGAGGTACAACCGCATATGACACATACTACGACTACATGTAGTACAAGAGAGACCGTTCGTCGGGATTTAAAGCTCTAGACTATGATGCTCACAGAAGAAAAGGTTGTCGGCATTTTGGTTCCCCCCCAAAATTAAGCGGCCGCACATCAACCATCAACACTCTCGCCCTGTTGTGGCGTGCTGCTTCTTCTTGAAGGGGTCTTAAATCTCAGTTTGTGATTGAGCGACTACATGGCCCTCGCAGCTCGAGGGGTACGAGATTTACAGACTAATAAACTAGGAAGATGACTGTTTTTGTCGGGATTTACGAAAATGAACTATTGAATACGTACGATAGTCATGTTATCATTTAAATGTTGCGATAAGATACTCCTATTATTATCTATACACTACATTCAGCAGTGTACCGGAAGCAGGAGTACTGTCTGGAATTTCGGCTTTTTTTCCCGTGTAGTAGTGGCATCCAATGACTTTCAAATCCGTCGTGTTGTGGCGTGCTGCTGCTGCTGCTTTATCGGGGGTTGTGTTAGGGTTTGGGTGTGGTTGTCTTGCCCCGACAACTCGAGGAGTACGAGACAGACGATAAAAATAGGCTGTTGTTGTGTGTCGGGATTTGCAACGTTCTGGACCACTTTCTTCACCCAGAAAGAGCATCGCATATGAAATTTCGTCATTTTCCCCGTAAAAGCGGTGGGCATTAAACGACTCTCGTCATCAAATTGTGGCGTACTGTTGTTGTTGTTGTTGCTGTTTTATCGGAGAAGTATGCGGGGTTACACGGAGCATACATACATACATGTTGCCTTGGTAACTCGTTCGAGGAATACGAGAGAGACCGACGGCAACAAAAACAAGAGGTTCTTTCTTTGTCGGGATTTTACAAAAAGTCTCGGCCACTATCTGTGCAAGAGAGCGTCGTCGTCTGGAACTAACAACCAATGTAGTTTTCTCTCATGAAATAATAATAGTGCTATGTACACAAACGACTTCCTCTCTCGTGATGTTGTGGCGTTCTGCCGCTCGCTGCTATATCGCGGGAATGCCAGGGATTTTGCGGTTATGTATCGCTCTGTCTGGTAAATTCGAGGAGCGTACGGGCACAGCTCGCGCTGTCGCTACAGCGGGCTCCCGGAGCTGAAGGAGGAAGGATACGCCTGCTAGCGCTGGTTTGCGCATACAATTGAGTTAATCGGCACACAAGACATTATGAAAATGCGTGGAAGTGTGTGTGGTGAGTTTAATGAAGCTTTATTTTTCCTCATCTCCGCGCCGGAGGATGAAAAAAAAATAAGGAAAAAAAGGTACGAGACAGGCGATAAAAACCAGTGCTGGTCGGGTATTGAAAGCATGTTGGATTGGACCAATACCTGCACAACAAGAAGGATAATGTTGTCTGGGTTTTCGTTTTATCGTATCAAATGGTGGCACGTTGAACGTCTCTCGTCACGTTGTGTGGCGTACTGCTGCTGTTTCGTGGGGGGAGCATATATGAGGCATTTGCGGTTGGTCATATCTTGGCCTGCTGATAAACTCGAGAACTACCATGCGAGACGGACTAAACAAGCTGTTAATGAAAAACAAGAACGTTGAGTCGGGATTTAGAGTAGTGGAGAACGTGCTGTACTGTACAAGAAAGAGAGTAAAGCGTTGTTTGTTATCCCCGCTATGTTTTCGCAGTGGCATCAAGCGGCTCACTCACATGTTGAAGCGCGCTGCCGCTGCTTGGAGCATGACGGTTGTTCGTGATTTATCTTGCTCTAGATGACTTGAACAATACTTTTTTTGTTGAGATACACCCTTCCTGATGGACCACAAGAAGAGCGCTTGTCGGATATAGACTATCGATAGTACTTGCGATATTGATGCAAGAGATGTCGTTGCCGAGAGGTCGTGTTTTCCTCATTGAGTGGGCATCAAAACTACTCTCTCCCCGCAGCGTTGTAGCGTGCTCCTGCTGCTTCATTGGGGGCGGGTTATTACGGTCTAACGCACGGTATGTTGTTGTTTTCCTTTTCGTTGCATGTAGTCGGGTGTGCTGGCTTGCCTTATTTTTTTGCCCGCTTGGCCATTGCGGTTGGCATTGCATGGCCAAATCACCTCGCCGTATTTGCAATATGTGCCTCTGTCTCACAGTTTGTGACCTCAAAGCTCGTCTCTCCGGGAGACATCAACACGGGCAGTGGCTATGCTGGATGTAGATGGGTGGAAATATCAGTTTCATGTGAAGAACAGAAACACACGGTAGAGGTTCACCGTTTTCTTTCTGAGGAGGCTTTTCGCTTGAGGATCTCCATACCCCACCGACAAACGCCTTTTTTGGGTGAGCTGAACGTGCAACCCATCGACCAAAAGCCATGATTTTGTTGTTGAAGATTTTCGAGATCTTTTTTGGCAGATTACGTGGTTCCGAAGGCTGATCCCGGTCCGATGCGCGGCGAAAAGCTCACGAAGGCGATAATCGACGCGTTCGATCAATTCGACAAGGTAACTCGGAGAGGCTCGAACGAACAACAAACATGATGTAAACGCCCCCCCCCCCCCCCCGCACTCCCCTCCCCCACTCCCCCCCAAGTTGGGCAACGACGCATGCAACAACGTGACGCCATCGGTAGCAGCAAGCTGAACGTGCAACCCGTCCACCAAAAGCCATAGCCCAGGTACAAAAATGTTATTTTTTTTCGCGAAACAAGAATGAATGACGGGCTTCCGCGATTTCGGGCTAAGAAACTCCCTCATTTTCAGGAACGACAAGCCCAAAAATTGACTCCTCTATCGGAGCACGCGTCGTCTGCGATTATCTCCTCCCTACCTAGTACAGCAAGGCACCCGATGTAAAAACCAAGGCTAGGGGGGGGGGACGGGGACGGGGGGGGGTGCACTCATTTTATGTATGGTCGTAGTCGTATGGCCATAGACCCTCGCATCCCTACTATGCCGGAACGGAGCACGTCGGGTTCTCACCAACCAGGCAGACGTTGCTTGCAAAAAGCGCGAGGCGCCATGAGGTGTGTTCGGCGAGTCGCTTGAAGGGTGAACTGCGTCCTTCCAAGAGCCGCTCGTGAGACGGACGTCGGCACCTTGTGCCTACTTTCTTGCTTATGGACGACACGGCCAATGAGTTATACTTTGTATTCTGGTGTGGTCACTCCAGAGACAGCAATAGGTATTACTATGTAACTGCCTCGTGGGTGCCTTACCATGTTCACACTACGTGATGCGACCATTCCCCTTGTGCGGAGTTAGGGTTCTCCACCCCGCACAATATGATCCAACGCGATAACCATCATGGTGACCGCCAAAAACAAAACGGTGCCCCGGTTGTCTAGCTCACGCACTGATTGGCATGTTTTACGGCGTCGTTCCCAACCAAACGCCAACCCCAACATACATACATAGTGTTTGACCGCGTCGGTGCCAACCGAGGCCAACTATTATACATATATTGTAAGGGCAGCTATATTAGGAGTATGAACCTTGGAATCATATCAAAGTTAATGTGCAGTTTGTTCGAGCAGTCTATTAGCGAGAATAAGATAAACGGTTGAAACTTACGTAAGTGTCGGTCCAGTCCACCAGGATCACTCTCCTTTCTTTCCTTTTCCTCTCTCTTTGGCCTCAAGCGCCCTCTCCAAACCATCTCTTTTCTTTGTTACCACAAGTGATATCAGCAGACACTTCGGTGCCGCCTCTGCATCTCTTCGCGTAGAAGACAGAGCCTCCACACACCCGTTGTGTTCACGGGCTATGAGCCTTCGACCTTCGACAAAAACATCTATCGGCGCCAAGCGACATCTCATTGAAGGTTATCCTATCTTACCGGGAAGTTTGAGAGGAAATCTTCAATAAGCCGACTACAGCATCAGCATCAGCTTCAGCATCAGCATCGGCGAACAGCATCAGCATCAGCATCAACATCAACATCACCATGGGGGAGTCCACGGAAGCAGCTGATGCGGTAGAAAAGCTCGTTAGAGCTGTCAACGGCAAATTTAATGGGCTCAAGTCCGTGATAAGCACGCGTCATTCCGGGATCTCTGATATTCTGGAAGGGCGTCCTTGCCCCGAGCCACACTGATTAGTCCTCGTCCATCTTCTACGAGAAGTAGGCCTTCTCGGGCTGTAACTCGCAGCCAGGCCGCTGACGAAACGGACACTCAGTCCGGGGACCCCCCCCCCCCTGAAACAGCAGCAAATGTACAGCCGGACGCAGGGAGTACTCCCGTGGACATGGCGCATTTGCTACTACCATCTACAGGATATTCTACACTCAGCCGCAACATCAGTTTTATGGGCCACGGATGACAACATCTCGCATTTGGAAGGCATCAAGAACTGTCACCGCGACAACCGTTTTCTCTTCGACTTCTTGTTCCTGAGCGCATCAGGAACTGCAGCCAGCTTTCTTCTACAATACAAGCCGAAACGAAGTGAACTTGCGAATGGGAACGCTGTTAGGATGGTATGGATACAAAATATCAAAATTCCACCTGCCAACGTAGACGTACACTAAAACATGAACTGACTCAAATGGTCATGTCGGATGGGCAAGACCCAGACATTTTTAGAAATTAAGTATACTATTTGAGGGATGAACTGGTATACATGGGAGATGTATTCAACGATGTCACCATACTGGACATAGTGCTGGAAGGGCTCACGGATGAATACCTGCAAATAAAATGCAGCGCCGAACCAGATGATGCCTTCACACTCGACTGAGCTGTGATAGCAATGCGCAACATGTACGCAAATAGAGCCATGCGAAACGGGCCTTCGCGAAAAGCAAAGGGGCGTGAGTCTGCTATGGTAGTCACGTCAAGAACCTCAGCAGTAGGGACCTGTTCACACTGCAAAAAGACAGACCGTCGTTTTGAGAATTGATTTAAACGCAAGGGAACAATGTCGGGAAAACAACTTCCTCAACACCTCGAAAAAGTTCGTGGTGTTTCCTGCGTAACACAGATCGCCACGATAATAGCGACTGTCTGTCTCAAAAGCGGGCCGACAACAACACCCATCGCCCTCGTCCCGGTCAACAAAATGGCCGGCATGACAACAACCGCAGCGCTCACGCCAACACCGCCACAACTCCAAATTCAACAACGCAAATGGAAGCTTACGTCCCGGTGACACACGCCCCATCCGCCCCTGCGGCTGCGACTACAGCAGCTACTTCTACGTCCTTCGCGACTCCTCCCTATCCATCTTCACCTCCAGTCGGGATAGGTTATTCTTTCATCGCCGCACCTCCGATCAAGATCGCCACACAGCCCATCGAATTCACCGTGACTGCGGACAGCGGAGCTTCTAGCCACTTCATCGACAATCAGCTTCTGCCTGGCATCGAACTCAAAATCAACCACTACGTACACCTGAACCCTCCTGTAACAATCAACGTAGCGGGAAACCATCGCCTTTATGGCGTTGGTCAAGGGGTTTTGGTCGTTCAAGTGTTGGACCATCTAGGAGCAAAGCACTCTGTGCAGCTTCCCGTCACGATCGTACCAGGGCCAAGCAGGCACCTATTTTCGAGGGGATCAGCAGCGATGAAAGGGGTCAACATGACCATCGCCAAGAATTCGTATTTGGGGTGCATTTATTGTACCCATACGTAAAGACACCCACTGCCCTACTCTGGATCATCTCGACCTCACCACTGATGCAAGTAGCCGAACACCTGAGACAGCTTTTCCGACCATTTCCGGTAGCAACTTCAAACCGGAAACCGTCCTTGCTGTTCACGCTTCGACTGCCACTATAGCTACTTCCCTGTCTACACCCGTCCGAGCTAACATCTGGCATTAGAGGTTGGGACATCCCAATGGGCAGGTGATGGACAAGGTGGAGAAATATCGTTGAGTGTGGGGTGAAAATTTCAGACACTCTATCGGTGTGGGTATGTGCAAAATCAATAAGAGTACTCAACAGAAACACCCTAAGACATCGCAGCCCGGCCCTTCCAGCGAACGTTTGAAATTGGTGAGTGCTGACCTGCTTGGACCGATGACGCCCAAGGCGATCGGAGGATACGCCTGCATGGCAAAGCATACCAACCATCACAGTGCTAGACAGCAGGCTAAAAGCAGTCTACTTCATTTTGAAAAAAAAAGTGACACGCTACACACCCTCGGTAGATTAATTCAAGATCTAGCCATCCCTCTAGGGCTAAAGGTGCAATGTCCATGTTTTGATAATGGGGGCGTGTACACATCCGGCAGCTTTCAGGAATATTGTAAAACACCTGAAATTCGTCAGCAATTCTCGGTCCCGTACACACCGCAGCAGAACGGCGTCTTGGAACGTGACGGGCGTACTATTATGGACATGACTCGCTGTTTACAACAACGACCAGCAATTCTCGGCCCCGTACACACCGCAGCAGAACGGTGTCTTGGAACGTGACGGGCGTACTGTTATGGGCATGACTCACTGTTTACTCAACGAGGCACACCTTCCTTAAACCTTATGGGGGGAAATAGCTTCGACAGCAGTCTTTCCGATCAACCGATTAACGCACACGGCAATCGGCGGCGACACACCCTACCATCGTATGTTCGGGAAGCATGCAGACCTCTCTTTGTGGAGGATCACCGCACTCGGACATTTGTGCACGTTGAATGGTACACCACGAAGCTTCAACCTAAGGCATGGGAAGGTGTTCTCGTGGGCTATGACAGCGACAAACCTACCTTGCGCGTGTATGATCACTACACGGGAAGAATTTCAAGCTCGCGCAACGTCTCCTTCATCGAAGAGCCGCCTACCGCTCTACCAACAGCAGACTCGGGAGGAGCAAGAAACCGAAGTCTCGATTTCGATTTGGAGCCAGACTCCGATTTTATGGACGACTATCAGAGCATCAAACACGGCATCTCATCTCTGGAGGTTAGCGACACCGACGCTACTGGCAACAAGCAGTTTCACATGCGGTGGTCGCGCTCATCCACTTCTCAAGCAAGCGCGCGCCAGCAGCTGGCACTACAATGCCGAGATTATCTGAAACAGCAATTCGAGGCCGTCTCGCAGTACATCGGGGCTGTCGGAATGGACAAAAAGAAACCTCCGGCAATCTATTTCGGTACTCAACACGTACGCGCAAGCTATGGCCTCACCACGAGCGGAAGAATGGGAAGCAGCCATGCGCAAGGAGCTCAATAGTCTCGATGAGCACGAGGTCGCCGATTTAATTCCATCCACCGAGGTTCCTCCGGGCGGTTACATCATTGGAACGCGATGGGTATTTCGGGTCAAAACAGACGGACGTTTTAAAGCAAGGCTCGTGGTACAAGGTTGGGCTCACCAGCATGGAATGGATCGCTTTGCTACTTTCGATCCTTTCTGACGCGTGCTACGACGATAGAGGTTCACCACTTTTTTTCTAATACTACCCCTCGATTTGGGAGCTTAAGACCTCTCCCAAAAACTGATTCGGAGAAAAATAAAACTGATACGGGATGAAAACTCCTATGTTGGCCGAGGTATGGAACGATAAAATCATGCAAAAAAAAAACCGGCCTATTTCCGACGATTTTCGGTTGAGCAGCCCCGTCATTCAGAAAAAATTTTAGCCAAAAAACGGTATACCTTAATACCTCTGTCGTGGCATGCGTTGTTTGTCGCATCGAAAGTCAGCGTCTTCTGCTGGCTATCGCGGCGTCAAGGGATTGGCGAGTCTTAGCCATGGACGTGTAAACTGCACTTCTCAAAGGTAAACTTGAAGAGGACGTCTACACCAAGCAAGCACCAGGCTTCGAAAAGATAGACGAGAGAACCAACCGACCACTGGTTATGAAACTGCGTAAAAGCTTACATGGGCTTCGCCAATCTCCAAGCGTTTGGAACAGCACCATCGACAAGAACTTGCGTGTAATGGGGTTCACATCTACAGCATCTGATTCCTGCGTATACACAAAAGGGGGTGGAAACACCTACATCATGTTAACGCTTTTCGTTGACGACCTACTCATTACTGGACCATCAACTGCAAGCATGGTCAAGGTTAGACATGTGCTTATGGAAACGTGCGCTATGACTGATCTCGGGGATGTGTCTCAAATTCTGGGCATTGAGGTGAAGCGCGACAAAGCAGCTGGAACGATCGAACTAAGCCAAGGGCAGTACACACTTTCGGCGCTTGACGTTTCATGAGTGACCGCAACCCGGTAAGGAACTAAGCCCACAGCCGGAAGGAAGCGCAACTTTAAACGAGACAATGGCAAAGCTCTACCAAGCCAGTGTGGGGAGTCTTGTTTTTCTTTTTACCCAGTATGTACGAGGTACGACGTGGCTTTCAGTACAATGCAAGCAGCTCGTCACATGGCAAAGCCCACATCGGCGCACATGACAGCGGTCAAAAGGACCCTTCGATAGTTACGAGGAACACCTAATCTGGCTATTGTGTACAAAAGGGACAGCAGCTTCATTCTTACCGGATACTGCGACGCTTCCTATGGTGTGGGAGACTCTCCTGAGATGACTTCTACCGCTGGGCTCGATGCTCTTCTTGACTGGGGGACTCATCAATTTCTCAAATCAGCTGCAGAAAATCACTGCTCAAAGCACACACGAAGCGCAACTGATAGCTCTGAACGCCTGCGCGAAAAACGGACTTTACCTATCAGAAATCCATGGGGAGCTAGGGTGGCCGAACTTCAGGAGCTTCAGGATATCGTCCAATAGAGGGGTAACTTTTGTGGCCTGTTTTTTTCGGTGGACCTCGGGGTTACTCGCGCGAGTGACCCCCCGGGTCCCTTTTACGGTCTTAAGCTTTCGTGGTGTACCTTCTTTTGGCGACGTTAATTAATATTACAATGGAATGGTTAGCTACGATGCGCCAAGCAAATCGCCTAGCGATTATTTTGTCAGCAAGGTACAGAGTCAGTCGTGCGAGCGGCTCCAATACAATCGTGAAGGAGGGAGTACCCCTCCCCCCGCCGTAGCCTTGGCCTTAAGAGCCCCTCGGAACCGCCCAATGTTACCGCTCTTACCTCCGTGTCGCCGCTCCTATCTAAGAGTGGGTATGGACCAAGGCTGCGAGACAAGCTGTAGGGTAGAGGTCACATTCATCACCATATTTGACCCAAGCTACGGTACCCTAAGGATTATGTTTTTTTTCAAGTTTTTTGGTCGCAGTGGCTCGGGATCGCTCGCGCGAGTGATCCCCCTGTTCCTTGCGGTCATAGGCTTTCGTGCTGTATCAATTGGTCGGTATGGATCCTTAATGGGATGGCTAGCTAGGTTGCGCCCAACTAACCACCTGATGTGTGGTCAGTGAGGTACAGAGTCACTCGTGCTTGAGTATGATAGTGAACACCAGGTGGTGAAAAAGGGGGGCGTATTAACATCCCCCCTACCTTAGGCTTGCTCATTTCTGCCTTCTGAGGGTGTTCGCTTGAGGAGTTTTTTTGCTTTCTGAGGCATAAACGTTACTTTTGAAGAAAACTTAAAAAAAGCGCAACGCGTTGAAAAAAAAAACGCACATGGCCTAATAAGGCACACACAAACATTTCAGATTGAAAAAAAACAAAACAACGAATTTTTTCCGACGACTTTGGGTTAGGGCGCCCCCGTCATCCAGAACCGGGCGATGAAAAAAGAACCAAACGACCTGATAAGGCATACAAACATTTCAGATTGAAAAAAAACAAGCAAACGAATTTCCGACGATTTGGGGTAAAGGCGCCACCCGTCATCCAGAACCGAAAAAACAGTACAAAAAAAAGCTACCTCTATCGTACAGACAAAGACTACCTGGTACGGTATTATTGCAGTATCATACCCCCTTTCTTCACTACCGGGTTTGAGGTTTTCATCACTCCCACGAGCGACTCTGTGCCTTAAGTGACAAAAACACTCGATTCGTTTTTGCTTCTTTTTTTTTTTTGGCGCGCAGCGGATAGCTTACCGTTCCATGGCGGATTTTCGTGCCGGCAAATAAAACAAGCATCACACACACGAAAAGCTTACTACCGTGAGTCACTGCAAAAAAAAAAAAAAAAAGACAAAAGTGACGACCCCCTCTGCCGCTGCCTTAGTCCAATGGTATAGAGCTCTTTTAATGTAGACGCTACAAGGCGTTCCACGCCGAGTCTTACTACGGTAGCCCCCCCCAACTTTTCTTCGACGAAATCGCCGGTTGTGAAACCAGCTCCCGGCCGTATCTCCTCAAACACGACGCCATTGTTCGGTAGTCCTCCGCAAACAAGAAAAATACACGGGGAAACTCTTTTCATAGCATCCTTCCTCGTGCCGGGCAGCCATGAAACGCTCGTTAAAGAAAACCGCTGGGTTTTTTTTGGGGGGGGGGTACCGTTGAATCAGTTCGCCGCCGATTCGACCGATCTTGCCTCTGTTTTCTCTTATTGTAGACATTCTTAAATCGGGTAACCCGCGGTATGTATCTCGAGGAGTGCCTCGTGTGAGATAAATTCCCTGTTGACCTGTTTGGGACTCAAAAAACGCGATCAAGCCGACCACGATGTGCGGACCTACCAGCCGGCCGGCGTGAGCGCGAAAACAGCGACGCGTGCTACGATAGATGTATTAAAGGTATACCACTTTTTGGCCAAAATAGTTTCTGAAGTGGGACGGGCCTTTAGGACCCAAAGCCGTTCCCCACACTATTTCCAAGTAATTGCGTCAACCCAAAATCGTCGGAATGGTGTCATTCTTGTGTTGCGTTATGATTGTTCTGTATACCTGGGCCACACGGGCCGCGGCTTTGGTTCACCGGGTTGAAACTTTCGGTTTCCTCAAAGTCAATTTTTGCGTCAATGGGGTACTCTAGTTCCAACTTTATTTTTGGGATAGCCCTTAAAAAAACATAAAAGGGTAAAATATACCATTGAAGTGAACAATATCTTCTGGAGTACCATAAGCATCGGCTTCTAAATAATTATTTGGATCCCCTAAACTATGAGAAATAAGATAAACCAATAGATGATAATGACTATGGTACAAAAAAAAGCGACTAACTATTTTACATAAATTTAACGATAAAACATGCTACTAATAGTATAGAGATCCTCAACTGGTTAGGAGGGGAAAAACATTGGTTGGTGCATCTGTACCGTTGCACGTGTCCAGCCTGGGTAGTATCGTGCTGCGAGCGTGCCATTTTTTCATTTTTTTTTTCCCGCACTTCTGCTTTCCAGCTGCTGGACAAAAGCCGTGGTCACAGGAGGTGTCGTCCCTTCTCCCCCCCAGTTCTCGCCTTCAATTTTTATCGCGCATAGGGCTCAGCAAGCCCATTGATCATCGATTTATCATCGAACGTTGCTAACTCACGCTCTCGCCCTTTCCGCAAGTCAATTTACGCACAAGAAAATCGTACGCATCTCCTTGGGTTGTGATTCGGGGAAAGGCAAACCAATCAACCCCTAAGCCGGCAACTCGCTTTGCTTCGTGTGATCATCGACGCTGTTTAATCGTCAATAGTTTTCGTCCATTTCTCCCGCCGCTGAAGTCCCCAACGGAGTTAACCGGTAACAACTGTCGATGTCTTTCTTTTGGGGGACACATTTACGAAAAAATGAAGGCACGTACTTTGGGGGGGAGGGCCCGCTATATGACCCCGGATCTGTGTTGTTACTACTGGGAGGGAGCGCGAGAGTAATGCGAGGAGGACAACAAATCGAATGAAGAAAAAACGAATAAAAAAAAAAGAAGGTACAGAGGTAAAACAATGAGGCGCGTGGATGTCCGTCTTTTCACGGGATGGCGGCGTGAAGGATACAGCAGTTAGTGATACTTCGTACTATGCGCGTGTCACACAAACCTGTCGGCCACGCTGCACAACAACCCGTAGAGTACATCTGTGTGCCCGTAGCGCGGGCATTGCTCCGTATCGAGCAGATGACGGTCAGCCCCAGAGCCATCCTCTGGCAGGGACTGAGCTCCTCGAGTGGACGCGTGCTACGACAAAGGTTTACCGTTTTTTGGCGGAAATAGTTTCTGAATGACGGGGCTTAACCCCTTTAAAGCCCCAAAATCCATCCCCATACTAAATTCAAGTAAATTTGTCCCCCCTAAAGGGTTTCCAGTTGTAAAGGCGTTAACTTAACCCAATGTCCGCACTATAGAGGGATGACTCTAGCTTCGAATCGCAGCTGGTGTTTCCAAGTAACGAAGTGAGTGCATTTGTGGTAGGACTAGCGCATAGAAAAAGTGTTGGTCGGGTTTGCGCGAATGAATAACGCCTTCGAAGTCATGGTTCGGGGTGAGATATTGAGCTCCTCGTGTTGGGATCTCAGAAAATTCTTAGAATCTGCTGCACCCCTGACAGCGTGGGATGACTCTCACTTCTTGCTTAATACTCTCTCTTCCTTCTTCTCCCTCTTCGTCTTTCCGTGTCTCTTGTTGCACTTCTTTTGTTGTTTCACCTTTTGGCCGCGAGCGCTGCTTTTCCAAACCATGTCTAATTCTCTTCTTCACGAGTGATCTTCGTAGACACTCCGATGCCACCTCTGCAGCAGCTCTCGTCACAAGGGGAAAGAGCCTCGAAACGCGTCATTGTATATACAACAACCGCTTGCATTAGAGAGTTCGACATTAAGAGCGTTATCCCCTGACCTGGCGCCGTCATTACCCTTTACTTTCGGCGATTCTTCCCTCTCGCACAAGAAGGACAATCAATTCAAGATTTTTTCGATCAGGGAGTACGATGAAGTTAAGACCGGTAGAAGGTCGCCACACAACCCCTTTTGGCCGGGTTTGGGGTACCTACAAAATGTATTCACATTTAGTGCCCCTGGTGTATTTTTTTACGAGCGAGTACGCCAGGTTGAGAATCTGACGTACTAATTTTTCTGGCGGCAATTGTGAAATGGTCGCTCTGGCGGACCCCCCCCCCCCCCCCGCCTGCATTGTGTATACGTAAGTATGTGGTGTTTTAATCGACAATTGGGTGTTTTTCGTCGACAATGTTTCACAAGTGGGATAGGTCAGATCCCTGTTGGTGATCTATTGATGATCTATGCCGTGCAGGGCAGACGGATCCCTGGTCTATATGCTCTGCGTGACCTGTTGTAGATAAATCATGTCGCCGGGTGAGAGCCGGATGGTACGGATTACTGTACGAGGAAGTATGGTGAGCTTGAGCTTTATTTTTCCCATCCGCCGGTGGATTAGAACAAAAAATAGATAATACCTAGCACATGTTTCTCCTGGTTTGGATCTGTGCTACACAGATCCCGGGCGGCATAATATCATAGCGACAGATATAGGATCTAGATTATCTAGGTCCTATATCTGTCTGTACAGTACTACATGCATCCCGGACAGCTTATATCATAGCGTAGATGTCGTCCCAATATAAATCGGATGTCTTTACACAAGAGCGCGGTAGTATCTCTCCAATGACCCTCTGCCAACCGTTTCCCAATTTCCCTTCCCAGCAGGATTTTCGTTTTAGTATAGCCTACCTTAATCCTCACCAATATACCATCCCCAGGTCACTGGCCGCAGAGGCGTGGTACGATAGAGTTATACCGTTTTTTGGCGAAAATGGTTTCTGAATGACGGGGCTCCTTAACCCAAAATCGTCGGGGAAAAAATAAATAATAGGCCATTTCTTCGCATGATTCTCGCTGTAGGCATAGGCCATGGGGTTGTTCATAAGGTATGATAGCAGTTTTTTTTTTCTTCTCGAAATCCGTTTTTGGGAGAGGGACATGTCTTAAGCTCCCAAATTGAGGGGTAGTGTTACAAAAAAAAGTGATGCACCTCTATCGTCGTAGCACGCGGCCGCGGTCCTCCGTCCGCTTTCATTTTGGTTTCGAGACGTTCGTTACTTTTGATCGCATGCGTAGACAGAGACGGCACGATAATAAGAAGCTACTACTTCGTACACCTGCGCAACACGTACAAATTCGACCAACCGTTTCAAACGCGGTGCGGTGAATGGTCTTGGGATCGCTGTCCTCAAGCGTAGTGTACTTGACAAATAAATGGCGTCGTCGACAGATCATGTTTTTTGGGTCGTGGGTTCGAATCCCGCCATCCACAATAATACACTTTTTTTCAGACTTTCCCCATGTCGAACTTGAAAAATACTCTCCCCGGTGTCCCCAGGAAATAGGAAATAAACCGCTCGGATATTGACAGGTCCGCCCGTATATCCGGCCGACCTGCTATCCCGCCGTTTCAGGGGGGTAGAGTGTTATAAGGCTTAGTTCGGGTAATCTATTGGTTAACCTTTCGCAACTGATCAAACGGACTAATACCCCACTAATTTCGTTAACACTAGCGCGTCAGTGCAGAAACCTTTTACAAGCATTTTTTCTGAATGTGTTCATATTCACCGTCGTCTACTCTGGGGGGATACGACCAAAAAAACGACGACCATGATCCAGCATCGGGCACTGCTCGAGTTGGGGGAGTGAGATCTCTTGTCCCCAAACCATGTACAGGGATGGACACGCCGAACAAATCATCGATCTCCACTTGATGAGCTAGATCTTTCAGAGAATATCCGTATGATCTTGATTATGTTGCCGGATGGGGGCCGTAAGATCTGCATCATCTAGCACGTGCTAAAGGGGGTCGGATATGTGTTCGGATGCGTGCTACGATAGAGGTATACCGCTTTTTGGCGAAAATGGTTTCTGATTGACGGGGCTCCTTAACCCAAAATCGTTGGAATTTCGCCCATTTTTTGTTATTGATTCTCGTCGTGTGCTTACAATAGTAGGCCATGGGATTTTTCACCCGATAGCAGTTTTATTTTTTCTCGAAATCGGGTTTTGGGAGAGTTCTTAAGCTCCCAAATTGAGGAGTAGTATTAGAGAAAAAAAGTGGTGCACCTCTATCGTAGCACGCATCTTTTTTAGGCTTGTACAACATATCACAACGACAGCTGTACGATCTACGGTAGGATGATCTATTTGATCTATGTGATCTATGGATGATCTATAATCTAGGTGATCTAGATGATCTATAGATGATCTAATCTATATCATCTAAAGGGTTAGGGTTAGGGTTAGGGTTACTATATCATCTATATGATCTATAGATGATATGTACCGTGATCTGTGTGCGAGGTGTGCAACAATCAATGTTATCGAAATCCCCCCTCACTCGCTGCGGCGTTATGATTTGTAGCAGGTGTCCCCCCGTCATTCCTGGCAGGCGTTCTCGCCTGCCGATGTCAAGATACCATCCCCCCCCCCCCCCCCCTCGCTCAGAAGCATCTGAAAATAGTTGCACGGCACGGGCGAAGCATGATCCTACTCGTCATATTATTGCTGAGCGCTCGCACTATCACACTCGTGGACGGGTGACAGTTGCCAACCTTCCACACACGGGACCGCTCATGATCTATCTAGATAGATCATAATCTATGTTTTTCTTGCCTGTGCGATATGATATGCAAGCGCAGTATCGTACAGACGACCCCAGCGGAAAACATGTGCGCAAGAGCTGTGCCAAACAGCTCCCACCCGGCACACCTTATTCTCTAGACCTTGCAGACTCAGATAATAATCTGGAGTCGCTGTGCTACAATCAAGTCAAAAGCCAAAAGGGGGTACAGCGCCGCCGCGATTAATAGAAACCTCAAGATGCATCCCGACCAAAATTATAGAAAACCATGCCTTCTGCGTACGTACCAGTCTGATCGTAAATACAACATGCCGGGTACCAGGTCAGGTAGATTGGACCGTTTGGCGGAATATCAAACGTTTTCTAGATTTTTGAGATAAAAAAATCGGTATGTTTCTTAAGGCTTAGTTCGGGTGGAGGTGATTTGGTTAGCTTTCACCAATTTTCCCGGACGGACTGGCTCTAAACCCTAGGGCCCACTTTTGAACTTATGATTGGCCCATTCTCTGGACCAACATCTGACCCACAAGGAGGGACGTTCTTCCGCTACAAGAAAGCTCACAGCACAGGGCTTGAGAAAACAAGAAAACCGAAATGCTGATTCAGACTGGGTTTCTTTTTTGGGAGAGGGTGCGCTTCACACTTTAGCTTCAGTATATCGGCTCCGGGTTTCTTATATATTCATGTACATGTCAGCCGTTGTTTCTTATTGCAGTACCCTGATTCTTAGCTCCTTGAGACTTACGACGGAAAAATTGACGACGAAAAACGGACGATTATAAATGCCTGGATCACACGAAGCCCCCCGAGTCACTGGGGTAGGAGACGTGTACGCACCGCAAGAGAAACGCTTGAAGGGGCTACGTAGCTGTGTGCGACACGCGAGGAGCAACGGCGGTGCTGCTCGTTACCTGCTGGACGTTCTTCCTCTACATAAATTGTTGAAAATATCGGATTCTCTGTCGTCTTTTTTTTGGGTAGATATGAATGGTCTCTCAACAGGGTGTCTTGTACTGTACGCTAACATCTACCTGGTATAGCTATGTACGCATGGGCACTCCGTAACACACTGACACGACGGATGCTACCGCAGCAGGTGTGAGCCTCGGTATGTTAATACGCACAGTGCCGCGTGCTACGATAGAGGCGCATCACCTTTTCTCTAGCACTACCCCTCAATTTGGGAGGTTAAGACCCCTCCCGAAAACTGATTTGGATAAAAATAAAGCTGCTACAAGTACAGGATGAAAAAAAAATCCCATGGCCTGTAGGTAGGTAGTCGACGAGAATTATGCAACAGAAATGGCCCATTATTTATATATTTTCCGACGATTGTATTGGTAGGTTAAGGAGTCCCGTCATTCCGAAACCATTTTCACCAAAAAACGGTATACCTCTATTATCGTAGAACGCGTCCATTGGAAAAATACTACGAGGTGACGACGCCATGTGTAAGGTTATTGGGTGGGGGCACAGAATGCCCCCCTGCGGGTCTGCCAATTGAGCAGGTTCTCGGAGAGTACTCACTTTCTTTGCCTTCATAGAGACGTAGCTTTATTCGATTGCACCATAGCCCCGGATGGCTTCTGAGATCGGAGGCACGTGCCTCCGATCTATTTCCTAACTTTCCCGAATAGAAAACGCCAACCTTATCATACGAAGCCCATCCAAATGATATCAAATTCGGATATTTGCAGGCCTTTCGAGGCCGTATCTTAACAGTAAGGTATTGCTTAGCCCGTTTCCAACTCCATATTTTGTTTCCTAGTCTACCTCCACGTGTCTCGTCCCCATCTCGGGAGGGCGGCGCTAGAAGGGTTAACGACGGTGTTGTTGTGACGACGGCTGTACTGATACAAATTAAATTCAGAAATCAACGAAAAAAAAGCTTTTGGGAGAGTCACGGGGCTTAAACGTATGCTTGAGCCCCCTTGAAGAGTGGATAAGTGCTAAGTACGCACGTGGGGACCCCGCAATACTGACACGACCCATTCTACGGGAAGAGAGTTCAAAGCCCACTTTTTTTTCGCCAAGCCTCCTTCTGTCACGTGAGGGGGCTCCACAATTCACCCCATTTTTTTTTTTTTTTAGAAAAAGTGGAAAAGCAAAAAACGGAAGGGGAAACCGGAGGAATGGTCATGGTAGCACCTTCGTACGAAAGTGAAAAACGAAAGGCATCCCTTGGCGGCAGCGATGGGGGGGTGGGTTGCCCTTTTTTGTAGCATGCCAAACGTTTTTTTCTGACCGGTTGAGCTCCTCCTCAAGTGTGACAAGATGTTACGAGCGTATTTGTTTCAGGGCTATGATATGTTGGTCGGGTTGCGCGAAACGAGTAACGCCTCCGAAGTCATGGTTCGGGGGTGAGATATTGAGCTAGCTCCTCATGCTGAGAGCTCAGAAAATTCTTAGAATTTGCTGCATCGACAGACATGCGACGATAGAGGTATACCGTTTTGTGGTCTGAAATGGTGTGTCAATGACGGGGCTGCTCCTCTTATTTTTTTTTTCTGGAGATTTTGAGTTAGGGAGCCCCCGTCACTCAGAAACCATTTTCGCCAAAAAACGGTGTACCTCTATCGCAGAACGTGCCAACGACCGAGACTAAGGTATAGTGCCGGTCGCCCCGGTGGCGTACCAGGTTATCCTCGAGCCTGGTGTAGGTCAGTTTCGTGAGTTCGAACCCCCCCGAGTGCATACACGTATAACTTCGTGGGGACTTTTTTTTCTTGCGCATAAATTGACTTGCGGGAAGCGCGAGAGCGTGAGTTAGCAACACTCAATAAAAAATCGACGAGCAGTGGGATTGCTGAACCCTATGCGCGATAAAAATTGAAGGCAAGAACCGGTTGGGGGAAGAAGGGACGACACCTGTGACCACGGCTTTTGTCCAGAAGCTGGAAAGTAGAAGTGTGAGAAAAAAAAAAAAAAAAATGTTACGGAGATCCGCTGTAAGGAGATTGAAAGATGAATAAAAAAAGGGGGCAAAAAGCGTCCGCCTTTGTTTTAGTAGCCCTTGCTATGGGGCCTGGCCTCTCACGGGGTCCTGGTGTCGAAGTGGAGAGGGCGGTCCCGGAGGTCTGGTGCTCGTCGCGGAGCGCAAGTCGAAGCGGAGAGGGCGTCGCAGAGCTGAAGTCGAAGCGGAGAGGGCGTCGCGGTGCTGAGGTCCCTTGGCGATCGTCCTCACAGTGGACGCACGCTGAAAGCCTTTCTTTCTTATACGGAGTATGTAGCAAGAAGATGCTAAAGTTAGAGCTAGAGTGACGGTGGGCTTGCGCCCTCTCGTCATGCGGCGGGATCATCTTTCGGTGGCTGACCTTCCGGGGACGGGTCAACGCCGTCTATGACGGGCGACACCGCTCGCGAACCGGGATCGTGTATTGCCTGACCGGTGACGTGTCCTCTCGCGCATTCGTGTACGAGATCTACGATAGGTATCTACGATCCTGTCTTCCACATTGCTCACATTTTTTTGTTGTTGGTTTTTTGGTCATACCAGGTGTGTACGGAGCTTCAACCGAACACAGTCAGCCGTAGCGTAGGATAGTTCGCCTGAAAGATGGAGATAGACAGTAGTTTCCTTTTTTCGTGTGTGGCTTTATCCTGTTAACAATAGGTCTCCGTAGTACCATATTTTTGAGCCGCTCGCACGACTGATTCTGCACCTCCATGACACAAAAGGCATTCATTACTAGGCGTAGGCCTTTTTTATTTTATTTTGGCGCAGTTCGTAGTTTTTTTACCTCTCCGTGTTGCGGATTCACGCCTGCCTGCCTTTGCGTATTTAAAACAGCACACGGAAGCTCAGGGTCGCAGAAGGAACGGGGAGGTCACACTCGAGCGAGCGAATGAGTGACTCCGAGCCACCGCAAAAAAATAGCCTCTCAAAGGGGCCCCAGGCTAAGATATCATAGAGGTGCACCACGTTTTTTCTTAATACTACCCCTCGATTTGCGAGCTTAAGCCCGCTGCCAAAAACTGATTTTTGGTAGAGTAAAAAAACAAAACGGCTGTTGTACCGAAAGATGAAAGAAATCTCTTAGTCTAGCTAAAGAATTTACTTAAAAAAAGTCATTATGTATCTGGACCAATTAATGAATGGTAAATACCACCAAAAACCTGCTAAGATCATGGTTTATTACTTGAAAATTCAAAAGGTTATTTTATAAAGCAACGAGTGCTTTGCGTCAAAAAGTGAAAAAAAAATTGGAGTAGCACTAAAACACGGATATATTTTGAAACAAAATACTACAAAAATATAATCTTGTTATTTTCTTCAACTAGAGGATTTTGTAAATCAAGCTTCGCGACGAAAATCACGAAAAAAAAACAATGGCCTATTTCGGACGATTTGTGGTTAATAATCCCCGTCATTGAGAAATCGTTTCAGACGAAAGGCGCTACCTCTACGATCGTTGCACGCGTCTGACCCGGGCCGAATGTGCAAACCCGATGACCAAACCAATCGCCTGTCTTAAGTTAATCGGGGCGGAGACACAGAGCGTCCCCTGCAGGTTTGCCCATTGAGCAGGTCCTCGGTGAGTACCCACTTTCTCAGTCGTAGTAGAGAAGCAGCTCTATTATTTCCACAGAGCCCCGGATAGCGACTGAGAGCCGAGGGGAATGCGCCTCGGTTTCATTTCTTGACTCCCCCGAATAGATAACGCCAACCTATCATACGAAAACGGCCAGTTAACCTTCAAAGCAGATAATTGCAGGCCTTTTAAGGCCGTAACTTAGCACCCAGGTGAGAGACTGATTCTACAGTAGCCCCCCCAAAACCAGCGATATTCTTTAACGAAGGTTTCACCATTGCTCGGCACGAGGAAGAACGGCGCATGAAAACGTAATCTTCATATATTTTCCTGTTCGCAAGGACTATCGAACGATGACCGTCGGGATGGCAAGGGCCGCCGTATATCAGAAGATGCGACCGGGAGTTGGTTTCAAAGCCGGCGATTTCGTTAAAGAAATGCTGGTGGAGCTACCGTAGAACGACGCGAGAGAAACAAAAAATCCAGACTGCAGAACAAAAACGACGAAAATTCCGACGATTTTGGAATAAGGAGCCAGGTCATTCGGAAAACCGTTTTTGTTTGGCGAAAAACTGTCATTTCATATCACACCTCTCTACCCTAGGGCTCGTCCGCAGCACGGGTCACACCTTAACAAAATGGCGTCGACGTGGATAACCGTCTGTTACAGGAGGCAAGAGGAGGGCCCCTCGAGGAAGATCTCCGACGCGCTTAAGGCAGCCGAGAGACCCGAGCTCGCCGGAGACCGCGTATAGGTGCGTCCAGTCATATAATCTCACCCTTCCAAGGGTATCTCCGGTAGAGTGACGATCCAAAGCGTACCGGGGGTGTTTTTCTAGATGAAAGCCTTACCGAAGCGTTCGGTAAGATGTTCGATAAGGCCTTAATACTGGTATCCGACACTTCGGTAACTTCGGTACGACCTCAATACCGGTATCCGACAACTCGGTAAGGGTATACCCGGGGGGAAAACCCGGGTACTTGTCTTACCGAAGCGGTTTGGTACGACCTCCACCCCGGTACCCGACACTTCCGTAAGTTCGGTACGACCTCAACACTGGTGCTCAACACTTCGGTAAAGTTCGGTACGACCTCACTACCCGTACCCGACAAGTCGGTAAGGGTATACCGGGGGGAAAACCCGGGTACTTGTCTCACCGAAGTGGTTTGGTGCAACCTCCATACCGGTACCCGACAACTCGGTACAGCTCGGTACATCCACCAAAAATGCCCTCGGCACCTGTATATTCCCTACCGAACATATCCTTGTAATCCTCGTCCCATACTGCATCGCCACAAGGTCTGAAGAAGGTACCTTGGACCTGATCGCTATATGTATATATCGCTACCTAGTCGCTCTATGTATATATCGCTACTTTGATTAAAGCTGAGGCAGGGGAAGCGGGTAGAGTAGATCGATATGAATCCGTTCACTGCTCTAAAACAACAAAGTTCTCCCACTAATTCTAAGCGTTTCCCTCCTAAACCGTGCATGTACTTCCAAAGACGTTAAGCGTAGATCCAGAACGGAAATAGGCTACGTGCCTATCAGCCTGATTTCCTGCCTAACTCGACCTCGCATCACCAGTACTCCGCCTGTTGGTCAGGAACCGCCCCCCCTCCCCCCTCCCCCCTTCACCCCCCCTCCCCCCTCCACACGCCCCCCGCCGACTTCTTCTACAGGCGTCCCGCGCCCCCGCCTCCTCCCCTGCAGGCATCCCCCGCCCCTTATCCAAGCACCCCCCCTCCCCTGATCCCTCAACCACCCCTCCCTCCCCTGCAGGTGTCCCCCCCCCCGCCCTGATGCAACACCCCGCCCCCCCTTCTCCTCCCCCCATCCCCTTCTCGCTTCGTCCCAGAAATGCAGTCCAAGGCTATCTTGAACCGTCGAAAAGCTCTAAGGCGGGTGTTTCTACTACTCCGAGGGACGGGGGCAACGCCATCCAGGCGCATCGAAACCCGCCAAGTCTCGGTCCCACGAATCATCGCAGCCCAACAGGCCATCGCAGCCCGACAGATAATCGCAGCCCCACAGATCACCGTAGCCCAGCAGGTAATCGCAGCCCAACAGATTATCGCAACGCTGCAGGTCACCGCAGCCCAAGGAACCGTAGCCCAACGAGTCGCAGCCCAACAGATCATCGCAACGCTACAGATCATCGCGGTGGGTGGTGCTCTCCCAATACGTCCAAGAATGCCTGTGGAGGTAGTGGTGGTGGTGGTGGTGGTGATGGTGGTGGTGGTGGTGATGCTGATGCGAATGATAAAGTGCCGCCGCTATTGCTGTCCCCAGCAGAGTGGGGGATTGGGCTGAGCGGAGAGTGGGCGTCGGTGAAAGGACCGCGGGTGACCAGAGGTGTGTGAGATATAGCCATATTAAGCGTTGTGCATGTATTGAGGGGTCGGAGGGAGGGAGGGGAGAGGGAGGGGGAATGGGGGCGGAGGGGGAATGGTGAGGGAGGGGGGAAGGGGGGGGTGGGGGGGGAGGGGGGGAGGGGGAGGGGGAATGGGGGCGGAGGGGAAGGGGGGGGGGAGGGGGGGGGCGAGTGGGGAGGAGGGAGTGTGCCATGAATGAGAAGATGCCGTCGTTGTTGCTGCCTCCGTTGGAGTAGGGTTGGGCTAGGCGAAGAGTGCACGTCGGCGAACGGGCCGCGGGTGACCACAGGCGTGCCAGAGAGACAACCACGTTTGCCGGAGGGAGGAGGGATGGGAGGGGAGGGGGGGGGGGTTCTTTGATGTCGCTGCATGCGGCGGCGGTAGGGCTGCACGCGAGTTCGCACCCGCATAAATAAATCGATAATGAATACACTAACTTCCTTGCGCGTCCTGTGTCTTGACCTTGCAGCGGTCGGTCGAGTATCGCTGACGTGGGCAGACATTCGGGGGAGCACTCTTCTGCATCTGGCCGCGCAGTACAACGACGTCGCCCTCATAAAGGCGAGATGCGCCAAAATTGGTAGGAGGGGGAGGGGGAGGGGGTACTCAGTTTGTGCATGGCCGTAGTCGTATGACCATAGACCCTCGCATCCCTACTATGCCGGGACGGAGCACGTCGGGTTTTCACCAACCAGGCAGGCATTGCTTGCACAAAGCGCGAAATGCCGTGAGGTGTTCGGCGAATCGCATGAATGGTGTACTGCATCCTTCTAAGAACCGCTCGTAAGACGGACTTCGGCACCTTGTACCTACTTTCTTGCTTATGGATGACAGCGCCAATGAGTTGCACTTTGTTTTCTGGTGTGTCCACTCCAGAGACAGCAATGGGTATTGTTAATACTATGTAACTGCCTCGTGGGTGCCTTACCATGTTCACACTACGTGATGCGACCATTCCCCTTGTGCGGAGTTAGGGTTCTCCACCCCGCACAATTTGGTCATAACTCGATAACCATCATTGTGACCGCCAAAAAAACAAAAAAAACGAAAAACGCTACCGTGGTCGTCTAGCTCACGCAGTGAATGCCATGTTTTTTCCAGCGTCGTTGCCAACCAACATCAACCCCAATATACATATAATGTTTTACAGCGTCGGTGCCAACCGAGGCCAACCATTATATATATGTATTTTTGCGGGGGGGGGCGGGCGTACTCATTTGTTGCTTGCCTTAGTTATTTGACCATTTGACCATGCGCATCATTCGAGGCCGAGCACCGTTCCTACTCTTAGCAGAGGCACCTCCAACGTTTGGACGCTCATCACGTTTCTTCCATACATTGCGTAGTTTTTTTTCCTCCTATTTTATCTCCTTCCTCTCTGGCCGTCTGTTGCCACCATGTGTCTTCTAGGATAGCGATCGTTAGAATGGGAGGGGGGGGGGAAGGGGCGTACTCGGGGGGGCATATTTTTTTCCCCTTTTGAGACTGCAGAGGGCACACAATGACGAATACAAATGACGATTGTAGCACAGACCACGCGAAGCACCGCGGGCTCTGCTAGGTTTGTTATGGGGTGTCGCAATCCATGCCGGACTCTATAAAAACGCTATCGGCTTGTTCGACACGAGCCTAGTAGCTGAACTATTTAAGGGCGTATACAATAATCAGGACCAAATATTGCTACTAAAAAATGACGCGTGCTACGATAGAGGTATACCTTTTTTTGGCGATTTTTTTTTCTGAATGACTTAAGACACTCCTTAACCCAAAATCGTCGGAAATTCGATCATTTTTTTTCAGGATTCTCATTGTGTACCTAGGCCATGGGATTTGTCATCCCACAGCTGTTTTGTCTTATTTTTCTCCAAATCAGTTTTTCTGGGAGAGGTCTTGAGCTCCTAAATTGAGGAGTAGAGTTAGAAAAAAAGTGGTGCACCTCTGTCGTAGCTCGCGTCAAATGTGTGTTTATAATAGCTGGCAGGCGATATCGTGTTTTTTTTCTAAGTAGAATTACGTAGCATGTGGCTGCTAACTATAAAGTAGTTGGTTCAAGTCCGACTTGGGGAGATGAAATATACCTGGTGATACATTAATATTTAGTTTGGGTAGCTCAGGTGGTAGAATGAAGGACTGAAAATCCTCAGGGCGTCGGTTCAAGCCCGATCCCAAACAAAATGATGCTTTCAAATATAATTAATAGGCTACGTAACGGGTATGTGGTGTATCATTTTGGAGTATCTTGTACAAGGAAGTACCTGGCACGTTTTCGTATCACCTGCCTGAACGAACGGCTCCGCCCCCCCCCTTCTGTCGGAAGGGGTGAGGGGGACAGCAACCAACTAACACCAGAGATGTAACATTCAAGCAACCCTCGTGTGGGTGGCCATTACAGAGCCAGAGGCACCCCTGCATAGCAGTAGTCGGTCCCTAGGTCCATATTGCCCCAAAAACTCTAGTACAATACCAGGTAATATATATTTACAAGAGCTCCGCGTGGGTGCCGGCAGTCGCCGGTACCCATGCTCCGGGTAGGGCAGGGCAGCACTTCGACTTGTTCGATTCAATATTCCATAGAGAGTAAAAACCGTTACCACACAACACAAGAGATTGATGTAGACAAACAGTGAACTACTTACTGCTTCTGTCGTTTCCTTCCCGTTTCTCTATTTCCTGCGTGAATCCGATTCCAAGTTTCATCATATATATTTCGATCGGATACATCCGAGCCCACGCAGACTGACCCTCTAGTCTGGCCACGAAGAGACGTTTCGAGTGCATTTCTCGACGTTTTGACTCAACCAAACATCCAGGGCCAACAGAGAGATGGCCAAATGTTTGCTGCATGTTCCCTACGTAGTAACTGACAGGCGCGCACTGAGCCAGCTTCTGCTACTACATGCATGATACCATAATATATTACGCGCGATCGGAGTATCACACACAGCTTGCAAAGATGAGTTTCGGCAAAATCTTCGGTCTCACAGCAGCTGGAGTGTATTTTTATTTGTAGAGTATCTAGATCCGAGGCTCACAGACCGACTGTGTTTTTTTGTGTGTATAGTGATCGTGGAGAGACTTGCTGACGGTATTCTAGGCGTGAAACACGGTGTCGCTGCCTTCGTCATTCAATTCCTAGAATGCTACTATAATAATGCTGCTACTTGTTGCTGTAGATGCCACTCTCGTCTGGTCGATGGGATATTAGTAGTACGCGATAGCACTGAACAAAATATCTGGTAGTTTAGAATTTCAGGCTCGATCGAGTTTTAGACGAAAATACAAGCATAAAATTCCTGGTATGGCCTTTTTGTCAGATTGCTGGTCGCTCACTGGCCGGAGATCATACATAAAGTAACCGTCATCTGGGGACGGTAGGGTCCATTCCCAGAATCATAATCCATTCACATATATACAACGCTGACTACCCGGGAACGAACACGAATATATCACCAGGATTGATACTTCCTCGCACAGTGTGGAAATCCCCAATGCCACCGACCGGCCTATCTCTAATTGACTGGGGCTCGTATGTTCTAGAGCCAGCTCCACCCGGAGACGATAGTGTCCCATCCCCGGTCTAGGGGTCATTCCATATATCTAAAAAATAGACAAATAGGGGAAGAAAACCGAGGTCTCTCGGGTCGACATCGCCCCCCACGGTGTGGAAACCCCAGTTCCATTGGCTAGAATCGCTGATTGGTTCGAGCCCCATAGCGGCCCCCCACCCTAGTAGGAGGATGGTAGAGGCTCACCAACCGATGGGGGGCAGTTCCGTCGCACACGGGGGAGATAGGACCCCATCCCCGGTTCAGAAACCCTCCGAATCTCTACAGCCCCAGCAACGCGGGAACTATAACGATGATCTCTCTGGTCGATATTCCTCCCCGCACGGCGTGTCAACCCCGACTCCATTGGCTTATTTCTCGTGATTGGCTGGTAGGCTTTGACCCAATAAACTCACAGTTATTTCGACCGAGTCGGGTTTTCTCGCATAATCCTCGCATACGGCAAAAATTTGCAATGCGAGCGCAGTTCAATGAGTTACTTGCGTGATAGGTGGCACAAGAAAACGATTTTGAGCCTATATCAGCTTGGCGTGCCGAGCAAGCACGCTCAAAATGAGGATGAGATACACTTGAACAGCAACAATAGCACCAAACGCAACATAAAATGAACGAATTAGAGCCATTTGTATGCAGGATTCAGCCCCCCCTCGGTTTCAAGCACAATTAATTTCACACAAAAATGGGGTGTTCAAAGAAAGACGACATAATAATATGTGGAACTAAGACTGGCACGACTCGAGCACAATGACCAACCGTGGAAAAAACCCTGAAAATAGGCCAAAACAGTGTGTATTTGACTCACTGGCATAATGGTTGAATAATCATGGAATACTTGCTGTGCCCGAATGATCACCTCTTTGTCGCTTATGCGGCACCGAAAAAAATCGGTGAAAATTCCGATTTCATTCGCTTATTGGGTCAGAAACCTATGCTCGCTAATATTTTCGCGGGTTTTCTTGCATACAACTCGCGCAGGGAAACAAAATGCCATGCGACCGCAATTCGTACCAAACGCTCGACCTCGGAATGAATCTGATGCAGTTGGTGCGCAGAGCGTCACGATAAAGCAAAGGCATTTGGGACATAAGAAGAGCGGTCAAATCGCCATGTCCCGGCATACTAACAGCCATATATATTGCCCACAACAGATAAGAGCAATGAGCGCCTGCTTGGGCTTGACACAGGGTAATCTTGAATCGGAATAAAATACCTATTTTCGTTCTTCTTTGTCTTTTCTATTATTTCTTTTTTCCAGTTGACTTGCGTCTGACGTGCGTATGTGCAGTATCATCGGTTAATTCCTGGCGAACAAGAGATAGCATTTTCAAGAAGATTCCTATATTTTATGATACTGCTGTCATCAACTAATTGTTGGCGCACAATATGTATTGACCAGCAACAACAACAGTCAGTAGCCAGCGCAATTCTTGCAACCACGCAACAACGCGTTCGAAAAACTACTACCTTGATAATCACACCTACGTTTAGAAGTGCATCCACGTTTCGTTTGTGGGGATAAATGTGTATGGAATTAGTGTGGGATGGTTATTATGCGGCCCTGAAAGATGGATGGTGGATCGTGGACCAATATATACGGAACGACTCTTTCGAGCGGCGATAGAAAAGATTGACGAAGCATTTTTTCTCGTACTGCAATTTTTAAAAGCGACTCCGTTCGTTGTGTTTGTTTTCTATTTTTCTTCATGGTCTGGCCTGTTTTGTGGTGTTCTCGTACCCGGTACGCTAGCATTTCACTTGTTTTATACCTTGATTAATTGCGATTGTGTGGTTTACTCTGTCTCACAGTCTGTGACCACATAACAATAAGTTGTATCTCTCTACGATGAAGAATCGGCACGGACACTGGGTGTAATGATGCTGTTGGGTAGGGAGCGGGCCCCCTCGAAGACAACGAAAACGCTCGAACAAAGGCAATTAACCTTGAAATCCGATATCGTAAAGCAACGACACAGCAGTCAGTCGTACGAAGTGCACAATAGGCCAAACGCTTCGAGGTGTGACCATGAAAAAAGTGTGGTGGGGACGAAATAAGAAGTCAACCAATTTGGAAATGATGCCAACTTCGAAAAAAATGTTTTCCCATATGTTTTTCTCGTTCAAGCTTTGCACATGCCAAGATTCAAGAACAGGTCGGGCGTATACCGCCCAAATACAAAGAAAAATTGCGCACTTCTCGCTTGTCTCGCTCAGCCCACGTACCCGATCCCGGCCAGGTGCGGAACGGATACTGCAGGTCGAGGGGCGTTTGAGTCGCCCCTCGAGTACGGCGCTGGAATGAAGCTATTAGATCGAGAGTTCCAGTTCCGAGAATCGCATACTACTGAGGCCGAGACGGGAAAAAACTCCTGACCGAATCCCCCCCCAAAATAATTATCATATATATGTTTATTGTGTCTATATATGCCGTAGGTCCTGATTACTGTGCCCCCCCCGAACACCGTATGCTGCATGCTCACGGTACGGTAACAATAACGAAAATCGCTCTTCTCGAGTAACATTTTATCGCGTGTACAACATATGCTACGATCGAGGTATTATGAAGGCATTACGGTGTACCTCTTTTTGGCTGCGTGTGTGTTTTTTTCTGAATGACAAGACTTCTCGACCCAAATTCGTCGGAATCTCGTTCTTTTTTTGTTGCAAAAATGATTGTTTTTGTATGCCTGGGCCACACGGGTTTGTTTCATATTAATAGGATTTTGCGCTTCCCGTTTGCTCAAAATCGTTTTTTTGGGCGAGGTGATCGGTTTTTGGGCAAGGTTATCGTTTTTTTGGCGAGATTATCGTTTTCTTTGGCGAGATTATCTTTTTTTGTCGAGGTTATCCATTTTTGTCGAGGTTATCGGTTTCTGGGCGAGGTTATTGTTTTTGGGCGAGGTTATCGGTTTTTGGCGAGGTTATCGGTTTTTGGGCGAGGTTATCGTTTTTGAGAGAGGGTATCAGTTTTTGGGCGAGGTTATCGTTTTTTGAGCTAGGTTTAGACCTCGTTGAGTTAGGATCATGTGTCTCAAACCTCTACCGCAGCAAACCTCTACCGCAGCAAACCTCTACCGCAGCAAACCTCTACCGCAACAAACCTCTACCGCACCAACCCTTTACCGCAACAAACCCCTACCGCAACAAACCTCTACCGCAACAAACCCCTACCGCAACAAACCTCTACTGCAACAAAAGTCTATGATAGAGGTGCGCCATTTTTTTTCTCTTTTCCTGGAGCTCTCCGGTCTGAATGTCACCCACAAACTGATATTGAGTAAAAAACGAAAAGAGGGCACAACCCGATGAACGAAAACCACCTATATGGCCGTGGTGTGCCAAAAATTTTAGATCGAAAAACAACAGCGAGCAATAAATAAAAAATCCGACGGTGTTAGGTAAAGGAAGTGTGTCTTTTCAGAAAACAAAAAAATGAAAAACAAATGCTAACTGTTAAGGTATTAGTGGGATCCAACGTAACGTGGATGAATCACGAGGCGCGGCCGTGGACAGTTAGTTGACTTTCAAGCCGCCACCGCTCCTCGATAGTTCTCCATTTTTTTTTGGGGGGGGATTATGAGGTTTAAGCCTTTGTCTTTGGGTTGTTTGCGGTGTTCGGAGAGTCTTGGTCTGGTTTTGGGGCGGTTCTTTCCATTTTTTTTCTTCGCATATTTTATCGCGTTTACGTAGGTCCTAACAAGGAGACCCCGAGACAGCGACCTAAAGTTGGTAGAACTTTGGCCTTGTCAAGTATCTGACGACCAGTGCGAACATGCAGCAGTACGCGAGTAGGATCATACCGCCTGCGCCCGCGTCGTTTGTAGTTCGACTCTGTGTGCGCTGTAGTTCGGACACAAACTGCATCACCTCTCTAGGGCATATCAGATGATCTAGCTCGTAGATCAGATCAGATCATTTGGATATTTCAGGGCAAACATATATCAGCCGTGAACTGCACGATCTGCACGAGCTAGATCATGTTTTGGGTTAGCGTGAGATCTGTACGGTACGGCTCTCTCAAAGATCTCATAAGGGGAAAACATTGATCAACTGATAGATGATCTATGTATGCCGGTATAGATCGCCAGCTGACCCGCCCTACGGTCGAGGTGCACCACGTTTTTTCTGAGGTTTCTTATTTTGGGAGCTCAAGACCTCTCCAAAAAACTGATTTGGGAGAAAAAAAAAAGCTGCTGCCGGATGAAAAATCCCATGGCCTATTATAGGTAGTCGACGAGAATCATGCAACAAAAATGGCCCATTATTTTTTTCTTTTCCGACGATAGTATTAGTAGGTTAAGGATCCCCTTCATCCAAAAAACATTTTCGCCAAAAAACGGTATACCTCTATCGTAGCACGCGTCATTTTTTACTGGAGGTTTGAAGCGTTTCATTCCGCCAACCAAGCACTGGCTGATGGGGTGAAATCGTCGTTTTGTTCCTCGTCAGCTGTTCACTCTTGACGTCCCCCCAAGAAAGTAAAGCGAGCCGGTGGCATTTGTTATTGTTCGTCACCGACAACAAGTGTGGGTCGAGCACAGGCCTTACGGCCCGCCAGCTCTCGTTCAACACCCTTTTGTGTTACATCAGGCAGATCCTTGCTTGACCAGACCAACGGTGACAAAACTATCAGAAATATATAGCGAGGAAGAAGCCGAAGGACTGCGACCAATGATCTGGGGGTGAAACGTTGATGAGGATACTGTGTATCGTGGTGATTACCTGGGACGGAAGGGCACATGCCCTTCCAGTTTCGTGATTACCCCAAATACAAAAACGCCATACTGATAATACGAAAACGGGCCAATCATCCATTTTTGGGGTAATTACCAGCCATTCCAAGGCCGTACCATGACAACACAGAGTAGATCATACCGATAGCTCAAATGAAAAGATGTGGGAACGGGAAGTTGGGAAACGGTTGACAAGGGGGTCGCAAGAGACTATGCTACCGCTTTGTGTAAGGACACTCAATTTATATTGGAACGGCATCAGATACATGGCTATTTTTGTCGGAGGGCAAAACTACCAACAAATAACAAGATCTTTTGGACAAGTATGCGACCTTTCACCGCTTCGAAAACCATCTCATCCTAACTCCAAGTAAGTTTCACCCAAAACGTGGGTGACACGCCAAAGGCTGCGTTGGGGGGGGGTACTTCCCTCTTTCACTAAGTATTAGTGTCAAGCCACTCGCACGAGTGACTCCGCACCTTTCCGACCGACAAAAGAAGAAACTTGAGGCGACACGTTCGGCGCAAGCGTAGCTACCTATTGCATGTGCGGATTCACATAGCCAAACATAAGGTACACCACGAAAGCTTAACACCGCAAGAGGAACGGGGCGGTCACTCGCGCGAGTGACCCCGAGCCATCGCGAACAAACGTCACGAAAGTGACCCCCATACCGTCAAAGATGACGGTTGACGGTCTAGTTCGACCCGTCAAGGCATTTTTGAGCTTATCTTTGACCCGTCAAGGCGTCTTTGGGCGTATCTTTGACCCGTCAAGGCGTCTTTGGGCTTATCTTCGACCCGTCAAGGCGTCTTTGGGCTTATCTTTGACCCGTCAAGGCGTCTTTGGGCTTATCGTCGACCCGTCAAGGCGTCTTTGGGCTCATCATGCTATTGTTAGTGTGTGGAGTGCCTTGACGGCTGTCCGTCACGGGACAAGAGTGCCGTCAACCCACATGTTTGCCTAACGTAGCGCTGGTGGGTTAAAGAAACTAAGAACATCCTTACACGACCCAGGGGTGTGCTCTACACTGGTTTTGCATTTTTTTTTGCAACATAAAAAACAAACATATTTCGTGCAAAACCCCCGAGAATTTTCGCCTGGGGGCGTGGTCGAGGGTCCACACGGTTTCCTCCTTGCCAAAGATGCCCCCCCCCCCCCCCCCCCCCCCAACGTAATGCTGCTATACACCCTCGCTGCCTCTGTTGGCACGTGCGTTTGTCCTTGGCAACAGGAGGTCTTGGATTGCGAAAAGAGGAGAAAGAAGGCGGTAGAGGCGGCAGAGAAAAGAAAAGAGAGGGTGCTGGTGAGTGGCAAGCACAAGCAGACCGGTTTCCTTCTCGCAGATCAACTGCTGTGGTGGTCCTCTCACCATGAACGCACGGACAGCCCGCCCCGAAAAGCTTACAGCAGAGGTTTTTTGACGGTGTCTTTTCTTCGCGCAAATTATAGCAACTTTTCTAAAGTTAAAGCGCCGCCCCAAAACACAGGGAAACCCCGTTCGTGCTGGCTGAGGTCGGGTCCTGCGACGGAGATTCTACCATCGCCGAGACCGAGGCTCACACCTAGACGGCTCTGAGTCATCCCGCAGTAGTGGGTGCAGTTGTTAATGATAATGTTACAGTTGAGCGCATAGAAAAGTTGGACTAGCTGCGCGAACGAATGAATGCCTTCGAAGTTACGTTTCGGGTGATGATGGATGATGTTGCTATTGGGCTAGCTCCTCATGATACTCCGAAGTAGGAGCTCAGAAAATTCGTAGAATCTGCTGCGCCCCTACCCAGCGCAGAAGGATTCTTCTTCGAAAATTCTCAAAATCGACCGATGCATATATAAGTTGGCCACGGTCACAAACATATCTTGCCGACTCGAAGTGTTCGAGCGACGTATTTTATTTTATTTTTGCATTTTTTTTTAAAAATCTGTCACCGTTGCGGTCGCTGCGGAAAATTTTGCGAACCTACATTTTTCCTGCGGTTTCCTTGTTTTCGCTTGTTTTAGGCCCGAGCTAGGAAGGGGACCGAACGAAGCCAGAACGAGATCGCTTCGAAGCGCGCCGGCCCTTCCAGCCCTTCCGGGCGATCAGGCCCTTCTAGCCCCACCAGCAAAGAGATAGCGAGGCGGATCAAGGTGATGTTTGTTACGCTGAATAAGCCTCCCAAGTAATCCGCAAACCCCGTTCCCCTAGGATCTCCCTAGGGCTTTGTCGGACCCTCGATTGATTCTACGATGGCCCCCCCGAACACCAGCGGTTTTCTTTAGACGAACGTTTCATCATCATGGCTGCTCACGACACGAGGAAGGATGAATGAAAATCGAAATATTCATGTATTATTATATGAAATGAAAATACACTCCAGCTGTGAGATCGAAGATTTCGTCGAAACTCATCTTTGCATTGTATGATTTGCAAAGGACTGTCGAACAATGACGTCGGCGGGGCAAGGGACCCCGTATTGCAGGAGATACGGCCGGGAGCTGGGTTCAAAATACCAGCGATTTTCGTTCAAGAAATGTTGGGGGGGCTACCGTAGATCGGCTCCCTCAAGGTCTACCGTGAGTGGTCACCAGTCCCTACTCCGGGCACGCCCGACCTGAACAGCAGAAGCAGCAGCGGCTTCCGGTGGGAGTAGTGGATACAGAAAACGCAAGGTCTGCAAATCACCGAAATTGTCTAACCGTAGGAAAAAGGTCACTGCTGTTTATAATGGCTACGGCAACTTATAGGCAAAAGTTGACGAAAGTCGACGAGCCTGAGAATGGGAAAAGGGAAGGCACGTACCGGGGGGTGAGGAAGGAAGATAAGACACCTGTGTCCACGGCTTGTCCAGAAGGTCGCTGAGGGTGAACCCTCGATTACAAGTCAAGCTGGAAACGCAAAAAGTGGTGCTTTTGAAAAAAACATAAAAAAGTTAGCCAACTTACGGCCCTATTGATTGGCTCTTTTTTGCTGTGCTGGATCCGAAACTTTATTGCAGAGGAACCAGGCGGCCAGCGATAAGTCTGGTGGTGCGCCTTTCGAAAGCGACGACGACTACACCGTCAATGGCAAGGTACACAAAGCCAAAAACGAGGTTGTTCGGCGGGAGATAATTGTACGACAAAAACGCTAGAACTCGTAATCCCATCGCCCGAGTCTACATGTTCGCATTACACAGCACAAACCGTTTAGTTGTTGCTCTTGTTTTTTTTTTTCGTCTTTTTTTTGCGATTTTTCTCCTCTTGTTGGCCTCTAGCTTCCTTGCAGTTTTTGGGAGTGCTTAACTTTCGAGTGATCGACGTTGGAGCTCATGCTGCAAATTATCGGATG
Source organism: Undaria pinnatifida (assembly GCA_012845835.1). Lineage (NCBI taxonomy): Eukaryota > Phaeophyceae > Laminariales > Alariaceae > Undaria > Undaria pinnatifida. Next base: position 3,254,851 of record JABAKD010000004.1, on the reverse strand, counting down.
CCATGGCAAACATGGTGATGGCAGCAATAATGACAACAACAATTATGATTAAAACCTCTACTCCAACCCTAACCCTACCCATTCAAGGCGAAGTTCTCACCACGTAAACCAAAACGTGTCGCAGACTTAATTGACAGGTTTCTCCTCCGGTGGCGGCATCCGTCGACAGCGATCACTTATCGCGAGCGGAAGCCGGTTCCAGTCATTCTATAACCCGAACCCGAACCGTATAACAGTAAAACCCTCACCCGCACCCTATAACCGTAACCCCTTCCAAGGCGAGCTTGTTTTTTCTCACTGCGTGGAAAAAAAACGTGCTGCGCACTTGGCAGGCTTCTTCCCCGGTGGCGGCATGCGTCGACAATAGTGACATCGCGAGCAGGGATTGGTTGCCGCTGGAGTCATGCGGCAGTGGGAAAGGACGCGGTACAGCGGTGGTGAACAAGCTCAGGGATGTCCTAGGGGAAGACGATGTTCGGAAGGTGATTACCGCTGCACTATGTGTCACGCAAACACTCGAGCGGTCATAGCGTTGCCCCAGGATCCCCCCCCCCCCCCCCCCGCCTGCCTGGTCGGTGAAAACCCGACGTGCTACATCCCGGGTTTGTGGGGGTGCCAGGATCTACGGTGTTACGATTGTGTCCATGCACGACAATGATTATGCCTGCGCCCCCCTCACGTCCCCCCTTCCCGCCCCCCGCCCCCCCGCCCTCTCGCACAGCAGACGCTTTTGTTGAGGATTTATTTTACACATCCGGTGCGAGAGTATATCTCGATGCAAACGAATCCCCAGTGTAGGCCTCATCCGGCACTGCCATCGTACACGTCAATCCGGACGACTGGTGCTGTAATTGTCTTCGGGGAAAGAAAAACGACGTTACTTCGCTATTAATAGACCTTATGTTCAGGGATACATATTGCCGCAGCTTTAGGTGCGACCCTATCGGAAACACCGCAAAAAGGAGAGAGTGGTGAGAGCCGTATTCAAGAACCGCTACCGCAAACACACGCAGTAGGGGGATGGAACGCTATGCATCACGCACATGTGATAACAGGTAAAGAAAAGTGGGGTGTCCAACATATACACGCAGGCGTTTCGATTAACTCTTGTGGGATTCGTTCATCATACAGACCAAGAAAAAGCGACGAGCGCGATCTTGATCAAGCATCTGCAGGAAAAGCATGAGGCAAAACGAGTATCTTCATGCCTCACGCTTGCCTCACACAGCTTGCCGCGTCGCAGTTCGAACGTATCTCCTGCACCAGCAGGTCGGATTGCTTCATGTGGCCGATGCTGTAATCGGCAGTTTTCTTTCGAATTTTTGCGTCTCAAGTCCCATCGGCGTTAAGTGGCTGTTGGCAAACCCCCAAGAACCGCTTTTTTTCTTAGCGGGAAATATTAATAGTAAGGAGTTTTGCGAGCCGTTTCGCGAACCGTTTCGCGAACCGTTTCGCGAACCGTTCGCGAACCGTTCGCGAACCGGAATCGGCAATACGCATCCCTGTTTGTTAATGCTGAAAGCGCTTTCCCGACCGTCCCCGTCAGAGGTCCTGGCTTTCTGTGGTAGGGCTATGAGTTGGCCGACTATTCTGATAGTGCTAATAGTAAGTCGGCGACTAGTTATTAATTGGCTGGGTGTTACGGTGTATTACGGTCAGTTGCATGCGGTAATTGACGGACTTCTGCCTGATTTGGTATTTGATTGGCGCGTTGTTTGGGGGCTTACGGTGTGTTTTATATCGAAAAATACAATTTTCTATAAACCAGTCGGTTGGCTTGCTTCACTTTCTCATTAGTAGCTAGAGTTAGGGCTAGGGCTAGGGTCATAGTCAGTCAGGTCCATCCGAGTCAAATCCGACTCGTTCGTGCGTTTTGTGGCTCGCGATGTGTGTTCTATCGCGAAATAGTAAAGTCGGTTCCTTGCCTCACCCAGCTATCCAACGGATATCCTAAGCTTACTATTGAAGAACTTCTGTGGGGAAACATATCATAAAGGAACCAACTAACGAGAGCGCCTAGCGGCTTGGGTAGACACAGTTCGACGCGAGTCGACGAGGGAAGAAAAAAGCTGGAATCTTCTCGCGATGAAAGCGAAGGCACGTGCCGTAGTGGGGAGGGGGGAGATGAGCCTGTTTAATGACCCCGGATATGAGATACGTTTAGGCAGGGAAAAGGAGAAAGGGAAAGAGCGAAGGTCATAGAAGCGATGAGAATATATATATATATATATATCAAAGTAATCGGGATCAAACATGGCTGGTAGAAACACGGGGGAATATGTTGGTTTTAGTGTATAGCGTGGGTTCTGATTTCTTTGATCAGGTCTTCCGTAAAACCAGGTGGTCGTTAAGTGCGGAAAACTCACAGCTTCTCCCTCTCTCTCTGGTCTGTCTTCCTCGTCACTGTTTTCGCCTAGGTGGCGAGACTGGCAGGCTTCTACCTGACCGGGGCGGTGAACGAGGCCGACTGGTACCATCGGACGGATGTAAGCCTTGATCTATGCACCTATGATACCATAAAGGAGGTATCGACTTTTTGTTGTTTAGCCCTTTTCTCAACTCGTGAAAACTATCCTTCTGTAATCTGTTACCTCGCTTCCGTGATCGGTACTTCGCGTTTTGCACGTGAGACCGTCAACGATCAACACCCATGGCGCCACTGCAACCGGTACCCCTGTATGTTCATAGTGTGCCTGTATAAAAAAGACATCTATGGTTCCTGTGTGCGGTTTTCCAGCAAGCACGTACACGTTACACCGAAACACGCGGTGTAGCACGAGCCAAATGCGGTGCAACCTGAGCCAATGAGATTCATTCAAACACAAGTAGAAAATTTGCTAAAACCGTAGTATCTGACAATGTGCAGCGCATGACCTGTGTCGCATCGTGTTCCGCATTCTTGCGCGCTTGCGAAATCTCTCTTGGTCACACTCACCTTTTGTGCTCGCGTGCTCGCGCGCTTGCTAATCTCTCCGGCACATCCACCCCGTCTGTCCCTCCTGTTCGTTTCCTTTCCGCCAATCTCTACGCACAGCATTGCACAATTCAGTCCAGTATTGAACAAATGTTGTATAGCCGGCTTGCCCACCGGCCCCTCTTGTCTTTCGTGTTCGCGTGGTCGCGCGCGTTCGAATCTCGCCGGCACCGCCTACCCACCCGTCCAGACTATTCTGCCGATCGCCGAATCTCGGCAGCTCTTGGTTGAGCTCGCGGCGGCACACCCCTCCGACACGTTCCATCGACGCGTTAACAAGGCCGCCATTCAGGCAAGCATTCTGTAGCACGGTAGCATATACAGCAACGCAGAGGAAGGCGGACGGATGGAGGAGAGAGGAGAGGAACTGGGGCGCGCGGGGGGGCGGTCTATACTCATAAACTTGCATAGCCGTAGTATTTCGAGCATACGGGGAAGGGGGGGGGGGGGGGGGGGGGGGGGCTTATTTACCGTCGTCATTTTGACCATTTGACCACGCCTCCCTTTCGAGATGAAGCACCGTTCCTACTCCAAATAGAGACACCTCCAACGTTCGGGTGTTCATATTGCGTTTTTTCTTCCGTATATATATTGCATTAAAAAAATGTCTTATGTAAGTTCGGGGGGGGGCGGGGGGGGGAGGGGGGTGAAGTATATTACATTTTTCGACTTTCGCGGGAGACCCGAGTCTTCGCCAGAGGCCTCAGCTTGGTTGGTGTGCTTTGGGACTAAGATCTCGTACGGAGATCCATCGCAAACAGGACGAAATGAGACACAAGAATGGAAGCATCAGTCGAGCTCTCCTTTGTTTACGACTGTGTTCGTGTAAGGCTCTGTATAGTGTGTATGATGGAGAATAGGCCTGTCTTTCAACGCAAGACAACAAAGTAACGGGCAAAGCAATGTTTATCGTGTATTATGGAGAGAATGAAGCATATCTGTGTCGGGACTCTGGGTCATAGGGGATCGTACAAAAGGTAAGCAAGCACCCCAGGGCCAGTCTCGAGTGGAGCTTGTCGCGTGCAGGCCAGCAAAGGCACGCCGACCAGGCATTTCAGTATTTTCTGTTCTGTATAGTACGTGCCATAGACCAGGCAAACCAAAATTCTCGAATGAAAAGCTAAAAACACAAACACCGGGGGTGTTTCGTCCTCCCCCCTCCCCCCTTTTTTTCGTTACGTATATTTTTAATTCTACTGAAAAACGGATCTCGGTGGTACATTATATGATAGGTGTATACTGTGGGGATGAAATACTTTCCATTGGTTTTGGGCCGTTCGTTCAGTGAAGAAATCTCGTCGATCGAAAGTAAAAATGTCCGAATAGCGCTGACCCTGTCGACTGTACCAGTTTTTGGCAATTACCACTTTCTGAATGACGCGGAGGTCCTTAGCCCAAAATGGTCAGAATGGGTGTTTTCGTTGTGCAATACGATCAATATGATTCATTTTGTATACCTAGGCCATGGGATTGTTCATAATCGGCTTGCACTTTCACTTTTTACTCCAAATAAGTTATTTCCCTATATAGAGGGGTATACTATTGATAGTATAGAGCTCCTGAAATGAGGAACCTCGCAGGAAAAAAAAACGGTGTAATATTTTACCGTGGCGTTCGTCTATCGTATAGCGCACGTCTAATGCCTGACGCATTCGACACACAAACAGAGAGAATTTGATGCGCCCTTTCTGTCGTTTCACAGGACTATGCCGAGGACAAGAGGAGCAACGCTATCGGGGGTTTCTGGATGGACGAAGGCATCAAGGACGTCTTAGACCTAAACGCGCGCAATGTAAGATTTGCAAAACAGGCGTTTTCGTAGCGGTGATACACACATAATGAGTGCGCCCTCTGTATGCCATTTCTCCTGTTAAATGTGACACTAAAGTGTATGGAGCTTAAGCTTTTCTTTAACCGGATCTCCAGGAGGATCTAAAAAAATAAAATATAATAAAGGACCGTAAAAATTCTTTACGGCTCTCGTTACCCAGAATATGTACGTGTAACAAGCCATTCTATGCAACGTGATAACATCTCAGTAGCACTTTGAGGTGCATCTTCTCTACCTTTTTCAAATTTATGACTCTAAAATTTTTTTGATTATGCCGTTTTGAAGCCAAGGAGGCTGTTAGTTGACCAGGCGGACTCGACGGGTAGTCGTTAGTTGGCTTGACTTGACCGTCATCCCACGGCAGGGGTGCAGCAGGTTCTAAGAAAATTCTGAGCTCCTAACGCGAGGAGCTCAATGTATCACCAGAAACATGACTTCGAAGGCGTTATTCGTTCGCGCCTTCCAACCAGCACTTTTCGTCTGAAATGGTTTCTGAACGACGTGCTCCTTAAACCCGAAATCGTCGGGAAAAACGCCATTTTTTTTTTTTGCATGATTTTCGTGTCGTGTACCTAGGCCATGGGATTTTTCATCCGGTGTACTGCTGTTTTGTTTTTCTCCAAACCGATTTTTTGGGTTACGAAGGACATGTCTTAAGCTCCCAAATTGAGGGGCCTCAGAAAAAACAAAGAGTGGTGCATACCTCTATCGTAGCGCTAGTCTTGAATCAAATACATGCTACGGTAGAGGCGCACCACTTTTTTTTTTCTTCTTAACACTACTCTTCGCTAACCCTACGCGCCACTTTTTTTCTTTCTAGTACTACTCCTCAACTATCACACAACCTTTTTGTTTTTTAATACTACTCCTCATTATCACACCACCTTCTTTTTTCTCTAATACTACTCCTCACTATCACACCACTAGTACTACTCCTCACTATCACACCACTTTTTTTTCTCTAATACTACTCCTCACTATCTTACCACTTTTTTGTTTTCTAATACTACTCCTCAACTATCACACCACCTTTTGTTTTTTAATACTACTCCTCACTATCACACCACTTTTTTTTCTCTAATACTACTCCTCACTATCACACCACTTTTTTGTTTTCCTAATACTACTCCTCAACTATCACACCACTTTTTTTCCCCCTTAATACTACTCCTCAACTATCACACTAATTTTTTTTTTTAATACTACTCCTCAACTACCATACTACTTTTTTTTTCCCAAAACTACTCCTCAACTATCACACCACTTTTTTGTTTTCTAATACTACTCCTCAACTATCACACCACTTTTTTGTTTTCTAATACTACTCCTCACTGTCACACCACTTTTTTTCCCTTAATACTACCCCTCACTACCACACCACTTTTTTTTCTCTAATACTACTCCTCACTATCACACCACTTTTTTTTTTTCCTAATACTACTCCTCAGTTATCACACCACTTTTTTTTCCCCTTAATACTACTCCTCAACTATCACACCATGTTTTTTTTTCTAATACTACTCCTCAACTATCACACCACTTTTTTTTTCTTTACTACTACCCCTCACTACCACACCACTTTTTTTTCTCTACTACTACTCCTCAACTATCACACCTATTTTTTTTCCCAATACTACTCCTCAACTATCACACCACTTTTTTTTTTTTTCTTAATACTACTCCTCAACTATCACACCACTTTTTTGTTTTCTAATACTACTCCGAACTATCACGTCACTTTTTTTCCCCTAATAGTACTCCTCACTATCACATCAATTTTTTTGTTTAGTTTTGGAGCAAAATTGAGAGGTGCAACCCGATGGACAAATAAGCCCATGTCCTAGGCACACATGCATCTTATCTTGCAAAAAAAAAGAATGACGTTCCGGCGATTTTTGTGGCTCAGGAGACCTCGTCATTTAAAAGACGAAAAGTGCCACCTCTGTGGTAGCACGCGTCAACAAAACACACCCGCAGAGGTATCAGACTGCCCGATAGCTCCACACACGAGGAGCTCATCTGGTCGGAGAGATGTTCAGTCCGAAAAAGCACAACCTCCACCGTGGGACGACTCTTTGACGGATAGTTCAACACCGCCGGGACGACTCTTCTGACGGCTACTCCCAAAACAAACGTACTCGAATAAAAATTATCAGACGAACCTATAGTTCCGCGCTTCTTGAGGAGCTCAACCGGTCAGAGACGTTCGGCCCAAAAAAGCACAACCCTTGCCGTGGGATGACTCTTCGACGGCTACTTTATTGCCCGAAGTAAACCAGCCGACTGGCATTAGTCGTGACACATGCTACGGTAGGTGTTTGCACCCCAACCATTGTTTTTTCTGACGCTCCTAACCATTGTAGGAGCCAACCATTGTACCTTCTGAGGCGAAAATTTGTTGTGAGTAAACCTAACACTAACCCTAACCCGAACCCGTATATCCGGCCGAATGCTATCCCGCCGATCTCAGGGGGGGCGAATGTTGTAAGATTTACTTTGGTTAGGCCATTAGTTATTCATTTTTTTTCCCAGTATTTTTAACGGACTAAATTTAATACCCTCTGACTCCTTGGCAAAATGTCGTGATCACTCGCTCTGTCTGATTTCCAAGACGTTCACGGTCGAGCTACGTTTCTTGCACCTGCATGTATGTGCGTTGACCCTTGCCCACCAGCAACCGGGAGAAACCCCCCTCATCTTGGGAGCCCAAAACGGGTCCTTGGAGTGCGTGGCAGCCCTTCTCGAGGAGGCCGGCACGGATGTAACTGCCACAAATGTAAGAGTCCAGTATCGACCACTTAACTGGACGAACTCGCAGTTGACCTATTTTATAACCTTTAGTCATTGTAAGCACGAAGGCAGGTGGGCGGGACTCCCCCCGTTTCGTCGACGTATGCAGAATAAGATGTGCGAAAAATCCAGGTCTTTGAGCACAAAACACGAAGGCAACCGATCTTGGGGGGGGGAAATGTGAAGATTAACCCCTTTACAACTGGAAACCCGTTTTTGGGGACAAAATTACTTGGATGTAGTATAGGGAGGGGTTCGGGGGGCTCTAAACGGGTTATGCCCGTTACATAATCCCATGGACCATTAGATGAGTCATCCCTGTATATTGCCGGTCGCCCCGGTGGCGTATCAGGTTATCCTCGAGCCTGGTATAGGTCAGTTTCGTGAGTTCGAGCCCCGCCGAGTGCATACTCGTATAAATTCGTTGGGACTTTTTCTTGTGCACAAATTGACTTGCGGATTGCGCGAGAGCGTGAGTTAGCAACACTCGATGAAAAATCGACGAGCAGTGGGATTGCTGAACCCTATGCGCGATAAAAATTGAAGGCAACAACCGGGGGGGAGAAGGGACGACACCTGTGACCACGGCTTGTCCAGAAGCTGGAAAGTAAAAGTGTGCGAAAAAAAAAAAAAAAGTACGGTGGGGGGTTGCCTTTTTCGGGGCTAAATGTTTCTTACCCCCTACCGGTTACCACTCTGTACGGAAATATAAGAAACATGGTGTTTCGATATTTATTCCCAAAGGTTGCTTATGTTTGCGTACATAGTGGTATCGGTTAGTATGACCATCTTACGAGTGTGTTTGTTTTGGGACTAGCGCACGGAAATGATGGCCGGGTTTTGCCCGAACGAACGCCTTCGAAGCAAAGTTTCGGGTGATGTCCTCATGATGGGAGATCAGAAACTTCTTGGAATCTTCTGTGCAGCACCCCTACCGTGGGATGATGACGCTCCACAGGAAAACACGTAAAGCGTGTGGACTCGAAGATGTTGGGCAGACAGCTCCTCAGCGGAAGAGACCTCCCCCGTCAGCGAGAAACGCCAAAGTTTGGGCTGAATAAAATGTGCAGCCCCTACGGTAGCATGGATCGGCTTTTCTGGGCGTCTGTCTGCATGTGCCTACGTTCCTTGTACCGACCGGCCTTGCATGCGTGTGGCGTGCGCAGGGGGAAGGCTGCACGGCGTTGGTGATGGCGGCCATGCTCAACAAGACCGGCATGGTCAAGGTTCTCGTAGCCGCGCACGTTTCGAGGGGCGTCGGAGTTAACCATCGCACGGTGAGGAGGGTAGGTGACTGATTCTGTGCCGAGTGTCAGCAGCAGTGAGCTAGTTAAGTCAGCCGACGACAGAATTGTGGAAAATAGCTCCGGACGTGCCGAGCGGCCAAAAATGCTAACTCTAGTTTTTTGGTCAATCGAATGCCAGTCATGCCGAACGACCTATTACTGCAGTCATGGGTCCACCTGGCTGTCAGCGTCGGTCTGCCAATCTGGCTGGCAAAACCAACCAACATCCCATGACCCCAAAAACTCGCCAATTTAGCCGAACGGTCACCTACTGCTGTAGTCGGTTAGTCACACGGTTAGGGTGGTGGAGTTGACTGAAATTCACGGCCAGTTACTCTTCCCCCCTTCGAAGTAAGCCAACAAAAACTGAACTTTGTATTTCTCGATCTACACTACATTTTTTTTTTTTTCTTGCTCATCCATTCTATTATCTTCGCACTGTTCACTTTCTCTTTCTCCCTCCCTAGTTGTAACTCAGATCCGGGGTCTCACTAGGCAGGCTCTTCTCCCCCCTCACCACTACGGTATGCGCCGACTAGTGTCGTGAGTAAAAATCAGCCTGCTCTGCCCTCGTCGCGAGCTATTAATAGAACCGAATTACGGCAGCCGTCAGATACCAAAACGACGAAGCTCGAACGCTGCAAGATACCGTACACAAGCGAGCCATCCAACAGCAGGGGCCGCGTTTTTTTCGGCGCCAAAAAAAAAAGAAGTATTTCTGGCCTTCTGATTGGTTGAGCTCCTGAAGTAACGAACTACCGGTTATTAATAGTCTGATACTATTACGAGTATACTTCGAAGTAGTTGTTTTAGGACGCTTCTAGCGCATAGAGCTGTTGGTCGGATCAGGCGAACGAATAATACGCCTTTCGAAGTCGTCTTTCGGGTGACGCGTTTGAGATCCTCGTGTTGAAAGGAGCTCAGAAAATTCTGCTGCACACCCCTCATAGCGTGGGATGGCTCGACGAGCTTTTATACCGTGCACAACTAAGAACTCTAGTAAGCAATCGATCACTTTACTCTTGGTGTAGTCAACCGACTCCCAGCACTCCCAGCACTCCCAGCACTGCCAGCACTCCCAGCACTCCCAGCACTCCCAGCACTTGCTATTGGTAGAGTCATGCAAGTTAGCCAGTCAATCAGCCAATGGACCATCAGCGACGCCTAACCATGTTGCGCATTGATCGTGGAGGGATATTTTTATGGTCGTGCTTTGGAGTTGCAACCGATGAACTACAGTACTGCATTATTTAGGCGGCAGGGTTGCACTATATAGGCAGTAGGGTTGCACAACATAGGCCAAACATTTACGACCGAATGAGCTCTTCAAACTTGGACCTATCGGCCAGTAGATTTTTGAGCACATTTTATTTGGGGACTAGCACATAGTAATGCTGAGGTCGCGTTGCGCGAACGAAGGTCTTCGAAGTCATGAGTTTGAAACACCCGCACAAGTGATTCTGTACGTTCCACACTTCCCCAAGCCGATCACGGACGCCATCGGGTTAACTTCTGGCGAGTCCGCCCCGCCAGAGACATTGAGCTCCTTATGATATGAGCTCAGAAATTTCTTAGAATCTGCTGCACACCCACATAGCGTCTGGGATGGCTTTTTAGGCCCGAAAAAACTGTGTTGAACATAGTTTGTTCAGGAATCCAACCCATCGTCGTACCTTGAAAGTGAAAGCGACCAACTAAGCGTGCTACCGTAATGCGTGGTCCAACATCATGCGCTTACATCGAGACCCGCGCGCCTTGACCCATGGCGAATTTCCACGCCCTTGACGTTTCCTCTATGCACAGGCGAATGGATACTCGGCTCTTCATTGGGCTGTCGTGCGAGAAAATCTTGATGCAACCATTGATCTCGTCGACGCAGCGGCATCACTCAACACCGGGTATGACATGGCTCTGTGTGACTCTTGGCATTTTTCTAGTTTTTTTTCGTGGAGTACACCGGGGGGGGGGGATAAGGGAAGACGACTGTGACCGCGGCTTGTCCAGAATGTCCCTGACGTAAAAAAGAAGCTCTTACGAGTTGACCTGCAAGGTAGGAGGGATGATTAAAATAAAAATAAGAGCACGACGTCTCAGGAGAAACAGGGCTTTAAGAAGGCAAGACGACATTGACAGGAGTGGAAGAGATCCGGGAGGTGTCTATACACTAGGAAGTAAGAAAGGCGAGCTGAAATTAGCAGCAATGTAAGAAATTGCCCCCCCCCCCCCCCGCTCTGTCAGTACACCTCGTCTCCTGATCTCATCCGACCAGAAGAAGTAAAGTCAACGACAACAAAACAACAACTTTTGGCCTTGATTGCGAGTAACCGCAAGAGAAAGAAGAGTCTGCTCGTTGTGTGACAGCCATTGCATCACAGATCTCCGCTAAGTGTGGCGATCAGGCCGCCGCGATACCCTCTTTTACAATCCGGGAGGCGTCTACATATTTTACTGTGGGCAATAAGAAAGTCTACCCAACACTAACATTGGCAAGAATATAAGGAATCCGGGGGGCGTATACACAATACAAACCAAGGTCATAAGGATTCACAGGAAGATAAGAAGTTCGGGAGCCGTCATACAGAAATCAGTGTAAAACGCACCCGCTCCCAAAGTAAGAAGCTCAGCCTGGGTCGATATTTTTGTTTTGTTACTGCTTAGGCGTCCCGTGCTGTACCTACCGTGTGGCAGCAACCGTTTGGGCGCAAGAAGGGTTTTTTCCACTGCGAGTTTTAGAGTCGATACCCATCTTTGCAAGCTGCGTGATACACAAGCCGCTCGTTTTTTGACACATGTATCATCCTTTGAATATATATATATGTATATATATAAACACATTTCCTATGGATGTTGCCAGAGTGAACATAAACAACAAAATGTTATCAACTATAACAACAACGGTAGCTACTATACGTACAATACCAGCGACTTTTGTGGCGCGCGAGGGAACGTTTTCCTCAGTTTTACACAGTACCCCGTTTACCAAACAACTCTTGGGGGTGCACCAAACAATACCTGGTGTAAACTTTTTAAACCAGAACTCCTCTTTTTTATAAAAATGTTTCAAGGACGTCAGCCGTGAGTTCGACGAATTTCGGGTCAATACTCATCTCTGCAAGCTGCGTTATTGGTACTTGAAATATACTATGTGGGTGAGTTTTTTCTTAATGGGAGGGGTCATATTATTTTCTCTTTGTTCACGACACTCCTCTTTGTTCACGACGGAAAACAAAATGCGTAAGAGGAGAACGAGTTTTTTTGTTCATCCTCTTCAACGGGGAACGTAGTAATAGTAATACAGGACCAAACATGCTTGAGAAAAAAGCGGGGGGAAAAGAGAAAATTATTTTTTGTGTGTGTATGTTTGTGTTGTTTTGCTTATGCCATCTGTGATCTTCGCAAGATTTCTTTCTCTTTCTCCCTCCCTAGACGTAACTCAGGCCCAGGGCCACTAAGCAGGCTCTCTTCTCCCGCCGTCCCCGCTACGGTACGTACGTGCCTTCATTTTTTGTCGCGGGAACGGTGCAACACTTTCTTCCCTCGTCGACTCGCGTCGAATTGTGTCTACATATCGCTACATATCGTATGGTTCTGATTGCTAGTTTTCGGAACACCGCACCAGCAGCACGTGACATGATAAAAAAGAAAAAAAACTTCAGGTATTCGTTGCCGTCAAAGCATCTCTCAGGGGTGACCACGGGGAGGCGGGGGGGAGGGTGGGGGGGGGGGTGAAGGTGTTGTTTACGTGGCACGGTCATTGAGTGGTTTAGTGGGTAGTGATAATATATATCCCAACCGAGGGCATCCTCGAAACTAGGACTGTTTGTCGGTTGGAGATCGTTTGGGTAGCTCGCTTGCCTGCTCTCCTGCTCGCCTGCGCCCCTCCTTGTTTGCCTCGCGTGCTACGAGAAAGGTGCAGAGTACCTCTCTTTTTAGGCAAGGGAATTGGACCAGACAAAGCTCAATCATGCAGGGGCAAAGGCAGGGGACTCGGGGCTGGCGGAGGTTTCAAGTCATGCCGAGGCCATTGGGGTTGAGTTTCAAGAGATGATGGGTCTCCTAATACTGGAAGCATACGCGGGGGGGAGGAACCCAGATCCCCCGAATCCCATACTCGAATAAATTCGTTATGAAACTACATGTAGTACCGTGGAGATATAAACCCTTAGCATCACTCCGGCCCCCGACAGTCCTTCGATTTTGCGACCGGGGGCGCACGCACGACCACCATGAAAATGACTTGAAAAAACCTCGGAAGAGGTTCGAAAAATCTCACCGGGCTTGCGCCTGGTTTGTCAAACGCGCTCCTGGCGGCGGGTGGTAGGCCGTAAAACTAGCCCTCTCGGAATCGTTCATCGGAATGCCCTCTAGCGCTCTAGTTTTTTTCTCTAAGCCAGGTTGCGGGTAGAGGGCTTGTCAAGCGAGGAGCCGCACGCGTGTACTGTGATAGACGTATTAAGGAATACCGTTTTTTGACGATTTTGGCGTGTACTGTGAAATAATTATTAAGGTATACCGCTTTTTGGCGATTTTGGCGTGTACTGTGATAGACATATTAAGGTATACCGCTTTTTGGCTATTTTGTTTTCTGAATGGCTGGGCTCCTTAACGCATTTACAGCTGGAAATCCGTTTTTGGGGGACATGATTACTTGGAACGAGTACAGGGAGGGGTGTTTAGGGCTCTGAAAATCGTCGGAATCTGACATTCTGGTCTTCGCAAACTATTCATTCTTTTTTTTTCTTTTTAATGCCTGGGCCATTTTGAATCAAGTTGCACTTTTTCAGTTTACTCAGTTTACCAAAAAAAAAAAAACGTTGTTTGAGTGAGGCATGGAGCTCTGCAAGGAGTTCGTAGCCTTCAGAAGGCAAAAAAACGCACCTCATTTACCGTAGCACCTGTCCGCATCTTAATCGTAACAACGCGCGTGTTGGCCCCCGATGGTTGCTGACGCGATTGACTGCTGCTCGGCCCCCTGCTCGCCGTTCTTCGTTTGGCTCGATGGTTTTTCGGTTTCTGCAATCAGCTGCTCGAACCTCATGAGACCGAAAATCACCCATGCGATCGGATCTAGTCAGGAGAGAGAATAGGCGGCGGGCGAGGGCTGTGGCGCCTACCGATGAACGCCGCTCGTTGTGTGGCTAAACGTATTTGAAGGACGCTACTGCCTGCTGCTTGGTTCCCTCCCTGCTGCGGTCCAATGGTTTTGTCAACGCAACTGATTGCTGATTGGTACCCCCCCCCCCCCCCACTCCCCCCCGGCTGCCCGCCTCTCTGTCTTGTTCCTATTGGTTGATATCGCAGCTGTCTGCGGATTGGTCCCTCGAGCTCCCCCCCCCCTCTTTAGCTCTGATGGTTCTGTACACGCAACTGTCTGCTGATCGGTTTCAACTCCCGGTCGCCCCTTTTTGGTTTGGCTTTTTCGGTTTTTTTTGTTTAACGCAACTGGCTGCTCGACTCAATTCTCACGCTATCGGGCCATTAGGAGAACGGATAGGCGGCAAGGTCTATGGCGTCTGCCCCTGCATAAGTGTGCGGAGTACGGCTCGGCGGAGTGCTTCCAGGTCCTCCTCAGGGCCGGCGCCGACCCCCTTATGGAAGATGTAAGCCACGGCCCATCAGAGGCAGAGACACGAGATATGGCAGGGGCGTACCTTGTAGCGGGGGGCGGGGGGGATACTCCTGTTTCCGTTCCGATCAGCGAAGCGAGTCAGCCCACGCTTTGCATAAGGGGCGCAGCAGAAGGTTCTAGCTGAAGTTTCTGAGATCCTGACGTGAGGAGCTCGGTTATTTCCACCCGAAGCGTAACGTCGAAGGCGTTGTTCGTTTCGCAACAACCCGCGACATCAACATTTCTATGCGCTAGTACTAAAACGAATGTACTCGTAGAGTTATCGTACTCAGCCGGTGGTTCCACGATTAAGGCGGCCAAAAACAAAACTGAAGTGAAAACTCCACCGTGGAAGGACTCAAGCAAAACATATCGATGTCGGCGTTTTTTTTTCGTGAAATATTGGAGGGACAATTTCCAGGACTGTTCATGGCAGGTCATGACCCGGCCAGCGGGGGTCGGGATCAGGATGGTTAAAACAAAATCGCGGGTCGAGTCGGGTCGGGTCGAGGGTTGTTCGACACCTCACGCGTCGGATCGGGTCAGGCCAAGAGGTCTTCAAATCTCACGGGTCGGGCCGGGTCCACCTTGATCCGATCCGACCCGTGAAACGACATGGTTAGATGTGGTTCTTCTCGAGGCTGGCACCGATCCTCTCGTGGAAGGTTAAAAATGTTTCCGCACCGAGAGGCAGAGTGGAGCAAGGGGCCGAGGCAAAATATTAGGGGGTGTACTCCGTTGGGGTGGGGGTGGGGGGGGTGGGGGGGAAGAGGGGGGAGTATTCCTGTTTTTTGGCCTGATCAGCGTCGTAAAAAACAAGTCAAAGGCAGCGAATTTCGTGAACTAGTAAATTTATTTCTTTAGACCGTTCTCAGGGCCGGCGCTGATCCCCTCGTGAAACATGTAAGGTACCGCCCACCAAAGGAAGAATGAGACGTGGAACAGAGAGGATACGGGTAGGGGGGGGTGTACTGAGTTCGTGCATGACCGTAGTCGTTTGACCATAGGCCGTCGCATCCCTACTATGCCGGGACGGAGCACGTCGGGTTTTCACCAACCAGGCAGACATTGCTTGCACCAAGCGCGAGGCGCCGTGAGGTGTTCGGCGAGTCGCTTGAAGGGTGAACTGCACCCTTCTGAGAACCGCTCGTAAGACGGACTTCGGCACCTTGTGCCTACTTTCTTGCTTATGGATGACAGCGCCAATGAGCTATACTTTGTTTTCTGGTGTGGCCACTCCAGAGACAGCAATGGGCATTACTATGTAACTGCCTCGTTGGTGCCTTACCATGTTCACACTACGTGATGCGACCATTCCCCTTGTGGGGAGTTAGGGTTCTCCACCCCGCACAATTTGATCATAACTCGATAACCATCATCGTGACCGCCAAAAAAACGAAAAAAACAAAAAACGCTACCCTGGTTGTCTAGCTCACGCAGTGAATGCCATGTTTTACAGCGTCGTTGTCAACCAACGCCAACAACCCCAATACACAAAATTTGTTTTTCACAGCGTCGGTGCCAACCGAGACCAGCCATTATATGTATATTTTACGGGGGGGCGTCTATGGTATGGGGAGGGGGGGGGGGGGGGGGGGGGGGGACTACTCCTTTGTTGCTTGCCTTACAAGTTGTCATTTGTCCACCGAACACGCACCCCGTTCTAGACGGAGCACCGGCGCCTACGGCAGGGGTTGGTTTACTTTACTTTGAAGGCATTTTTTTCTGCAGGGGCTCGGGGTCACTCGCGCGAGCACCCTTCCTGCTCCATTGTTGCAGTATCAATCCGCAATGGAATGGTGAGCTACGATGCGCGCCAAGACAATCGCCTATAGAGTATTTTTTTTCCGCGAAGTACGAAGTCACTCATCCGAGTGACCCAAACCCGGTAGTGGAAGGAGGGGGCACACCCGGGGGCCCCCCAACCGTAGCCTGGGGCACCGGGGCCTCCCCAATCGTAGCCTGGGTCAAGATTTGTTTTGTTCTTGTTTTGGTTTGTTATGCCTAGGCCATGGGTTTGTTCATCACGAGAAAACTTTCGGTTTACTCAAAAAAATAAATCAGATTTTTGTGTGGAGGCATGGAGTCAAAATCAGATTTTTGTGTGAACGCAAGGAGTGGTTTATCAAAGCAGAAACCCTCAGAAGGCGCAACAGTGCCAGTGCACCTCTTCCGTGGGGCCTCTTGCGAGAACGTCTGCCGGTATCCTACTTGTCTGCGAGTCTAACGATTTTCGTTTTTTTTTTTTTTTCGTGTTGTACACCGCCGTGGAGTTTTTTCTTATAAAATTATTCTAAACACGTGTCAGCTGTGAAAGTTCGGTCAGATGTTGGTTAGGGTCGATGCTCATCTTTTGCAAGCTGCGTGATAACACCGGCCGCCTCGTTTTTTTGCAGCTGTGTTATCCTTTGAATGCGTATGACACCTGTGGGCGTTGTCAGCATGAACATCAACTACCAACGCTCTCGCTGTTCTATTAAAAAGTACAGGGCCGAGCAACGCAAATCAACAACACCATGCCCATTGAACTGCCTTTTCTCGTCGTTTGCGAATTTTTAAACCGTCCAGAATCTGGGGATGACACCCATGCATATCGCGGCGAGCAAGGGGTTTGTAGAGATAATGCGTTGCTTATCGGACGGGAAGCACGCCGCCGTCAGCGTCAACGTCGCCAGCAAGGTCAGGACAAACATGACTCCGACAGGAGACGGGCGGGGATCGAAGCATGCCCCAACTGTTGAGCACCCCCCCCACATGCGCGTACCCATACACCATGCCTACGATATCTCCCCAGGCTGTCAGTTTTCTTGACCGAGCGGTCTGTGATTGCCGGTGCGGCCACATGGCTGCGACATCGATTAACCCCGAAACCGATCAGCGGACGTCCAACGGGACCATGCCCCCCCCCCCCCCCCCTCTCCATAAGCAAGAAAGTAAGCACAAGGTGCCGATGTCCGTCTTACGAGCGGTTCTTGGAAGGATGCAGTTCACCCTTTATGCGACTCGTCGAACACCTCACGGCGCTTCGCGCCTGGTGCAAGCAAATGTCTGCCTGGTTGGTGAAAAAACCTACGTGCTCCGTCCCGGCATAGTAGGGATGCGAGGGTCTATGGTCATACGACTACGGCCATGCAAAAAATGAGTACCCCCCCCCCCCCCCCCCCTCTCTCCGAGATTTACCCGGGTGATACGGTAGGGTGGTCCGATTATAAGGGACCTTGTTTTTGCAGTGGCTCGGCGTCACTAGCGCGAGTGGCCCTGCCTTTTCCTTCGCGGGTCTTAAGCTTTGCGTGACGTTTTAATCTTGCGATATGAATCCGCAGTATGGGATGGCAAGCGACGCACTGCCACCTAAATCGCCATGAGTCTTTTTGTCTGTGAGGGAACGCAAGTCACTCTTCGTGCGAGTGGCTCAGAATCCGGTAAAGTGAAAAAACGGGGGTGCATCATAACACCGTCGTAACATCCCCCCTATCGATACCGCAGCCTTGGTCTTCGAGGATTGTTTTCTGAAGCTCTTGTGCTTGAGGAGCAGCCCTGTACCTCGCCTCGAAATATAGTTTTGAGCAATTTTTTTTTTCGTTGTGAAAATCCAACCACGGACGAACAAACGCTCTGGCCTAGCTGCAGGCGTACAGACAAAGAATAACGACGCGAAACAAGAATGGCATTTGAACGGTTTGGGGTTAAGGATTCCCGTCGCTGAAGAAGAAAATATTTTGGCTAGAAGTGCCTCGTACCTCCATCGCAGAACGCTTCGGGGTTGGATGGAGGCGAGATCAGCCAAAGCGGTATGGAAAATCAATCATCACGACTGTTCACCCTTGTCCCGCGACACTGTACATTGCGCTTGTTGTGCGCGACCATGGGCTATATTCTATGGAACCGAGCTAGCGCGAGAACCTCGTCGTCATCATGATCATAATCACGCTTACCTCCGCCCTTCGGCGCACCCGTGTGTCGCCCAGAAAAATGGCTAAACGCCTCTTTATGTTGCAGTGGAACGCTTGCAACTGGAACTTGTTGTGATCATTGTTTATGCGTTGTTTTCACATTACATTGTTCTTTGTACCCCCTTGTATCTTCCAGAAAAACGGCAAAACGCCTCTGTTTTATGCGGTGGAACGCCTTCAGTTGGATGCGGCGCGATTCATCCTCGATTCTCCCGAAGGCAAGGCGGAGGGAATGAAGCTCTTGGATGGGTCTCATCGGGCTAAACTTGAGGTAGGCCTCTTCACCGTGGACCGGCACACAGCTGTGCGTGACGTGGGGACGCTTGCCACAGTACGGGTAAATATGGTTTGGCCGAAATATTTGTACCTGACGGCATTCGTAGAATCCTGCTGAAGGTAGCTCTACCGACCATGAGGCCGAGAGACTTGAAGATTATAGACGATAGTCTTGTATTATTTGGTTCCCAGCTTGGACTGTCCCCGATAGGGGAGAATCGTGTGACCAAACCTCCGAATCCGATTGGAGTCATTCCAAGATGGAGGTTGCACTTTTTGCGCCAAAACGTCTCTGGCCAACTGAGCTCCTCATGTGAGGAACTACTGGTTAGTGAAGCAATTTCACGAGTACATCATGTCATGTTTTAGGGCTAAGGCATAGAAGCTTGGTCGGGTAGTGCGAACGAATGCCTTCCAAGTCATTCTTCGGGTGACATATTGGGTTCCTTTTGTGAGGAGTGATGGGACTGATGCTACGCTCATACCCTACCGTGGGATGGCTCCTTGGCTAACGTGATATCAGCACAATCTGGCCTCGACGGTGGAGACTACGAGCGAACAGACGGGACATCCCCCATGACACCAAAGAAGTACCCCGAGCTGCCGCTTGAATGCCTTTTCCCCTTCGAGCCATCGCACGGCAAAGGGGTTGCGCGTTTGGCCCGAAACGTTGGGATATCCGAAAACGTTGGTATATCCCAAAACGTTGGGATATTCTATCGGTTAGTGTGACAATTTTACGAGCATACATATTTCCAGGTAATGTACCCGGTATATTTTATTCTTAGATCTAGCGCATATATAACTGCTTGGTTGGGTTGCGCTAACAACGAGCGCCTTCGAAGGTCATGTTTCGGGTGTGAAATATCAAGCTCCTCATGTTGGGAGCTCAGAAAATGCTTGGAATATTCTGCGCCCCTACAACAACAGTAGCGTGGGATGGCTCGTTTGCTTTATCTGATGCGGAGAGCCTGTATTTTGGAGCCACGGTATGCTCGAAAACCTACTAATTCCCTTGTGTTTGCCTAACTATGTTTGGCCTGAATATCGTAGCTTTGCTCCCCCGTATTCCCCCGTCATGGGATTCTATTACATTCTCCTAACTACGTCAGCTGTGAGTTGGATAATTTGAGGGTCGGCGCTCATCTTTGCAAGCTGCGTGATACACCGGCCGCTCGTTTTTACAGATCTGATGCATTAACCTTTGATCCATACACGTGTAAACGGTGAGTATGGCATTATCTATTTCTTACTCCAATATAGAGTATTTTCCATGCCACTACTATTAATAGCATGGTAATAATATCATTCTTCATGATGGTTCATTGCAGACTTTTGTGTCCACCATGACTACTGGTCAGTTTTGACTCATGAAAACGTGATTCAAACGGGCGACTGGTGTATTACGCAGCTTGCAAAGCTGAGTATCGACCTTGAAATTTGTCGGACTCACAGACGACGTTCTGTTAGAATAATTTTATGAAATGTATACATGCCTCGTTGGGATTTGTTCATCGCGTTCTTACATTTTCATGTTGTCGCCAAAAAATGGATTCTTGTGTGAGGTGTGGAACTCCCTTCTAAAGTAAGTGGGGAGGCTCCACAAAAGTCAGGTGCCTCCCCCCCCCCCCACACACACACACAACAGTATGCGTCGGTGTACAACAACAGGAAGGCGTGTTTTTTTGTCGCTTGTACTGCTTACGATAGGGATGTACTGGAAGCACGTGCTGACCAAAAATATTTGCAGGGCTTTCCGTTCCCACCCAAGCGGTTCCCGTGCTAATATCTGCTTGCCCCGTAATCTTTTACGCCTGGCGTGGCCGGGCAACACTTTGATGGTTCCGTCCTCCGTCTATGATCTCAAGACTACGACCATACATGATACGATTACCCTCCAAAGTCATTCGACGCTGTCATCCATGAGCAAGAAAGTACTCACAAGGTCCCGAAATCCGCCTAACCAAGCGGTTCTTGATAATAGGATGCAGCTCACCCTTCATGCGACTCGCCGAACACCTCATGGCTCTTGGCGCTTCGCGCTTGGTGCACGCAATTTCTGCCTGGTCGGTGAAAACCCGACATGCTCCGTCCCGGCATAGTAGGGATGCGAGGGGATATGGTCATATGACTACGGCCATGCATGAATATCGAGTACAGCCCCCCCCCCCCCCTTCCCCCCCCCTCCCTTGTCCACCTTTTATCTCTTGCTCTCGGATCCGCAGACGATGCTGGCTGCCGCAGAAAAGGAGAAGCAGGGTGTGATTGCTTCAGCAGCCGCTTCCTTCTCCGAGTTCATGCACAAGGTTTTCTTCTAGAACGATAGCCTCCACTGGCGCAAATTGATCACTGTTTTGTTGGGGGGTATGTTTGGGCCCGATTTTCGTCTGGCTGACTTGACCGCGGGGCGACGGCCACCGCGCAGAGTTTCCTGAGAGTTGCGCTAATCCCTGATTTTTTGTTGTGTTGTCGAAAATATGGGAAGAGTCAGGGGGCAATGAACGGGAAGCGCCGAGGCATTCGTTATTTTCGGGATGTTCTTTTTTTCACGCTGACATTATTTGCAACATCGTGCTTACAGTGCCTCGGAACTAACACACGTTCGAGATGGGAGTTGCCGGGAAAAGCAGCAGGCGATGTGAGTTTTTTTCGACTACTAACCAAAAAAGGGGCAGGGAACGGGTAGCCTTTCGTCGTGGTTTATGCAGGTACAGCGTATCGTGTAAGTACAGGGTGGGGGAGAGCGAAGTGCTTTGCGCTTTGCGTAGATTTGCTGAAAGTCATGTGTGGTGTCGCATTATTCGGATCAAGTAAATCTTTCCTTTACGTGGGTGCGGCCCTAGGCGATGCAGATGTCCTCCTGGCAAATCCAGACGATGAGGGTGTTCGGCGTCACGAGAAGCGACGTTCCGGCGCAGTCCTAAACGAGATGGACATGTCCAGCGACAACAGAGAGCCAGAGGCATGCTACAGCAAGGGGTGGGGGCGTACTCCTTTGTTGATTGCCTTGATCGTTTGACCATTGACCACGCATCCCTTTCGAAACGAAGCACCGTTCCTACTGCTAATAGAAACAACTCCAACATTTGGGCGCTCAGTAAGTTTCTTACACATGTCACATTTTTTTTTTTTTTTTTTTGCCTTATTTCCATCGTCTTTGGCCGTTTGTGGCCACCGTCTATCTCCTAGCATAGCGGTCGTTTTCTCGCCACTATCTAATGTACCAGATTTCTCCGCGTCACATCCGCCTATTTTCCTCGTTCATCCTTGTACAGTTCACATTCGCTGAGTCCAGCTATTGCAAAGAGCTTTGTTGTTCGACTTCTGAAACCATTCCGGTCTATGTCCTAGTAATGTTTGGTTCTTTATGATGGAGGAGAGCTGATGAGACGACACAAAAAAATTGATGATGGCGAGGCGTATGCCCTGATCGCTGGCGAGACGTCGCGCCCATAGCAACACAGCTCACACGCCGCCGTACATCCCCACACAATAGTATCGCACGCCATAGCATCGCATCCACGACAGCATCGCGTCGATCCTACCTCTCAGCTCGAGGTCCATCAAGGACTGATGAGGCGATTCCCTCGTCCTAGCTGTGTTGGACGAGGGCGACCAAATCTTGCGTAGTTG
Source organism: Undaria pinnatifida (assembly GCA_012845835.1). Classification (NCBI taxonomy): domain Eukaryota; class Phaeophyceae; order Laminariales; family Alariaceae; genus Undaria; species Undaria pinnatifida. The sequence continues at coordinate 3,232,500 of JABAKD010000004.1, read as the reverse complement.
TGTTGGGCGATAACGACGACACCCAATACGAGTAGCGCATCCTTTGACATTTTCCGTGTGCCCCCACTCACCCAGCTCGCCACGCCGTCGTCACTCCCCCACACAATAACGTTGCACCGACCCTACTCTCCGCCCGAGCTCTACACGCCGAGCTGACGAGACGAACCCCCCGCCGTATAGCGCATCCTTTCCTGTGACGATGCGAGGCGTATTCTTTACCCGTTCGTTCCTCCCAAAGGGAGTAAGACCTAGACAGACCGCCTCGTACGTGCACACCACACAACCACAGCTACCCCCCGCGACTCTCCCGCCCTCAGCACATACCACCGTAAGGGGTGTACACCTGTTGTTTGGTCTGAGTGTTTTTTTCCTCTGGAGGGGCTCCATTCACCACACCAACCAAAACTGACCTCGAGAAAAAACGAACAGTGCACCCCGGCGAACGATCCCACGGACTAGAAAAAAAGAAACAAAATCCACGGAGGTTGCGGTAAGGGACACACCCCCTTTTTTCTCTATCGGGCTTGAGCCACTTACACGAGTGACTCCATACTTCACCGACAACATGCTTTGGTCCGATATTTTTGGCGCAGCGCAGTAGCTAATCGTTCCATTTAGCTAAATTATAAATCAGCACGAACCAACGTGGAACCCGCATGGCAGAGACACCCGCAAAGGGTGGCCTGCGTCTGTAGCAGCCCCTGGTATCATAATATAAGCTTGAAGCCACACAGAACCAGGACGATCACTCGAGCGAGTGACCCCGAGCCATGGCGAAAAAAAGGCCCCTTATAATGGGACCCCCCTGACACATGCTACTAAGGATAGAGGTGCACCATTAATTTTCCGAGGCTCGTAACATCATGAGGAGCTGCGTTCCCCGCGAAAAAAAAAAACTGATGTGGAGGAAACGAAAAGCGCTATATATGTACGCACCCGACGAACAAATCCCATGGGCTCGTAGGTATACGACGAAAATTGTCGCACCAAGAAAAAGACAAGAATGGAATTGTTACATTTTTTTGTTAAGGAGCTCCTCGTCATCCAGAGAAATACTTCAGCCAAAAAATGGTATACCTTAGCACCTCTATCGTAGCACGCGTTCCCTAGACCGTGGCTGCGGTAGCAGGGTCACGTTTGGGATATTTTCTGGCACTCGCTCGGGATCATACTCGCGCGAGTGTACCCCCTGGACCTTTGCGATCTCTTCAGCTTTGCGATGTGAATCCGCAATGGCGTGGTGAGCTACGCGGCGCCAAACAAGTCAGAGTCGTTCTACGGTAGCCCCCCCCAAATTTTCTTTAAACGAAATCGCCGGTTTCAAAACCAGCTCCCGGTCGTATCACATTGAAACACGGTGTCCCTGTCTCGACCCCCCGACGTCATCGATCGATGGACCTTTGGACGCAAAAGAAAATATGTGGATACTTTTTTTTTCTCAAGAGTATACTTCCTTGTGTCGAGCAGCCCTGAAACGTTCGTTAAAGAAAATCGCTGGTTCGGGGGGGGGGGCTATCGTAGTAAGAATCAGTCATCGCCTAAATATTTTGTCAGGGAGGTACAGAGTCACACGTGCGAGTGGCTCACACCCGGAGTGAAAAAAGCCCCCCCCCCCCACCCCTACCGTCGCCTTGGTCCCTACCGTACCTCCTCATGCCTCCTTTGGTCTGCCGAATACCAGTGTAGAACGCAACGATGTTGGGTGGCTCCTCCTTGGAGGACCCGCGCAAATGAGAAACAGCTTTGGCCAAAACGTGATACAGGCTCGTCGGTGCATCGTCCACACCGAAGCTCCTACTCCCGGGGGACCGAGGCAGGTGCTTATGATTCCGCCCGCATGCTGGTCGCACGTGGTGGACGACGCATGCTACGATATTAGAGGTAGCATTTTTTGTACTATTGTTTTCAATTACGGGGCTACTTGACGCAAAACCGTCGGAAATATACTTTATTATCATGATTCTCGTGGTATACTTGGACATTATGGGATTTTTTCATCCGGTATGATAGCGGTTTTATTTTTTCTCCAAATCAGTTTCTGGGAGAGGTCTTAATCCCAAATTCTGGAACCTCGGCAAAAAGAGTGGTGCACCTCTTATCGTAGCACGCGTCGGACGATTTCAACGAGCTCGGCATCATTGGGGGCGATGGGACGACGGCAGCAGCCGCCTCGCCCCGCAAAGATTAAATGTAGTCCGGATGTGTTACCACATTCTGACAGTTCCTGCCAGCAAGAGTTCATTTACTCTTTGGTTCACCCTATTGGGTGAAAAAAAACGGCTAGTTTATAGAATGTTGAGTTGAAGCCACTTGCTGAAGCCACTTTTCTGAGGGGCGAAAATTATTGATGAGACGTCGCGCCCGCGCCAACACAGGACGGGATAGTGCGCTACTCTGTAGAACGAGGTCGCGACAAGGAAATTTGATCCCACTAGAACGAGCCCAGCACCTTCGGGTGGTACCGCACGAACATGGGACCACGAGACTTTATACAAAAAGGATACTCGTGTCCTTCTTTGAAGATACGTTCGTTATGGTGGTAAACACTCGCATTCGTCACCAAACTACTAGTACCGAGAGAGTGCACACTGCATCAGAACAAAACAAGGGCAGCGCAAACACGGTCGACGCTTGCGCGATAAGCAAAACGACCATCTCTCGGCTCTTCAAGTTTCTGCCTAGACCAAATTTAACAGGTTATGAGCCTCAATTTACAGCAAAGGCCGCTATGGCAGTGGTTCCAGCGTTCCGTGGACCATAAAATACACCCCAGCCGATTCGTGATAATTGCGCAGGGTGGGTGGAGTGCGACCCGTTGAAGGGAGAGGAAATTGGGAACAACTTACAATACGGGGATACAAACTACTGTAAAATCACTTTTAATCTCCGTGCAAGAATACGCGAAGGTTCACGCGTTTCCAACTCAACCATATCTAGACACAGGCGGCGCCAAGGGAGCTGAAACTTCGTGAGGGTCAGTAAGGTGAGTACATACGGCCAATGGAGTGGACGTTCACGTCGCATGGTGGTGAGGACCGACAACCGAGTCGACGGGGTTCTCCTGCGAGTGAGATAAGCGGGCACGGGCAAACCCACGAAAAACACTTTTGGAATAACGATCTGGATGTTCTTTTTCGGTTCTGTGCTCTTAAGGAACGCACTGCAGTGCGGCGCCAATCCATGACATTGGCGTGTGTTGATCCCCAGTGCGCCATTATATTTTTTAGGTCGGACGGTCGTACGAGGATTTCTTGATGATTTCGGTATTCCAAGTGAGACGGCTGTGAGGGAAACTGTCCTTGTTATTTACCAGGTAGAGTATAACGTTGTACGAGCTACGCTGTACCACCAGGTAGGTAAGCCTACTACCCATTGCCACTACTACTGCTGTTGAACTTTGTTGGGGATGACTGCTGCTGCTTTGTACCAGTACACTGCTGTAGCAGTAGGATCGACGTCAATATCCAAGGCATCCCCGGCCTCAAATGTAAGCAGCAGGTCCGATTCGATATATACCGACTCGCAAGGCCCAAGATCTAGGCACGACATTCACGCACAATACACCAATTGATTATGTCCCTCGCAAGCACTCATTTCTACTATACTGTACCTGGCATTAGTTTTATACCGTATAAACTTCCTCCTCCCCCTCTGCAGACCTAGTTTACCATCATCCAAACCATAAACTCAGTATACATAACCCCTGGTGTATTATATAAACGCACATAAATATCAACCCACTTTCAACCACTGGGCGGTATTTAGGTCACGGTTGGGGTTCCGCCTCCCTACTCTTTGGCGGCTCTTACGATCATATATCATGAATCTTACCTCATCCACCCTTACCAATAGAAACCGAAAATTCCTGGAAATTTCGTAAAAATACGACACATCTATACAACCTTTTCGCAAGTCAAGGGTCATGATTGCCGTGGGGACAACAAGCACTTCCTTGTACACTTACTACTTGCAGTTGTAACCGGCAGTTTTCCTAAGCTCGCAGGCGTTTTCTCGCGATGCATCCCGAAACTCAAGAATCGTACCATATGTACACAAGAGGGTAAACGGTCGGTCTGCGGGACGCGCGCGCGGAACCAGTCTTCCTAATCTAGAAGAAAAACAACACACCGACCGCAACACCATCCCCCCTCACCGACGCACCCGAATAAATGAATATATAGTAAAAGAAAACACCAATAAAAACGCCCCAACAACCTCAAACAAAACCGTCACTACACCACACCACACGGCAAGAGCAATTCCCGGGACTTCTACAGTCACATTACTTACCCGGTTGTCACACCTATCATACCTCCGCCGCTATGAGGGTGCGCGAGGGCACCGAAAACACTATCTTGAGGAGACATGGGGCAGCCTTGTCCTCATTACCCATCGCCGGTGATCACAACAAGAAAAAATCCGGAATAATTATCACCCGGGTCGCTTCTTACGTCCAATACGGTAACCAGCCATGGCCGCCATCAATCAACCTTTTAAAGGTTTCAACACATTTACCAGCGAGGAGGTTTTGGTAGTACTCGTACTCAAACCACCGACACAAAGCTTTGTACGAAACAAAAAAATGTAGACGTACACCAGCTTCTTCAAAAAGGGAGCGATCCCTCGCCCCCCGCCGCCCCCGCCCTCTTCCCCCAATCCCTCGAGAGGAAAAACGCCAACTTTAGGGCGTACAATAAAAAGTAAAACGTGGGTGCTAACATGTCTCAACGGTTGCACTAAAAAAAAAACGAGGAATACTGCTTCCGCAAGTTGGGTGTGCTCTCGTACATGCGATCTCCCCCTCCCCCTCACGCCAAGGCTGGCATCAATGTTGCCGCTTTCATCGCTGCCCGAAATATCCCCCTCCCCCGTCTTTACCTCTCTAACTTCACACGCTTTGAAAAAGTCAACATATCGGACAGATGACGATCTAGATCACACAGATCATCTAGATCATCTAGATCCTATATCTGTCGTTATGATATGCTGTGCGGGATCTGTGCAGTACAGATCCGAACCAGGAAACATGTGCTAGATCACGCAGGATATACAGCCCTCACCCGGCTCTCACCCGCCACCATTATCTATAAAGCCATGCAGACCACGGTGACCAGGGGTTCATCTGGCCTGAAATACATAGATCATACATAGGGCATCTGACACGTCTGAGATGCAAAACATAGTGCAAACACATACCAACGATGATAGCTTCCACAAGTTGGGTGTGATCTCTTACGCGACCCCCCCCCCGCTTTCGTCATGCTAGGCGCTGCTGTCCAAGCGCCCTCCCACCTTGCGCCCCCCAAATTCCACACTACACAAATCTTGAATCTCTTCAGGATGAAGAGTCAGCACGGAAAATGGACGAGCTGGATGCCGATGCCCAGAAATAACGGTTCAATTTGAAAACACACAAACGCGTCCAAGTTTTGCGAAACCTACGAGAGGATAAATCTCCCGCGCGATGGGTGTGCTCTCGATAGTGCGACAACCCCCCCCCCCCCGTCCCGTTCCCTTCCTGGTGCCCCGGGCAGCTCTACCGACGCTGTACAAGCACCCTCCCCCATCTAAAACGCTCGACTTCACACGCATTGAAACATCAGCAAGGGTTCGCGTGGTGGGGCATACCTGGTACACTCTAGGGTAGTCGAGCACCACATATGATTGTTATCGACGATACTCGGGTGCGTACCCGGGTACCAGCAAATACCCGGAACGCATGCTGGGGAAGTATTCACCTATTTTTCCTGGCGTTCCTGACCTGAGGAACTCGATACCTCACCCAAGCATAATAGTTCAGAATAAATGGAAGTGCCACCCGCTGAGCAATCCCATGGGCTAGGTAATCATCGAATAATAACGCAAAGCAACAATGGCATTCCGACGGTATTGGGCTAAGGAGCCCCCGTTATCCGGAACACATTATAGCCAAAAAGTGCTACTCCTATCGTAGCACCCAACCCGGGTATGTACCGGCGGGTACCCACCCGCAGAGTACATACCCGCAGAGTATATACCCGCAGAGTATATACCCGACTAAACACAACGTGAAAATATAGCAAACGCTAACCCTAAGCTTTCGCACATTGCGCGCGCCCTCTTACGCTTGGCGCGCGCGAGGTCTTCCTGGTCGGTGGAAACCTGACGTGCTCCGTCCCGGGGAAGCGAGGGTCTATGGTCAAACGACTACGGGCATGCATGAAACGAGTACACCCCTCCCCCTCCTAACGCCATGCCTTGCACCGCTGTCCACGGTCCCCTCCATGTGTCCAGGCGCCACCAGTTCACACGCGGCAGTTACAGCATCCCGCTGACCTGGGGCGCCGCCCCCCCCGCCTTCGCCGCCGCTGGTGCCGGCGCCATCACAGGCTGAGCCGGGATGGGCGCAACTGCACCTCGCTTGCCGCTGCCGCCACTGCGGCTCGCGGAGCTATCGCGAGTTAACCCTTCAACCTCTCTCCCTCGTTCCCCTGCACCGCCACCGCCGCCGCCACCACCACCACCGCCGCCGCCACCACCACCACCACCACCACCGCTGGCATGGTTTCCCGGCCATAATCCCTGCTGCTCGGAAGGATTCTCTGGCGCCCAACTCGCAAAGGTTGAGAACGGAGCGACGGGCGGCACGCCCGACTGGATGTCGCGGCTGTACTGTTGGAGACCAGGTACCGGTTGCTGCTGGTGCTGTTGATGGTGCTGCTGGCGGGGTGCTTGCCCCCCCCCCCCCAGGGCGCGCTGGTCGTACTGGGGGAATCCGAGGGCGACGTTTCCAAGGGCTTCCTCGCGAGAACCTTGGCGCGTCGTTTTGTGCGGAGGGCCTTGCCGACTCCCTCCGCTCCCCTGGGGTATATGTGAAAACAGAAGAGAACGATCGAGAGGTAGGGTCGGCGTCAGCTTGCGAGCGAGACCGTGGCGTATGCATGTAAATGTACGATCGACAATGTAACAAAATACGTAAATATTTTCGTTCGGGTTCGGGTCTAGGAACTAAAAGCGATAGAAAAACACATAAAACATACTTGTACAACCTAATTGAACCATACACATGAAAACAAATTACAGCGGCCCTCCAGCTGAGGCAAGGTAAATGAAAATGACACTAATTAACATCTGAAAACGAAGCACAAGGAGAAAAAAAAGAACAAAAAAAACCCGAGAAACGTAAGGCCATTTTCTATACAGTCGGATTCCGCCAGTCGAAAACGGCCCTTTTCAACTGGATTCTTCTGGTCCTTCTTCTTATCGTCAGTCGAGTCGATTTTATAGTTTTTGTGCTGTTCCTAGAGGCGGTTGGTGTGAGGGAGTACTGCTGTATGACACTCGAAAATCGGTTGGCAGCTCTGTTCTTCGCGCGTTCTTCGCGAGCAACGCGTGCTTCACGCGCGACGAACCTTCGTCCAAGCGGGTTGGTGGCGTTGGGCTTAGCCGAAAGCCGCCAAGGCTACGTTCGTGGCGTTGCACTCAGCCGAGAGCCGCCAGAGCTACAGCAGGCGTAGCCGTTGTTGACAAAATGGCATCGATAACGCGCGCTACTGCTGTCGTGTGATACACGCTGCTGGCGAGCGGAGCTACGAGTGCACCACGCTGACTTGCGGGGAAAAGCAACAGCAGTGACAGCCAAAGCAGCGTCGGCGCTGTTGTACGATACTGCTGTGTGGTACCTGGTATGGGTGTGTGGGCGTGTGGGTGTGTGTTTTGTGGTGGGATGAGCGATGCGATGGGTTAAAAAACAGGTGGAAAACTTTTTCGACTGAGTTTTTCGACTGGATCGCCCAGTCGGAAAACTCAGTCGAAAAAAATTGAGTCGAAAAAACCCTTTTTCGACAGTATAAGAAAGCTCGATTTGGGATTCAGTCGAAAACGGCCGTTTTCGGCTGACAAATCTGACTGTATAAGAAATGGCCTAACAGGAAAAAGCGTGAGCGCCCCCCCCTCCCCCCCCCATACTGAGAAACCAAAAAAGAGCCCCGCACCTGAAACGACAAATGTTGAGGAACCGGCCGCGACGACCCTAGCCCCTGGGCGTCCGGCTCCGGCTCCGGCGCCTTTCCTCCCCACCCTGCCGGCGCCTTTCGGTTGACCGGTTTGACGGGGGAGGAGCTTGCCACCCGCAACGGTTTGGACACCACAGCAGGGGAAAGTGCTCTTCGTGGCTGCCACGTCAGGTTCGACGAGGCGACGTACGGTGACGGGTAAGAGATCCGCCGCTCGCCCCCCGCCTGATCCTCGCCGATGCCCGGGATGGGGCCGTGGTTACTCAACGGCTTAGGTGAACCTGAACCCTCGAACGAGATGGGAAGAGAGCTTCGCCGCCCCGTCCCGCCCCGTCTTTCCTGCTCCTCGCTACTGCCACCGCGGCTGTTTGAAGGGTTACCGCTTGTCACCCCGGGTCCTCCCGCGCCGCCGCCTCCGCCGCCGCCACCACTACCACTGCTGTCGCCTTCGCCGAGGGCGGCCATAGTCTCGACGTTCTGGCTTGACCCCGTCATCCTCACCGCCGCCACTACTGGTGACCCGTCATGAACAATTCCGTTAACGCCATGACCCCCGCGAACTCCTGCGTTACCTTGGAGAGATTTGGGGTCGCGTGGAAACGGGCTCTGAGAGGTGGAATTTGGCTCTTGCCGGCCTTCTTTGCTGCCGCCACCGCCACCTCGTGTTACTTTGGTGGGCGGCGACGAAGTTGCCTCTGCGATGGCGTCTGCCGCTGCTGCTGCTGCAGCCGCCGCCGCCGCCGCCACTGCTGCCGCTCCGCCCCCCGCTCCCCCCGGGCGAGTAGGAGCGGCGGTACTCGGGGGTGCGGCCGGTGGGGGTCCCTGGTGGGGGTCATGATCTCTCGGCCACGGGGGTAAAAACGCCTGCTGTTGGCGCAGCCCCAGGAGCTGCAGCGCCTGCTGATGCTGCTGCCGCTCCCGCTGAAATTGCGTATGTTGTTGTTGGTGTTGGTGGTGATGCTGATGCTGGTGTTGATAGTAGTGGTGATCTTGCGCCTGCTGGCTTGACGGGCGGCTTCCCCTCAGCCTGTCCTGCTCCATCTGCATCTGCATCTGTTGCTGCGCGTCGCTCGCGTGCGAGAGAGGGGGAAGGCGTCCCTGGTTCGACGCCTGCTGTCCTTGCTGCGTCCGTGCGTGCTTCTGCTGCTGACCTTCCCGCCGCCCCGCCGGGGCAAGCCCCATCGAATTCATCGGCCAACCGACACCCTCGTCTATCGCTCCCCGCAACCGGCCCGCCGCACCCCCCGCGCCGACCCAGCCTCCTTCACCCCGCGGAGGCCCATCGATCCCCACCGCTCTGGTGCCCCCCCCGTCACCGTTCTGCCAGTCCGTTCCGAACGGAGCGTGCAGGTTGAGCGGCCCAGCGTTGCGGCTGACCGTGTCTACCGTTGTGCGCATGCCGCCGGCACCGCCACTGCCGCCGCTCAGGTCTAGCGGGTCGTCCCTCTGCCGGCGCGCCGAGCTGGGATTCATTGCTCCGGCAGTCATCGGACCCACGTTCATCGCGCCGGCGCTCATCGTGCCGCTGCTCGCCCTACCATCCGCGCTCATTATCACGCTGGTGGCGCTAGCCCTCGCAGCTGACGAAGAAGCCGAGAACGTGTCGGGCGACATGCTCGCGGCCGCGATCTGCTGCGCCAGCTCTGCCGCCGCCGCGGCCACCTCCTCCGCCCCTACCATTCCCTCCTGGCGTATTCCGTCCTGGCGTAACATCGGCGACCATCGCCGCGGCGGGCCCATCGTCGAAGACCCTGGGGATAAGGGGCACCGCATTGAGACAGATCCCGGGGATAGGGGACGCCGCTGTGGCTGGGGATGCGGCCACATCGTTGTTGTTTGTGGCGCGTGTGGGTTGGCGGATGGCGGTAGCATAGGGGGAGGTCCGGAGGGTCTTGTTGAAGTTAGGCGTGAGAGGGTTGATGATGTGGCTGCCTTGGTTGAGGCTGGATCTGATCCCGCGCCGAGTTGTTGAGGGTGTCTGGGGACAGGAGGTGTGGAGAAGCCTCCGTCGAAGTCTGCGGGCTTGAGCAATATCTGGGGGCGGCGGTAAGGTGCGAGGGAGGAGGCGACGATGCGGTACGGTGGCGGGAGGAGCAGCAACAAGAGCAAGAGCAACAAGAATAGCGTCAACAACAGCAATGATGGCACTAACACCAACAGCAGCAGCAACATCAACAGCAACAAACACCAGCAGCACACAACAACAGCAACAACAACGACAACAACCCAATACAACGACCACAACCAACACCACCAGCACCACGTGCACCAGCACCGGCAAAAGGAATGGATTCTCACTCGACCCCTTCTAATGCTGAGTTGCTCCTTGCCGGAGGACCTACACAGTGCTGTAGACGGTTCTGCTCACCTTAACAGGTCTGCCGAGGAGCCTCGAGCTTTCGAGGTGAAGATGCTCCATGTCGTCCACTGCAGCAACCGCATCCCTGCGGGTGTAGCCGTCGCCATCGCAGTAACGCCGCAGCAGGGGGAGAGGGGACGGGGCGGACTCGGGTGAGGTCGAGAGAGGAACAAACCGACCGTCTCGTGCCGAGCATATGCGCTTTTTGCATGAACTACATAACACGGTGAATTAACCAAACCCAAGTCAGGGTCTTGTATGGCCTGTCTTGAGATCAGGGATAGACCATGGCATTGTAATTTGAGAACAAAATAACCACGACAGCAGCAACAGCAATAATACCAACAGCACCACCAGCACCACCAGCACCACCAGCACCAGCACCACCAGCACCAACTCCACCATCGTCAACAACACCACAACAAGCACACAAACCTTGCAATACGCCGTTTATCCCACTACTCGAAAAACCCGCAAGCACATCCAAGTCACTAGCAGCCACTTACCTTTGTCGCTCAAATATCACGTCCATGATCCAGCGCTTTCGGCACCATCCCACCACTTGGAAGGACCCGACTCGCTCGCAAGCCTCCACCACCGCCTCCACTAGCGCCTCAGAGTCAACGTCCAAAAGCCGGACGTACCGCTGCGTCGACATAGGGTTAGGGATAGGAGATAAAGATGCATCGCGGGGGTTGGGGTTGGGACGGGGGGATGGGTGGGGGCGGGTACTTGTGGGGGTGGGGCGTACCGACGTGGTAAATACAAACACAACAAAAGAAACAGCAACAACAACGACCACAACAAACTTTCAGCATGAAAAAAAAAAAGTCGTCGCATTTCGCTTCTCCCTCACCCCTCAATTCTCTCCCCAGGCGTATCATACAGGTACGTCCTTTTCTTACTTTAGGAGCAATCGCGGGTTTCCTAGATATTACAAAAAATAAAATGTATACCGGATGTGCATTATAGCACCAGCCGATCTTGCGTATGTACTATTAATAGATGACCATCATAGACGCTGCTACGGTAAGGAGGTGGCCAGAGTTTTCTAAGGCTGTTCGCTTGAGCGGCTCTGCAGCTCTCACCCACGGAGAACACATCGAAAACGCAATCGGACGAACAATCCCACGGTCCAGGTATACAACGAGTACCGAAAAACACAAAACCAAATATGTCCCTTGACTGACTGCACTCTCGTCCCTTGACGGACCGCCGTCAAGGAACTCTACACTAAAACTAGTACGATAAGTCCAAAGACGTCTTGACGGGTCAAACTCAGACCGTCAACCGACATGTTCGCACAAAACACACGCGTGCTACGATAGAGGTAGCCTTTTTTTTTCTTTTCTGAATGACGGGGCTCCTTAACCCAAACTCGTCAAAAAATCCCATTCTTGTTTCGCAACATGATATTTTCGTATAACTAGGCCATGGGTTATCCATCGGGTTTGCACGTTCGAAGAAGGCTACGTACGGTAGGCCAAGGGGGGGGGGGGGGGGGGGGGGGGGTCGGGGGGTTACGATGATGCTATGATGATGATACGATATACCCCCTTTCTTCACTTACTAGGTCATGAGCCACTGGCACAATTGACCCTGTTTCTCACTGACGAAAAAGACCTTGGGCGATTTGCTTGGCGCATTGTTGCTAACCTTTCCATTGCGGATTCATATCGCCGAACTAAAACGGCACGAAACATTGAGAACGCAAAGGAACGGGGGAGGGGTTCACTTGCGCGAGTGACCCCGAGCGCGAGCGACCCCGAGCCACCGCGAAGATAAAAAATAGGCCCCAAAAGTGACTCCCCCTAGCGTAGCCTGGGCCGTTAATTTTCTTCCACCTCAGTTTTTGGGTGAGGTGTAGCACTCCTCAAGTAGTTAGGAGCCTCGGCCAAAAAAAGGTGTACCTTTACCGTAACATGTATCAACAGCACCCCAGCGGTAGCCGGTAGATCGTGAGCTACTACGGAGATCCACTGTTAACAGGATGGAATTACACACGAAAAAAATGAAAGCATCGCCATCTTTCAGGCGAGCTCGCTACGGCGGTGTTCGAATGTTTTGATTGAGGTTCTGTACACCTGGTGAGCCCAGCCAACAAAACAAACTAGAGTCAAGCGCTATTGAACAAAGGTGGGTGCTTCTTTGCACCTTTTTTAGTGGTATAATTAATCCTGCGAGCAGTGGATATTCGTAAAAAGGAGCCCCGTGAGTCAGTCAGAAATGTGTTAAAAAGTGCACCATAACCACTGACCAACACTACAATCGCATGTGGTCTAAAAATGTAACGCCAAAAACACACATGTACGAAACGGCACTAGGCATGCCGCTTGTGTGGATAACAACACTGAGAAAGCCATCGATAGAATAGATCAGAGCCCCGTGAGTACGTCAAAAATATGTTAACAATGTACCATCACCACTGACCCATACTGTAATCGCAGGACAAAATGTAACGCCAAAAATACACATGTACGAAACGGGACAAATTATGCCTCTCGGTCGGATAACAACATTGAGAAAGCCATTGATAGAGCAGATCAGAGCCCCCTGGGTCAGAAACAGAAATGTGTCAAAAGTGCACCAGAATCACCGACCCACGCCGTAACCGCATGCAATCCGAAACGTAACGCCAAAAACACGCATGTACGAAACGGTACGAGTCATACCACTCGATCTGTACGTCGATTGGATAACAACACTGAGAAGGCCATCGATAAAATAACTCGGAGCCCCGTAACCCGTAAGTCATAAATGCGTTCAAAGTGCACCATAATCACCGACCCATACTGTAATCGCATGTAATCCGAAACGTAACGCCTAATACACACATGCACGAAACGATACAAGTAGTGCCGCTCGATCTGTACGTCGATTGGACAACAACACTTGAGAGGCCCATCGCTACCGACCATCGATAAACCGCATCACGAAGCGCCTGCCAGCCTACCAGGTATTTCAAAACACATGCTGGCCAAAAAGTGCTAATTCTACGCGTCACTATCAACACCTACTCTAACCTGATCATTTTCCGCAGCATTCACGGAGACTTTCACAGTCCCGCCAACCCCCCCTCTTCCCCCCGTGGAGCCCGGCATCGGTTGCCCCGGCATCCCAAACGGGGTCATCCTGTTCCGCCCCCGGGGGTCACCGAGGGAAGCGTTCCACTGACCGGCGCGTGCGTTGGGTTTAGCGTAGGATTGGGGTAGGCTTGGGATTAGGGTTGGGGCTAGCAGTAGGGTAGGGGTAAGGTTTGGGACTAGGGTCGGGGTTTGCATTAGGGATAGCGCTGGGTTGGGGTTAGTATTGGAGTTAAGGTTGGGGTTAGCCTGACATCGACTGCCCCGGAACCCCAAACGCCGTCATCCCGTTCCGCCCCCGGTGGTCACCAAGGGAGGCGTTCCATTGATCGGCGCGTGCGGGTTGGGGTTAGGGTTGGGTTCGGGGTTAGGGGTCGGGGTTCGTGTTGACATCAAGGTTCGGGATCACGGGGGAAAGGAGGAGACGACAAGGAAGACCACTTGCGGGGTGAGAGTTAGGGTTAGGCTTGGGGTTGGGGTTAGGATTGAGATGGGATAGGGCTGGGATCATGGTTGGGGAAAATATAGGGGATAGGGGCGGCCAATTAACCAATACACCCCAACACTGTCACGAGACCCCCCCCCCCTCCTCCGCGCTATTGCGCCGTACCTCGATTTTGGTGGCGCCTGGCGGCCCGCCACCCAAAGGGCGACATCCGAGCCCGCTCCTCATTCCTGCCATGTGCGCACCCGTAGCCGCGGCGGCGGGGGCTGAGATGTAGCTCACTTCGGACAGCCCGGGCGCGAAAGTGGCCGACGCAGATGATACCAGGGGCGACGGCGGCTGGCCGCGTCCTCCGATTCTTCCGCGTCGCTTCCCCTGCTGCTGTTGCTGCTGCTGCAACTCCAGCTCCCGCAGCAGCTGCTCCTGGAGCAACTCCTCCTGCAGCAACTGCTCCTCCGCCTCCTGCTCGTGCTGCTCAAACAGCTCGTCGTGTCGCTGCCGCTGCTGCTGCTGCTGCGCTTCAGCTTCGGTGGGATGAAGACGCCAACTGGGTATAGGCGCCGAGATTCCCGCCGCATCCCATTCCATCGCCTCGACACCCGCCGGGAAACCTCGCCCCCTCGCCCCCTCCTCGTCAGTATTGCCTCCTGGGGGGGAAACCACGGCCGCTGTTTCGCCCACCACCGCCCCCCCCTCCGATTCCACCCCCACCGCGGTAGTGTGAGCCTGGACTACACACGGGGGGGTCTCCGGGATCACCCCGGTCCTTTCGCCAAGCCCGGGACCTTGCTCAATTCCTACGCACTGTATCGGCTCACTCTCACTACCACCACCGCCGCTACCACCAGCGCTACCACCATCGCTGTCACCACCACCGCCACCACCACCGTCACCACCACCACTACCTTCACTGACGCGGCTCCCGCTCCTTTCTCGAGGGAGCTCGGCGCCATCCACAGAGACACGACCCGCGTTATCCGTGCCCCCGCTGCTGCTGGGGGGCGTCTGGGCCGTGTTGTTTTTCTTGCTGCGCTTTGCGTCCCTCCCCCCACCCCGCGGCGACTTCGCGCCGCCGTGGCCGCGGCCGCGACCGCGGCCGCGACCACGGCCGCGGCTATCGGTAACGCTACTACGTTCGTCGTCACTACGCCCCCTCTTCAGAGCCGCCGGATCGTCCTCAACGTCTTGCTGCCGTTGTTGTTTTGGTTGTTTTGTAGCCTGCAGGTGAAGGTGGCGGGGGAAGGGGAGGCACAGCCGCTGCTTTTTTTTGCCGGTGGCGCTGCCGGCACTGACAGTCCTGCGGGTATCGTTTTGGCCAACGCTCCCACCACCACCACCGCTAGCCCCGCCCAGTTGTCCATCCCTTCCTCCAACCACCTGCGTCCCCACCTGCGAATATAGGTTATAGGTGGTATGCACGTTAGTTTAGACCGCAGCCTAGTATTTGCTACACATTTTTTTTCATTTTTTCGCTCATCCCTTGTGTTATCTTCGCCCTTTTCCCTTCTCCTTCTCCCTCCCAAGGCGTAACTCATATCCGGGGTCGCTAAGCAGGTTCTTTCCCCCCGTCCCCAGTACGGTGCGCGCCTTCATTATTTATCCCGACAATATTCCAGCTATTTCTTCCCTCGTCGACTCGCATCGAATTGCGTTTTAGGGAAAATAATTGATGAGCCCACTGAGAACACAACTAACACCCGCACCACACGAGCCAACTAAAATAGCCTGGTTTTGTGTAAGCACAGACTAACCCCTTTTTCTACTCCGGAAATCATCCTTCTCACATAATTCCAGCAAGTATGCACCAGCCTTTTTCGGCACCATTGGATTACCACATCACCAGGTAGGATGACAAATCGCGGAAAAATCGGGGAACATTCCATTATACTCGTTGACACTAACGATACGATAGAGGAGCGCCATGTATTTCCTGGGACTCCTCACTCAACCCCTTGAGACAGAGATACACATACAATTAATATTGCGTTTTTTCAACCATTTCACCCCCGTGACGTCACTAGGGGGCTCTCATCGGTATATTTCGTGCGGGTTAGGGTTAGGGGAAGGGTCAGTTCCATCCATCGTGAAAAACACAATAATGTAGGACACCCCGTTTAGAGCTCTTAGAGCTCTAAAACCCCTCCTTACACTAAATCCAATTGTTCTCGTCACCGAAAACGGTGTTTTGTTATGAAGGCGTTGAAGGGGCTCTGTACCTCTCCCCCAAAACTAACTTTGTTTTTTTTTGGGGTGTACATCCAGTTCCCGATGAAAACCCCATGGCCTAGACAGGGATTCAACGATTTTTCTCATTTTTGCGAAAGTAACACCATTCTGCGGCTTTGGCCCATCACTGTCAAAAACGTTTCAGCCAAAAGTGCTTCATCGTAGCATGCGTAACAAATATTAATGGGGTCGACCAAAATAATAATGAAAAAAAACCGAGGCTGTTCACGGGTCATGACCCGGTCCGCGGGTCGGGTCAGAACGTTTTCTACAAGTCGCGGGTAGAGTCGGGTCGGGCCAGGAGATGTTCCAGACCTCATTTCGCGTCGGAACGGGTCGGGTCCAGAAGTTTTCAAAACTCACGGGTCGAGTCGGGTCACCCACCCTGCCCCGATCCGATTCGATCCGATCCGTGAACGCTTATCCGACCCGCGAAAAGCTCTGAAAAAAAAAAAACGCAAAAAATAACTCCGGTCAAAAATATTTCCGGACAAAGTTCTACCGGGTCGGGTCGAGGGTAAGGGATGCGATCTAAAGTAGTGCTTCGGGCAGTTTTGGATTTTCCTCTTCTAGTAATACCGGAACCACACGTGGGCCACACCAAAGTTCCCGACATCCATACTTTATCCTAGGTACCACTTAAGAATACAGTAGGGGATCCGATTTAAGAGCGTCCGCAACAAGAGAAAACGAACTTAACCCATTTCCAACTCCTAAACATAATCTAGTCTAACTACAAGTGATTTGTTCCCAAGTCGGGAGTGCGGTGCTAAAAGGGTTAATATCGGTCAAATTGGCTTGTCACGCCTTGTGAATCCTATAGTAAAACTAGGTATAGGATACCCGATCTGAGATAAGAGCAGTAGGAGATGAGAGCGGTGACACTAGCCGGTCCAGCGGGGCTCCTAGACCGAGTTTGCTAGCGTAGTGGTATAGGATATGTCGGTCTTTGGAATGAAATTCGAAGGATGGCGAAAGGCTGCTCAGAAGGCTGACAGATGGTTTCGAAGAGTAGAGGAGGGAGCCGAGTTGTTCATGCGGGATTGGCATGAAACGGAGAGACGCAAAGCTGCAGAGCGACGCGCAAAGGCTGCGGCAGCGCCATCCACCGTTGGCATCTCTAAGCGGCCGGGGGGAGGGGGAAGGGGGGGGGGCGGGGAGGGGACTGGGGGAGGGGGGGAGGGGGGAGGGGGAAAGGGAGGAAGGGCGGAGGGGGGGAAGGGGGAGCGTCATGCCCAAGAGACCGAAGTCTGGGTTTGGCCATCATCGTGTTGAAAGTTGTGGCCCTTCTAATGGCCGTCACAAGACAGCATAAGACCGCCCTGACTTCTTCACCATGTTGCGTTCTCTCCCAGGTGCCATAGATGATGGACGTGATACCCTTTGTTAGCCCAATGCCATCCTTAGCCAGTTCCTAGGGTCTGCTAGTATGACATTTTTCTTATTCTTTTTTCTTTTGTTCTCTTCTTTCTTCCTTGCTTTCTTGTCTCATCTCTTCTTGCTTTCTTGTCTTTTTCTTCTCTTTGCTTGCCTTTTTCGTTTTGTTTCGTTCTTCTTCTCTTTTCTTTCCTTTCATTCATCTTCTTTTCTTTTCTTTGTTTCTTTTTCTCCAATAGACTCACGCCTGTCGTGCGTATGCATAGTGATAGATACTACGTTTAATATATACGTGGTAGTTTTCCTTGGGTGGCAATCGGAATATTTGGTTTCTCCAGGCGTGAGTAGTGAGACGTATGCACCGGCCTGGACCTGGCACATCGTAGACTGACTCCCGATTTCACTTTTATATGTTTCTGGTGGAGGCATGAATTGCGTCAGCTGTGATGTATGCGTGTACCACCTTGGGTTGTGTGTGTTTTCCCTGGGGTATTCCTCAGCTCCAGAGGGACTGGAGCCTGTCCTGTGACCACGGACTTGATTATGAGAGATAATGTGAGAACAACAACAACAACAATAATAGGCGGCTCGAAGTTTGACACCAATAAGGCGGGTCCAGTTCGAAAGGGGAGAAGGCATATATGGGGGAAGAAGGCATGCACATAAGAGTGAGTGTCCGTGAAAAGAGAAAACGAACTCAAGATCGGTCAAGTTGGCTTGTCACGTCTTGTGAATCCTATACTAAAACCTATGGTATATGATACCTAATCTGAGACAAGAGCAGTGTGGAAATAAGAGCCGTGACACTTGCCGGTTCAATGGGGCTCTTAAACCGAGTACCAAGCGTAGTGGTACAGGCTGCTCGAAGGTTGACACCAACAACGCGGGTACATTTCGAAATGGGGGAGAAGGCATATATCAGGAACGCCGACGAATCGGGCGGTCACACGCTTATCCTTTTTATCAACACGCGCAGTTGCATTCCGGACGCTAGGTGATGTATTCCCGCTCTTCTGATTGATCTTGGACATAAAATCAAGTCATTTGCCGGGCGAAAACACCATTTTTGAACCCGTTTCTAAAAAAAAAAAGGCAAGTTGACCCACTCCCACTTTCACTAATAATAGAAACTGCTACCTAGAGGTAGATACGAAAGCAACATCACTAACAGGTACTGCAGCACTAAACATTGTCGCAAGCCTCGGACAGTTAATGATTTAGATCCCCTCCAGATCATCTACAGACCATCTAGATCATCTACAGATAATCGAGATCATCTACAGATCATCTACAGATCATCGAGATCATCTACAGATTATCGAGATCATCTACAAACCATCTAGATCATCTACAGATAATCTACATAATATACAGCACATCCCGCATCTGCCGACATGAGGTGTTGTGCTGGATTTGCATCCCCAGAGTACACACCAAACCAAAGAAACATGTGCTAGACAATACCGATCGTACGGCTCCCACCGGTTACCATGAGAGCTAGACTGTACAGATCTTCCCTCAAACATCTAGATAATCCAGTAGAGATCGGTGATGTGTCCCACGGTAGGTGTACATCGTCAATAGGTACTGTACTGTAGCACTATTAGCATTCTTGAGAGCGACCAGCGAACGCAGTTCAAGAATGAAAAGGGCTCACGAAATATATAATATGCATGGAAGCTTCGCCGCGGCGGGCTGACGCCCGCCTGCGGCTCCGCGCATGCCCCCCCAAAACAGGCAGTAAACGAAGCGGAGAGGGACCGTAGAAGCGACAAATTACTGCCGAGGGGTACGGTGCGGTATTAAATTACTTTATAGTATTGCAAGTATGAGGTGGAGCGAGTTGTGGAGGGGGGTTGTATATATTGAAGGGAGAAAGGAACGGAACGGTCGGCAGGACAAAATATCCATGACTATCGCATCATATGCCAGGTACACACAAGTACCGGCGGGTAGTATGGCAGGACTACTATAACAGCAGCAGCAGTAACTGCCAAACCACCTCGTACCTCGAACGTACTGCTGTTGTGTCATCATTTTTAGCAGTCCAACCATATGGACCTGGACCTCTCGCCTCTTTTCTCCCCTGTATGCGAGTATTCCTATGTATATATTGGCCACGAGACTCATTAATCACGCAGCTTGCAACGTTGAATCTAGACCGCTCAACTGTTGGAACTCAGTATCGACCGCTCAACTGGTCGAACTCACATCTGACGTATTTGAAACAATTTGGCAAAAAACGAGTACAGCACACCCTGCCAGCCGGCAGCCCAGGCACGGTGCAAGCACGCCCGAGGCCTCCTCCGACACAGTCGGGGGTCGGGGAGCAAGATGAGGGAGTTTCGGGCCGAGGGGTGACCCTTATCGCAAGCTAGCACGGCAAAAACTCTACAATACGTCCAAAAAAAGCTGAGGAGGCTTCTCCGAGCAGCAGCTGCAATTTTGCCCATGTATTTATACATTAAGGTCGCTTCATGTCGCATACAATGCCTGGCTTCCCACCTGCGCTCCCGCCTGCGACCCCTTTTCTTTTTCTTCAGCAGCAGCATCAGCGGTCGAACCTGACGCCGGGAGAGACCCATCCCGAACCTTGGGGTTGCTGGCGTTCCCGTCTCTGCCCCAGCCATCGCCTCCGGTATCGCGGACAAGTTCGCGCACTGTGCAGGAGCCCCCAGAAGAGGATGGGATGGGGGAGAAGAGGGCCGAGCATCGCATGCCGCCGATTATGCCGGCGCTGACAGTTCCGGCTTCGACAGTGCTGGTGCTATTGCTGGTGCCGGTGCTAGTAGCGCCGGTGCTTCCGTCTTCTCCTTCCGCTGGTCGCAGCACCTCGATAGCGCGTCTGAACGATGCACCAGGCGCGAAAAATAAATGGTGAGGCCGGGATGAGGTGGCGGCAGGGGGCAGGAGGAGGTACCGCTACCGCTACCGCTACTGCTACTGCCATCGCCACCGCCACCGCCACCGCCACCGCCACCGCCACCGCCACCGCTACCGCTACCTCTACCGCTACTGCTACCGCTACCGCTACCGCTACCGCTAACACCACCGCCATCGTCACCGCTACCGCCACCGCTTCCTCTACCGCTTCCGCTAACTCTACTGCCATCGCCAAAGCCACTGCTATCGCCACCGCCACCGCCACCGCCACCGCTACTGCCACCGCTACCGCCACCGCCACCGCTACTCCGCCATCACCGCCACCGTTACAGAGTCGTTCTACGGTAGCCCCCCCAACCTTGTAAAAACGAAAATCGCCGGTTTTGAAACCAGCTCCTCCTGATTCTCTTGAAATACGGTGCCCTTGCCACCCCGACGTCATCGTTCGACAGCCCTTCGCGAACAAGAAATAAATGGAGACACGCTTTTCATAGCATCCTTCCTCGTGTCGAGCAGCCATGAAAAGGCTTTTGTGGGGGTGGGCCATCGCAGAATCAGACAACACATACCTCGCAGACTCGCGTGACGGAAAAGTAACGTGCACAGAAGACACGGTGTTCCCATCGGGCCCAAAGACAGGCTTCACCGACGTCTCCCCCGGCCACTTCTTCGACGCATACCGCACCAGTTCCCCAAATCTCGGCAGCGGACCCTTTTGGAAGCCGCCGATCCAGACACAGCCGCGGTTGTACCCCAGGCTGTACCTCACTTTTAGTGGGAGTGCGCGCGCTTTGTGTCGCCACTGTCCGTCCTCGAACGAGTGATTCTTTGAGCGCGAATTAGGGGAGGGGGGGGGGGGGGGGTTAGCGGGGGGGGGAGGGGGTTTGGGGTTGGATTTGGGAGGGCGCGCGCTGTGTTTCGCCACTGTCCGCTCGGACGTGCGCTTCTTTGAGCACGAAGTATGGTGTGGTTGGGGGGCGTGGCGTGGGGCGGGGTATGTCAAGGGTCTACCGGTGCTATGTGGCAGTAGTAGTAATTTTAGCCAACTTCTGGGTAACGCGCCTGATACCAAACCACCTCCGGCGAACTCCCAAGCTGATTTCCTCTTCAATGAGGACGGCGCCAAACGCCGGGCAACGCGTACACAACTAGCCACTAAAAAAGATACACATGGCGCAACAAAAAGAGATGCATATGTGGCAACAGACACAGCAGCAGTGACACTCACAGGCCCGCTTCGAAGAGGGCGGCCATTCCACATCTCCATGAACACCCGCGCAGCCCCTTCCGTGTGGTACGACAGCAGCCCCGACGGCATCCCCCGCTCCTCGCTCACCACACCGCCTCCACCACCGTCCCCGCTACCGTCAGTTGCTGGCGCGGGCTTGACATTGGCGGGCTCGAGTATGGCACAATCAGGCACCTCGGCGTCTGGCCTGCGCGCGTCGGAAGCACCAGGGAGGGAGGGGGGGGGGAAGGGGGGGAGACACGGGGGGGGGGGTTAGCATCGATTGACGGCGCGAACGAGAGCAGCTTGTGCGGGGCAGGAGAAAAGCACTGCGGAGCTGTCTTAGAACAGTCCCGAAGTTGTCGCGAACTTTCTTGTACATGTTCTCTCGCTAGCTCTCGCGTGTGCTTTACGATTGCGCTCGTTGTGTGTGCTTACAGCCAGTAGTCCACGGAATTGTTCATTGGGCAGGGCGCACAAACACATCAGAGCCGATTGTTGAGAGCGAGGTACACAGGTACACAGGTAGCTTTCGATGCTATCATAAGAAGGAGCTGCACAAAATATACGCACCATGATTCCAGAACTCTTCATTTTATCGTACTACAGCTAGTCGGCGACTCATAATCAGCCACCCATTGTACCTAGCGGACACACAACAAGTAACAAGTCGGCGACTCATAGTCAGGTGTAACAACCCTAATATTTCCAGTCCTCACCTGAAAGCTTTAGTAAGTTCCTCGATCGTGGTGTCGGCAGGCAGGTTCGTAACCACGAGAAACGGGGTCGGAGAAGAGGAAACGAGGTCCGGATAGACTCCCCTCTCCCTCCCCCCCACGACGCCCTCTCGCTCTCCCCCAACTCTCCCCTTTCCTGCCCCTTCGCTACCCCCCCCCCCTCCCCCTCCTCCTCCGCCACCGCCGCCACCCTCTCCGCCCCCCTCCACAGCAACTTCTGTCGGCTTATCGCCATCCTCCGTCTCTCGCGTGGAAACCCCACCGCGCCGCCGTCCCGCCTCCAGCACCGCTAGCGACGAACCTTCAGGAATCTTTGCATCGAAACCAGGGATCGACCCAACGGGAGGCAGCCCGGGGGATGGCGGGCGCAATCCGGGGGGGGTTGGTAGTGACATCTTCGCGGGTGGTAAAGGTATCGCCCCGGTGGAGGTGTCTAGCTCTCGTTCTCGACGGCGGGTGTCGGTGGCTGCGTCCAGAAGACGGGAAAACGCCTTCGTAGTTATACGGGCACGCCAGTTTTTCGATCATCGATTGGGAGGGGAGGGGAAGGACGAGGAGGGGGCGGGGGAGCAGGGGGGCGACGAGAAGGGCGGGGGGGGAGGGGAGGAGGGGGAGGGAGGAGGAGGGGGGAGGGGGATAACGGTCGGTTAGTCAGTCGGAGAGTTGATCGGACGGGTTGCGTTTCGTTGGGGTGAGTTGCTGTGCTAGCCATACAAGATAGCAAGACACACAGACGCCCGCGCGACGACGTCGACGCTATCATATCGCGACAGTAACTGAACGACGTGTTCCCCGCGCCAATGAAACGTCAACAAACCAGCTCCGCGCGACCTGCTCGCTCGCTGTCGTTAGCCAACTTCAGCCTCGTCCAATCGCTCGGCGAAGCTGGCACCAACACGCAACCTTCACCTACACAACTGCACTCGTCCAGAAGTAACGCAGTACAGCAACCTCCCCTTTACAAATAGCGCCGGTTGAATAGTACCGGTTGCCCGCTATGGTGCCTGTAAAAAACACAAATATAGGAACAACAGCATGCGGAGTAGTGCCTGTTACGCATATCGTGCCGGTATTTCCGGCTGGCACATACCGGCATTACAGAGGGACCACAACTGCGATAGCATCCTCACCGCAATGACGCTCCTAACCTCCTGCAGGGAGAGCGCATCGTTACGGATCCGGCCGCCACCACCAACGCCACCACCACCACCACCGCCACCGCTACCATCACCACCGCTACCACCACCACCGCTACCACCACCACCGCTACCACCATCACCATCACCACCATCACCACTCGAAAGTCCCGCCAGGGCAGCGACCGCGTCCAAGCAGCGATCGGGGAGCCCTCCTAAGAAACGGTCGAAGGTGGACAGCGTGACCACCTTCCCCTCATACTTGAACCTGGCGGTTAGGACGCGACGGGAGGAAGGGGCAGCCGTAAACCACTAAAGAGCGTTTTATTCCAGGGGGGGCGGGATAAGGAGGCATTATGGAGGCGGGGGGGGAGTTGGCGAAGGTGGACAGGGTCATCACCTTCCCCTCAAACCGGAACCTTTGAACATTCGCCGTTCGTGGAAAGAGCAAGCAGCAGACGTAAAAACAGACGACGATTACTACGCGACGAGAAAGGGAGGCAGCCGTAAGAATCATATCAGCTCTCCTCGTTTTCGGGCGGTGTCTGTGTGCAGGTAGGGGACATTACGGCGGGAGAGGCGGCTACATTGTGGAGCCCCCCGCCCCCTCTCCCCCCCCCCCACTCCCTTGCCCCCCGCGCGACGCCGGCAACGCCCAAACTCACCAAGCAAGCGCGTCAACTAGTTGTCGCCAGAAGTCGGGGTTAGACCTCAGCTTCTCCCATTGCTCCAAGGGCATGGCCTTCTCGCCCCCCCCCCTACCCGGGCGCCTGCCACCTAGCGCAGCCGCCGCTGCCGCTGCCGCCGCTGTTGCCGTCGCCGCCGCCGCAGCTCCCTGAAGAACGCCCGTACCTCCCGCCCAGCGATGTCCTTTCCGAGTGGGGGGGGTTCCACCTCTCCTGCTCGCCTCCTCCCGCGCGGGCCCCCCCTTTAAGTTCGCCTTGGGGGTGACGGCGGTGGGTGGGAGGGTGACGAGCGGGCGACGTCGCCGCCGCTGCTGCTCTTCCTCCTCGGGTCCTAGCTGCTGCCCATGTCGAGCTAGGGGCTTCCCCGGTCGAGCTGGCACCTTTTTCAACTGTGTTGGAGGGTCCTCGAGCTGAGGCTTCAGGGGCGTGAGCTGCTCCAGTTGTGGTGGCGGCTGCTGCTGCGAGTCACCCGTACCGCCATTTGCGACGGCGGTCGAGGTAGCAGCAACAGCAGCAGCAGCACCAGAAGGAGCAGCAGCACCGTCGTCATCATGGACCCCCCGACACGAAGAGCCGGCCGAAACCGCTCCCCCGGAAGGAACGGACGACGAGGAGGTAGAGCACGGCGAGGCCGATCGAGAGAGGGACACCGACCTCGACAAAGGTAAGGGGACCGTATCGCCCCCGCCACCACCCTCGACATTCCCCCCGCCGCCGCCGCTGCTGCCGCTGCCGCTGCTGTCGCTTGCGATCGCCGTAGGGGTGTCGCTGCCCTGGTCCCTCCGTTTAGAGCCTCCCCGCGGCAAGGAAACAGTAGACGCGTCGGACGGGGTTTCCTCTAGAGGATCGAATGCGTCCTCCCATGACACCTCGTCTGGCGCTGGTGCTGGTCCTTTGAGGGGCGGTTTCACCACCTTAAAAGGATGCTGCACGGGGGAAGGAGGGAGGGGGGGGGGGGGGGGGGGAGGAGGGAGGGGGAAGGGAGGGAGGGAGGGAGGGAGGGAGGGAGGGAGGGAGGAAGGGAGGCGAAAGAGAACGTCGCATCGTTACTGCCTTCGCACATGCACACATGGCAATTTACACCTACGCACGATACACAAACACAGAGCCAATCTTGAACACAGCTGCACTTGATACAGAAGCAAGAACACGCAATCGACACAAACCCAAACACACCTCACGCACACATTTCACACAGCCCCTTCCTCAAACTGGCGGGGGGGGGGGCATACATGCTGGTACCCCCTCACACAAAAAACGCGCTATACAAACACCGCTGTAGCTCTCGCCCCGTCGCACCTTCTCCGCCTCTTCTCCCCACAGCTGTTGCGGCAAGTCGTCGCCACTCCCGCTCCCAACCTCTCCATCCCCTCCTTTTACCACGGCAGCATCGAGAGGTGCGTCTTCTTCGTCTCCTTGGCTTGCCTGTACCGCCACAGCATCGGGGCTGAGGCTAGCGACGCTACTGTCGGGAACAGGTAGGGTGGAAGACACCAAGCCTTGCGGTCTTTGCGCCTGCTCTTGCCCTTGTCCTTGCGCCAGATCCTTCGACCTCGAGCGCTTCAGGGTACTCTTACCCTTCTTCTGCTGCTGCTGCTGCTTCTTCGTCTTCTTAGTCTTGTCCATGTTCTTATTCTTACTCTTCTCGAGGTTCTTGCTCTGATCCAGATTCGTACTCTTTTCCAGATTCTTGTTATCCTCCAGGTTCTTATTATCCTCCAGATTCTTCTCCACGTTCTTATTCTTCCCCACGTTCTTTCTCTTGACCAGCTTCTTATTCTTCTCCATTTTTTTCTCCTTAGCGCTGTCAACCACAGCCACAGCCGGAAGCAGCAGCGCTGTGCCCGTTGCCGAGGTACAAGACAAAGAGGAGGGGGAGGAGGACACCGACGCAGACGTAGAAGCAGCAGCAGCGACAGCAGCAGCAGCGACGGTGGCGGCGGGAGAAGCGGCTGCTCTACTGACGGGGTACGCCCTCAGCTCGAACAAGAGCGCGTCGAGGTGACGTTCTACAACAGAGTGAGCGGATTTCCCTCGAAACCTTGGGTAGTGCGAACGGGACGGAGAGAAAGGGAGGGGGGGAGCGAGGGGGGAAATTATCAGGGATTTTCCCGGGACATGAACCGACCCGCGGGCTGGGTCAGTGGGCTTCTGAACTCTCGCGGGTCGAGTCGGGTCGAGCCTGAACGTCTCATGGGGCGGGTTGCGTCACGATACTTCAAATTTCACGAGTTGGGTCGGGTCAGGATGCTGTCAAATTTCACGGGTCGGGTCGGGTCGGGTTGGGGTGAACCGACCCGAACCGACCCGCGAGGAGAGAGACCCGACCCGTGAAAATATCAGCAACTTATCCATAAGATAATATAGCTGTCACAAGGCACGCTCGCAGCAGGACATCTGTAACTGTCACTGTCGTAAACTTGTGTGCTTTATTGTTGGTCGTCGTCGGCGTCATCAGCGGACGTATGTATGTATATACAGTCCGGCTTCGGCGTGATCTCCGGACGGGTTCCCTATTTTTTACGCGCCGTCGAAATTACAATTTCGCATTCGGTCGTAAGAATACCCCCTTCCTAACCTTGGATCATTATTCAGACCATGCACAGATCATCTAGATCATCCAAGTTACACCATCCCGTGTCTGCCGTGATGAGATGTTATGCTGGATCTGAACCTATATAGAGCACGGATCCAACCCTGGAAACATGTCCAAGACCATACAGATCTTCGCTGGAGGATCTAGATCATGTAGGGATCGGTGATACGTCCCAGGTGTGTGCAATCTTGCGTTCAATCGTACGTCACTTGCTTCCCGCCTCATGCCGGCCGAACCAAGCGCCGGCTAGTAGGATAAAAGGGAGAAACTGGATTTTTACCAGAAACAGTCGTCGGGCTCTTCGTACGACTCCCGTGATCCCAGAGTCCACAATTGCAACACCATCTTGCAGAAAACGAAATGGGGACGATGGTATTTCTGTCGACCGTATATTTAAGAAAAAAATCACCAATTTGTTTCTTAGGATTAACCCCCCCCCCCCCCCC
Source organism: Undaria pinnatifida (assembly GCA_012845835.1). Taxonomy (NCBI): domain Eukaryota; class Phaeophyceae; order Laminariales; family Alariaceae; genus Undaria; species Undaria pinnatifida. The sequence continues at coordinate 3,205,304 of JABAKD010000004.1, read as the reverse complement.
CCCCCCCCGAAAAAATGCTACGAGTAAGCACCCCTATCGCAGCGTCTAACGCACCCCCCCGTTACTCCCGCCTACTTACTTGTCGCACTGCCGCGCCAGGTACCGCGCTAGCCGAGCGGCCGAGGGCCCCCCCACCCCGCTCCGCCTCCTCCCGCCCATCGTCGGCGCGAGCGATCCCTCCAGCGCGACCGCGGTGCGGTAGAGAATCCGCAGCGATTTGGCCGCCGCTACTAGTACCGGTAAGGGTAGACGCACCACCTCGACCGCCTTCTTCTCCCCCTCCTCCTCCATTTCTTCCCTCCCCTCCGTCTCCCCCTCCTTCTTCACCCCCCCCCCCATCTCTCCCCCCCGCCCCGTCTTCCCCTCTTTCTTATTATCGCCCCGCCTTTTCTTCCCCCCCTCCTCCGTCCTCATTGGTTCAGCGGTCGCCACCGTCGCAGCAGCTTCGGTGGTCCTTGTCCGTTGCGTGTCCATCGCCGCTTTAGCCTTAGCGGTACCCGCGGCGGACTCTGTACTCAGCACCGAGAAGAGAGATGCTGCGGCTTCCAGATGAGCTCCCATGAACCTGTCAGTAGGGTTGTTGGTTTCCCGCCGATCACAACACAACACGACACGATATACGACGGCCGCCGTGAGCAGCATCCAGGGGGCGAGCGCATCAGGATTTTAGGATGAAGACTCAGCATGAGTACTCGTACGGGCACTCGGTGATGCTGGGTGTTATTCGGGTGTACATAGAAACAGAGGTTTAACGTGGTAACAACGACAACAGCAACAGCAGCAGCAACAAACCAACAAACAAACAAGGAACAACGATAACAACACCGACGACACAGCAACACTACCAACACACAACAACACCAGCATCAACAACACCAACACCATCACCACCACCACCCTCCCCTCCCGCGTCCGCCCCCCCGTCAACATAACATTGACGTGACGAGGTGCCTGTCCACCACCTTGAAAGATGAACAGAGGGACACCGCTACCGACACCAACACCACCACGACCACCGCCACGGCAAAATCACCCCCGTCGCTACCATCACCAACCGCCCCCCTCCCCACTTCCCTCCACCAGCACCACCGACAAACACATAACACATACCTGACGAGGTGTCTGTCCACACCTCGCAAGCTGCACAGAGGATCACCAAAACCCCCACCATCCCCACCACCACCACAAATACCCCCCCCCCGCCCTCCGCCGCCACACCAACACCTAGCAAGCTACACAGACGAGCACGAGCACCACCAACCCCCCAACAAACATCACCCCCCCCCCCCCCCCCCCTTATGACCAACCCCGCCCCCCCCTTCCACCACCACCACTGCCACCCCTACTAACCTGACAAGGTGCTTGTCCACCACCTTGCAAGCTGCACAGAGAACCTGCTCCAGATGGGCACCTCGCCGCACAGTCGCTAGGGCGTCCAGCGCGCGCTGAAAACGTCGACAGCGTTCCACAGACGAGTCCTGCCCCGTTAGCCGCAGCGACGCCGCCTTCTGGCGGCGCAGCGGATTGACAAGGGCCGGTGCACGGCCAGCACATACATTAACAAATGGGGGGGGGGGGGGTTGATCAATCAGCAGGGGCAACCATACTACTATGCAAAAAAAAAAACAAAAAAAAACGGGATTCGGGGAGGCAATATGTCCCACCAAGCCGCAGCAAGGCTACTTGGGTACGTTATGTCGGGGGGAGTAGCTGATCAATTCATGGGGATAACGATGTTTTTTGGTTAACAATAATGCATCCCCGGTGTTCGAGGAAGCGAAATGTCCCGCCAAGCCGCTGCGAGGCTACCTTCTCATGTTATGCAGGGGGGGTAGCCGATCAATCCATGGCGATAAGCTCATTTTTTCATCAAAATTGTATATTTTCGGGGTTCGAGGAAGCGAAATGTCTCATCAAGCCGCGGCGAGGCTACCTTATTACGTCGTGCAGGGGGGGGTAGCTGATCAATCCATGGGGATACGTTATGGCGGGGGGGGGGGGGGGGGGGGGGGGGGGGGTAGTTGATTAATTCATGGGGATAAACATGTTTTTTGGTCAAACATTATACATTTTCCCAAGCCGCAGCGAGGCTACCTTCTTCTTACGTTGTGGCGGGGGGGGTAGTTGATCAATCCATGGGGATAAACATGTTTTTTGGGTAAATTAGATATTTTCGGGATTCGAGGAGGCGAAATGTTAGACCAAGCCGCGGCGAAGCTACCTACCTTCTGGTGGTGTGGGCCGGCAAGAGCGGGTACACCGCCAGCGGACACAAATTGAGTAAAGCAGCACAGAGTCAGTGCACCAGAGTGTGAAAAAGAACACGTGGAGACAACAAAACATGCAAGATTTCTCCAAATGTACTGCATGCAGTATAATCACACACAGCTTGCAAAGCTGAGTTTCGACGAAAACTTCGATCTCACAGCTGGAGTGTACTCTAATTTTGTATGGCATAACATACCTGTTTTACGCGCAATCGGAGTACCATACGCAGCTTGCCAAGATGAGTTTTGATCAAAATCCGTTTTTGGTCGATCTCACAGCTGACAGTGTTTTTTTTTTTAATTTTTCCAATATACCCGTATACCCGGTAATTTTGTACATAGAGTTAAGCTATAAACTCGCCTAGGCTTGGTCGGTGCTACTTGACGGGTTACATGCGCGATGGCTATGTAGTTTTCTTCAGTTCTCAAGATTTTTTCCACCCTTCTCAATTTGCCGACACCCTAGGGAAGCTCGTGTTATACCAGTTATTATATACAAGCGGGCTTCGCCGCGGCGGGCTGACGCCTACCTGCGGCTCCATCCATGCCCGCAATGGCCGAGTATGTAGTTGTGCCGTTAACGAGACAGAGTACTGTCTGCCAAGAGCTGGACTCGAAACAAATGACTTCGAGTTTCGAGCGAACCGGAGAAAGTACTGACCAAAAAAGAAAACAAAGATCGCCATCATGTGTCAGGCTCAACGTGCAAATCAGCCCCTAAAAAGTATTAATAGCAACATGGAAGTAACGCGATGGAGGGAAGCAGGCCCACACGGTTCGAACACTGTTGCTCTCAACCAGTTCCTTCCCATTTTACCCTCTCTAGCGAACATGCCAGGAGACGGCACTTTGGCGCCTTGACCGAAGGTAGTTTTCCAATAATTTACCATGACTGATGGCAAACTACTAGGTTTGAGTGTAGAACGATTAGTTTTACACCCTTGACCGCTGGATTTTGACCTCTTGACCGACCGTCTCCTGACATCTTTGCTCTCCAGGCCTACTTGAAATTGGCACTCGTTCGTACGTTCGTACAGAGCAACAGCAGCAGCAGCCCTACTCTGTGTACTCCAACAACAGTGCTGCACGAAGATGGGGTCGTTCGTCTATCATAATACCACCAGAACGACCCCGTTTGTCCGAGTACATTACCATCCAGCTACTGTACGTACCAACAAACAACAGCAAGCAGCTGGCAGCACTATCATAGCAGCACAGCAGCAGCAGTACGTGCTTTAAAAAACAGTACTATTGACGGTATGGGTGTCAAAAACCACTCTCGAGGCTCAGCAACGCGAACATGTTGTTGTTATTGTTGCTCACACTAACTTGCATAATAAAGTCCGTGGTCACAGGACAGGCTCCAGTCACTCTGGACCTGAGGAATACCCCAGGGAAAAACACAAACAACCCAAGGTGGTACACGCATATTTCACAGCTGACGCAATTCATGCCTCCACCAGAAAGACATAAAAGTGAAATGGGGAGTCAGTCTACGATGTGCCAGGTCCATACCGGTGCATACGTCTCATTACTCGCCTGGAAAAACCGACTACCTGGTACACCGCTTGCCACCCAAGAAAGACTACCACGTATATGTTAAACGTAGTATCTATCACCACGCATACGCACGACAGACGCAAGTCAATTTGAAAAAAAAAAACAAAGAAAATAAAAGATGGTAAAAGAAAGGCAAGATAAGAGAAAAAAAGCGAAAAAAAAAAAACGAAAAAGGAAAGGAAACAAAAGAAAAGACAAGAAAAGCAAGAAAAAACAAGACAAGAAGAGGAAGCAAGGAAAGGAAAAGACAGAAAAAATGTCGTACTAGCAGACCCTAGGAACTGACTAAAGACGGCATTGGGCTCATAGTATCAAGTGCATTATCAATGGCACTGGGGAAATAATGCAAACATGGCGAAGAAGTCGGGGCGGTCATACGCTATCTTGTGACGGCCATTGGAAGGCCAAACATGTCACAGCCTGACTGATCCGCTGAGAACCAAAGTCTGAAATGCTACGTAGCACCATATTTTACGGTAATAATGAGGCAGTACCATCAACGGGGTAGGGAGGGATCGGAACAAAAAAAAAAGGCCGCCCGACCTGGAGAAAAAAAGAATAATGCGCGCCTCACCGCAACGCGGCAACATCGCGACCACGGCCGCCTCGGTACAGCCAGTAGAGTCGGGGTAGGTGAGCAAGATGAGGGAGTCTTGGGCCGAGAGGTAATTCTCAACGCGAGCTAGCATGAAAAACGTGAACACACTACGTACATCTACGAAAAGCTGAGGAGCGCTCACCGCACAGGGCCGACAACATGTACTTGCAAAATATTTTTATAGCAATAATATGTACCTTGATCTACTCCTTGCTTCTTGTTTCAAAACAGCAGATTTTCGAGCACCTGGTGTACGTTACAACAAAGTGATGATACTTCTGGCGCAGACTTAGGCCAAGCGGTACCGTTATATTTTTCGTTCCCCCCAACGCGGGTTACCAGGTACCTGGAATATATTTCTGTGCGCAGAAACGATTAAATGCCGGTGTCGTCTTCGGAAAATCACCCTCTTGACCCTCGGGTACTAACTATTTACAAACTAAGGGGGGTTAGCGACCTATATCCTCCACCAGGACATGGAAACCCCGCAGCACGCGCGATCGAAGTAGATACAGCAATATCACACACAGCTTGCAAAGACGAGTTTCGACCAAATCCTCGATCTCAAAGCTGAGGAGTACTCATAGCATTATGTTCTATGAAAAACAGAGTATACCCCGGAGTACCTGGTAAGCCGTAAAGCGGCGTTGGCAGGGTTCAGGGCTTATACTTGTATGCGGCACAAGTATACGACACTAGAAACTCCAGTATTGTCTTGAATAAGCCCAAGTGATAGTTTCAGGGTCGTGTCATACCGTTAGGGGTAATCATTAGCTAGCAATCATGCCAGCCGTACTGGATGCTCTGAATTGAATGCCGTTCCGGGTACTACAACCGAGTATACGAAAAGGAGTCATGCCCAAACCAGACAATTTGCAAAAGCAAAAAAGCAAAAATGCACGCGAGAAATGAAAAAAAAGTACGGCTTGCTACACTCTGCCGCGGAAAATTGAAAAACCACTCGTCGGTACTTGTATTCGCTTCGGTTTTCCCGGCGGTTTTCGATTCTTCCATTTGTTTCGAATAGTCCATTCGGTATATGGATACTTTACTTGGTGTTCAATACTTCCATTCGGTTTCCGAATACCTCATTCGGTTTCCGATTCTTTCATTCGGTTTCCGATCATTTCTAGCAGTGCATGTGGCATTGTTCAAGCGGGAGATTGAGTGGTGGCCCTTTTTAAGGGACTTGGGGTCCTCAACTGATTGTTGCCTCCACTACGACGGGCGAGGTTCCTTCAAGCGAATAAAAAAAAAGGGCGATGAGGCGGGTTCCTTATACGCCATTTCTACTCATCACGGGGTTCCTTAAAATGGGCCAACTACTGCATGTACTTCAGAAAGTCAGGTCAGCAAGTCAGTCTTCAGCACAGCAGCAGCAACGAATTGAAAATAAAATGAAGGCGACCCTCGACCCCTTAGTCCACAATTCACAATCCGCAAGTCCGAATGCTAGAGCTGTGAGCCGGCACGACTTGTAAGTCACCAACTAGTTACTAGTCGGATTAATAGTTGTTCAAAGTCGTTTCCCTCAGGTACCGACTATCCGACTTACTGGGTTTCCACACTTGCGGGAAAGACAATCTAATACGGGATGCATTCCTAGCGGTCCCCCCTTCAGCCCCTCGGCCGGTAGGAGCTGATTTGCCTTGATTCGCTCGCCTGGCAAGCCGGTTGGCCATCAGTTGGCTTCGCCAGCCGACTTGCCAACTAGACCCAGTCAGTTGGCTAACGGCAGCTACCGACTAGTTTTAAGTCGTGAAATCCTGCCGACTCACAGCTCTACCGAATGCAGACACGTGAAACAACCCCCTGTTTCTTTCGAAACGCCCCTCCCCTCCCCTCTCCTTGTCTGTCAATTCGTCACTACGTACAGCAGAAGTACCACTACCAGTACTTGTATGTAGACAGCAGTAGGACGAAATGCATACAAGGTACCTGGTAAGTACTAGCCGATATACCAGTATACGTTGGTGCTAAATATCACACAGCTTAGCAACAGAGGCAGAATACACTGTACACCCCGGTAAACGAAGTGCAATGTATCTAGATTTTAGACGCGAAGGCGGTCAACTGACTTGCTGAGACTCACGAATCGTAAGGTTCCGATTCTTTGTTTCTCCTGATTTACTTTTTTCTTCAACTCGAGAGCCCGACCCATACTATGGGATATTACTACTAATACGTATGCCAATTAACTTTTTCTCACCGCCATAGCCCGTACCAGGTATTATACTATTGATAGTATATAGTTAGAGCTTCTCTTGTGAGCACGGATTCGATTACTGCTGCTGTACATATGCATAATACGGTGATGCGATAATGTGCAGTGTGAGAACATCAACATCAACACCAGCAACCACAAGAACAAACAACCACCTGAACAAAACAACAAAAGTGCTGGGCATTTGGTAATTACGTTCACCAGAGGCATCCTCTGTCGTAAATAGTCGTGGTCGATCTACTCCGAACTCCGAACCTATGAAACTATTATTAGTATCACACTATAAAAGTACAAGTACACTCTAGGTGTGAGATTTCGCCGAAAATCATTTTTGCAAGCTGTGTGATACTTCGATCGCGCGAATTACTGGGTGTGTGTCCTCATTACGGATATAGGTCCGCGACTCCCCTTAGAACTACAGCGTAGTTTGTACCAGATTCAAAAGGATGGTGCTAGTCAATCTGTGCGCGGAAGCTATAAAATCGGTTTTTGAGAGGGACAAAATCTGACGACTGTGGAAGGATTATATTCGAAATTTTACCGCCCTCGGTCATAGCCCTTTCATCAACAGCATATTCCAGTACAAGTTTGAATCTCTCTAGGATGAAAAATCAGCGCGGACTCTGGGTGTACTGATGTCGTTGGGTACAAAATGCAATAACGATTTAATGTGAAGGCAACACACACTGCTGTGGAGGACAGGGTACGTAGATACCGTCAATCTCCGATTGCACATGCCAACCATGAAGACGCGCTAACCAACGCCGGGTTTATGAGATCTGCCATCAATAACGGATCTTCGTAACAGCAGTTGGCGTTCGGCAATAGAAATCCCGAACGCAACCGGGACCCCAGGGTCCTCTACGAGAACGACCCGAGCTCCCTCAGATCACTCTATAAAATTTCTAAGGGTGTGTTCGGTACTGTACGTACCGAGGCGTACCGCCGGTATATACCGCCGGTATCACCGGTACCGGACACTTCATAAGTTCGGTACGACGTCAATACCGGTACACCGGACACTTCGGTAAGTTCGGTACGAAGTCCATACCGGTACCGGACATTTCGGTAAGTTTGATACGCTGTCAATACCGGTACCGGAAACTTCGGTAAGTTCGGTACGACATCAATACCGGTACCGGACACTTCGGTAAGCTAGGTACGACATCAATACCGGTATCGGACACTTCGGTAAGTTTGGTACGACATCAAAATCCGAAGGGTGCGCCACCTAGCGTTGGGCTGCGAAAGCAACTGAGTTAAATTGACACACGACGCGTATGAAAATACGTGGAAGTGTGGTGAGCTAAAGCTTCATTTTTCCCCATCCGCCGGATAGAAAAAAAAAAAAAAAAAAAAGACAGCAATACCAGTACCGGCGGTACCGGTATGCACGTATGTACCGGACACTCCGGTAAGATCGGCACAACATCAATCCCGTACCGGACACTTCGGTACGTTTGGCACGATATCAACTCGATTCCACCACATTGTGACGTCATCGCTTGGAGCTTTGGCTCCGGGCAGCACTCCAAGCCGCACACACCCCGGTCCCCAAGCATCTTCCAGTACGCTCGGTATACCGAGACTCTGAGCACGCATGAGCAAGGGCGCAACTTCCCAGAATGAGGTGGCCTCCAGCAGCGATGCCACTGCTTCTGGTGGCGGGTCATCTTTGCCAGCTCCCCCACACACGAGCGCCGGCGGCAGTAGTTATCGACGTGGACGCGGAAAAGAAAGCCGTGCCGGTGATTTTGGTTGCTCCTGTGTACAACTCGCTCACGGGAGACGTGTACGAGTTGTCGGCGGAGACAATCAAAGCCGCCGGTGCTTTCCCGGTGCCGCCCGGTCTTCGGAGGGAAGGGGCGCGTGAAGCCTCGTTCATGTACTCGATTGCCGTGTACGTCGAAACGATCCAAAGGGTTTCTTACCTTTTGAAAAGCATTCCAAGACAAAGATCAAATAAGAGAAAAATATTGAAACTATGAGAGCCCATTAAATTTCAGACTTCAATTATACTGGAGAATACCTCAGCGGGTACCCCCGGCCAATATCGGATTTGCTCTGTACATGTACCGCCAGTTTATGTCCAGTTTATGTACCTAAGCGCATGTGTGCGTCGGTACCTTGCCGGCGGTATACACCGCCGGTACTGCCGGTATATGTATTGAAGTGTGTGCCGGTACCGGTACCGGTACCGGTGCAGACTTTCGTACTGGCACAGGACGTTTCGGTAAGTTCGGTACGACATCAATATCGGTACCGGAAACTTCGGTAAGTTCGGTACGACACCAATACCGGCACCGGATTTTTCGGTAAGTTCGGTACGACATCAATATCGGTACCCGAAACTTCGGTAAGTTCGGTATGACATCAATACCGGTACCGACGGTTCCGGTACATACTTTCCTACCGGTGGCGGACACCTCGGTAAGTTCGGTACACCTGCAATACCGGTACCGGACACTTCGGTATGTACGGTACGACGTCAATACCGGTACCGGACACTTCGGTAAGTTCAGTACGACATCCATACCGGTACCGAGAACACCGGTACCGTATCGAACATACCCTTCGAATTTCCCCTCGCCTAACGCGAGAGAGGTTTGTGAAGGCACCTCCTTGCCACACGCAGGAAACAACAAGCGAGTCTCGGCCTCGGCCAACACCCGTCCCAAGACCAAGACAAGCCCGACATCATCAGAGGAGCGACTTTCATATTGGCGTCGACGATGACATTCTGTATACTCTTTCTGACATTAAATCGGTTTTTTCTACATACCGCCACCAGCAGAACACGCAGCGTTCATCCCGACTCTATATCCTAGAGATAAAAAAATATGTGGTCACAAACTGTTGTAAACAGAGACACCAAAATCAACTATTAATACAATTAATAGCAAACGAACCGAGGAAATCAAATGAAACGCCAGCGTACCGGGTACCTTCAACATACGAATAACAAAGCAGAAAACAAACCAAAGAATGAAAGATTCACTGAGCAGCAGTGGTAGAACAAAACAAAACAAAAAACGCGAAGAAAAAAAACAGAAGGACTCCTGAAACGGGACATAAACAGGCAAACAAAAGCAGAAAGGCGGGACGAGACAAGACCAAACAAATGAACCCCCTCTCCCGTTGATGTCCCCTCTCTCTCATGTGCCGCGTAGCTTTGGAAGATGTGTGGTGCATGACTATCTAAGGGAAGGAAGGGAAGGGGAGGCAGAGAGAGGACGACATAACGAAAGAAATAAAGAGAAATAACGCCACGCAAAAACACAAACTACTCGTACTCGTACAACAGAGGGAAAGCACGAGCAGCACAGTTTTCTAGCTCTGTTACCGGACGAGCCTGCAAGCTAGTCACACCTCCTTCCTATTCCCGTCGACACCGGGCTCCGATTTCAGTCGCTGTCGCCCCCCCAAGGAAAAATGAAGGAAACAAAGCAACACAGGAATGTAGCAACAAAACGAATCGAAAAGAGCAAAAGACACAAGAACTCTCTCGAAATCGAATTCGACTTCGGGGGCAGCAAACAGATATTGTGGCACAGGTTCCATATGTTAGGTCACATTGGTGCCTTGCTACACGATCTGCCAGTTCTGTCCTGCTTTCATCAACAGCGGTATCAGTCAGCGGTATCAGTATTGCCCCTCCCCACATTATATATATATTATAAAAAAAAAAATACACTCCAGCTGTGAGATCAAAGATTTTGTCGAAACTCATCTTTCCAAGCTGTGTGTGATACTCCGATCGTGCGTATAACGGGTTGTGTGTACTCTTTAAGGATATAAGTCGACGACTCCCGTTGCAACTACAGTGTAGCTATCAGGGTCAACAGGGTGATGTAAGTCAGTCTGTGCGCGGAAACTATAAAACCCGTTTTTGAGGGGGACAAAATCTGACAGGTGTGGAAGGAAATGCATCAGTTTATCAAGTGAATCCTGTAAGTCGAATAACCGGTGAGGGGAGGGAGGAGTTTTCAAGGACGTGGGGGCCTGGGTTTGATCAAGTTGGCGCTGGGGGGGGGGACCTCAATCTGTGCGTGGAAACTATAAATCATATCCTGTAAGTCGTATAACCAGTGAGGAGAGGGCGGAGCGTTTGAAGGGGTGGGGGGTGGGGGGGGGGGGGGGCGAAAGGGTTTTTTAAAAACATCTTTAGGTCGCATAGAGGTAGGGGTATACAACTATATACCTAGACCTCGCCCCCGTCGGACGTCTCGCTCGGCATATCCTCCCCCCTCTCAGCCCTTCTCAGCCCGTAATTGCCGAAAAGAAAATTAGTTGCTGGGGAAAAGAACCGTCCCGAAGTTCCTTGCCTTCCTTGCTTTCCCTAGTCTCATTCTTACTTAGCTGTCATTCTCTCATCTTTACTGCTTGCTCTGATATTTTTATTTTGCTTTTTCAGCAACTTCTTTTTTGTACTTTTACTTTTGAAGTTGGCCAATTGCTGGCTGTTGGGAGGGAATTGCCGTTGACGGCTGCAAACAATTTGAATTTGAAATTTGCCGGATCGGCAATAACAATTTGAAGTTGAAATTTGCAATTTGCGAAGCGGACCAAGGCTAGTGCGGGAGGAGGCTCCGCCAACAGCAGTGGGGGTGGTGGAGGTTCAGGATCAGGCGTGTGGAAGCTGGTCGGGCAAGAACGGGACTCAGCTTCTTCTGGCAATCCTGACTGGCCGTGCCCGAGCAAGGGTTGTGACGGCTTCCTCATCGCACGAAATAGGAAAAACAGGAGTTCCCAGGACGCTGTCTGCGACACCTGCAGGAGTGACGAGCCTTCCACGTGCCAAGCTTTTCATGTAACCTTAACAAGAAGCACTGGGGAAGCGGCGACAACCCTCGTGTGGGTGACTGGTGTGACGCGGACACCTGTGATTCACCTTCGATCGGCGTCCCTAACGAAGGAGCTGAGAGCTTGACGAAACGTGAGTTTCATTTCTTCGTGTTGTTGGAATTTGATGTTTGCTGTCAGCTACTATACTACTGATGATGTTGAGAGTTGTGTGCTGCAAGTTGTGCGCAATAGACTACCAGTATGCATGTATGTGGTTTTGGGTGTTGGTGAACTCAAGCGAATCCTGTTTCCAATAATGATGCACATTGAAATTTACATTGTTTGACCTTGTGTGCCTGTCTGCAACGTCTGCTGTAGCATGTGTGTGCTACACCAGCGTGGTCGAACTACCACACGGTGTGGAAGCTGTGCTTGGGGACGCGTAGCCTGAACAAACTCAAGTTCGCCTTGGTGGTCACGGAGGGCAGTCCCGTCGTCGGGGTAAGCATGTTGTACTAGTTGTCTACGCAGTTGTGTGCTGCGATTTCTTTTTCATGCATACAAACACACTTTTGCATGCACGAGTACGTGTACGGGGCAGTCATGTCATCGAGGTATAAGCGGGAATTGTGCAAGTACTCAGGTCTACGAGTAGACCTATGCAGTGACGCTGTGTGATGCGATTTCTTTTTCATACGTACAGCCAAACACACTTCATGTATGTACGACTACGAGTACGGGGCAGTCCCGTCATCGGGGTAAGCGGGGGTTGGACAAGTGGTCCATGCAGTGACGCTTTGTGCTGTGATATAAACAACGTTTTGGATGTAAGACTACGACTACGTGGTATCTATACATGTAAGACGCAATGAAAACGGGCAAGTCTCATCACGGGGGTCAGCCAGGGTTGTAAAAATGGTCCATGCAGTGATGAATAACACAGCAGCATGATACCTCAGCACCAGTCGCAGTACACACTGGAGGTTGATATATAGCAGTAAACAGAAGCTGAAGTTAACCTGGGTGATGCTGGAGAGCAGTCCCGTGATTGGGGTTAGCGAGTTGTTCATGTAGTGACGCGGTGTACTACTACTGTTGTTACTCATTTTTCATACAACCACATTAACTCTTTATATTAACGAGTACAAGTAGGGTGCGCAACCTCTTCAGGAATCGCAGTACACGTCGGTCGTAATAGTGTTGATAGCAGCAGTAATAGAGTAGTACCGAACAATATATACAGCAGGTACTGTCTCTTACCCTTCGTTGTCGGTATTCCGCCGGTAGGCCTTATATAGCAGTATACCGGGGCTTACGCTTACCAGTTGCGACTGTGAATCCCGTTCGTTCCTGTCCCAGTGGTGGTTTCATAGGTGTTAGCAACGTTGTGGTACCAGGCAGGGCTTTGCCCATAAACGACCGCCTTCATTACAACAGCAGTGTTAAATTGTACGACTTCCTTTCAAACTTTGGAAATCGACGACAGCTACGTGGCCTTACTATTTTGAACATTCACTGAACGCAAGGTATTCCCATCCGTTGTTGTCGTTTGCAGAAGCCCTGCGAAGCAGCCGCCGAGGGCCGCCAAGTCAGCGAGGACATAAACACGAAGTGCACCGGCGACATCAAGGTCGGTGACCTCCTGAAGAAGGCAGGCGACCACTTGCTCGATATACATCCCGCATTCCATTCCCACGGTGCCACGAGGGCGTTCGACATCGAGGTACGTTCTACTCTTGTCTTGCGTCCTATGTGTCACGAGTCGAAACATCCATGTCTCTTGCTCAGGCCTAGGGGATGGCGTGCGGATATAGTCTATGAAGTGCGGCTCTTTTTCCGAGTACCAAGAGCAAGTACAACAATACCACAACAATTACTAACAACGAAAGGAGCTCCAATAATTTGGATGGTTACGACGTCTGCTGGAGAGAAGTACGAATACTTTTTTACACATACTTATCGACGTCCTCCCGCCATGCTTCAACGTTTGTGGACAGATCCACAAGATCATCGACAAAAAACAAGAGTGCAAGGTGCTGGGTACCTCCGCTGAGGAGGAAGAGTCCAAGCAAGCCTGCATGCTCCTTCGGAAGCAATGTTGACAGCACGTTCTTTATAGAACGTTGAGTTGTGGTTTATTATACCAGCATCGTTTTTTAAGAACTATGCCTAAATTTAAATGCGTGCTCTTCGTCTTTCAGGAATACAAATGTACTTCACATGTTTGCGGTGTGTGCGTTCAAGTTTCTGCTTCCAGCATGTTTTTTTTGGCACTGCGCTCCTTTACATCTTAAGTTGTAGTTTTCCTGTCTCTATCCTCGACAAGCGCGTGCCTGGTGTTTATGCACTGCGATAATTTAATATTGATGATCGACTTAGAGAGAGCTATTAATGAGTTTACAGGTGCTACCTGAGAGGTGGAAGGATATGCCAAGCAAGTCCTCCGACGTGTCCATCATGGACTGGGCGAATGGATAATAATAACAAACTCATAATCATAATCGTCTCTATCCTGTACCGTTGAACTATATATTGACCTCTTGGCATTTTCAAGTCGCCAGTTGCGCCATTTGTGCTTCTTTTCCGCCTTCCTACTGAATGTCCATTCCTCCTTCCGCAAGCGTAGCGGGCGGCGCCCAGCCGCCCGCGAGCGAAGCCCTTTATATATTATAAAAATAGAACTACACTTCAGCTGTGAGATCGAAGATTTTGTCGAAACTCATCTTTGCAAGCTGTGTGTGATACTCCAATCGCGCGTATTACTGGGTGTGTCCTCATTAAGGATATAGGTCGGCGACCCCCCATGGAACTACAGTGTAGCTTGCACCAGGGTCAACAGGGTGATGTTAATCAGTATGTGCGCGGAAACTATAAAACCCGTTTCTGAGGGCGACAGAATCTGACAGCTGTGGAAGGAAATAAGTCAGTTTGTGAAATGTATCCGTAAGTCGTATAACCGGTGAGGGCAGGGAGGAGTTTTTAGGGGCGTGGGGCCTGGGTTTGAACAAGAGGGAGCGGGGGCGGGGGACGGGCGGGGCAACTCAATCTGTGCGCGGAAATTATAAATCCTTCAAGGGGACATATAATAGTTGGCCTCGGTTGGCACCGACGCTGTAAAACATTATATGTATACGATATTGGGGTTGGCGTTGGTTTGGCAACGACGCTGTAAAACATGCCAATCACTGCGTGAGCTAGACAACCAGGGTACCGTTTTTTTATTTTTTTGGCGGTCATCAGGAGGATGGTTATCGAGGTGCAAACCTAACCCATGATGCATGCGCTACAAATAGATTACGCAGATCATTCGGCTCCCATCCGACAACAATCTATAGGCCATGCAGATCATACAGACCAGGGATCTGCTTGCCCTAAAATACACAGATCATTATTAGATAGGGGTCTGATCCGGCAAAAGCGTATAATTCAGACCTGAACTACATTAGCTAAAATACATACATCACTTTATGGGGTTTTGTCCAATGTGTGAAAGGTTTCGAGCCGCCGAGGCATGCACGGACCCCTCCCCCCGTTGGTGTTGGGAGAGGCGACCGTGCTGCATACCAATGCAGCAAGGAAGGGGGGCAAGGGGCACCGGGGAGTCCTCGAAGCAGCCGAACGGTTCATCGATAGATGGCATACGGCGGTAGATGAGCTATGCCTGCCATAGTCATTCCAGGTAACCCTAACCCTAGTTCGGAGTGGAGACCGTGCTGTGTTAAGGGCGGAGGCGGAGATAAGGCTGAGCCACCATGGCTGGGGTCGAAGGGAAGGGGGAAAGGGGGGCAGCAGTGGGGACACCACTGTACGTAGATGACGGCAAGAAGATGGAAGGCTGCGCATAACAGGAAAAAAACTTCCAGTTTTAAACTAAGAGGAACCTTACGTAGAATGCTCTTCCGCGGCTGAACTGAATTCGAGTTCCTTTCGTTTATACAAAAAAAAATATTTCACAAGTCAGTTGTGAGATCCAAGATTCAATCAAAACTAATATTTGCAAGCTGCGTGTGCAACTTCGATCTCGCGTGCTGCGGGTGTAAATGTCCTCACGAAGGATCTTTTATAAAAATAAAAATGCACTCCAGCTGTGAGATCGAAGATTTCGTCGAAACTCATCTTTGCAAGCAGCTGTGTGCGGAAGACCCAAGAGCGTGAGTTGGCAAAACTCGACGAAAATCGACGAGCATGAAAAAGCTGAAAAGTGGGATATGCCGAACCCTATGCGCGACACAAAATGAAGGCAAGTACCGGGGGGGGGGACTTGGAACACGCCTGTGACCACGGCTTGTCGAGAACGTCGCTGAGGGTGCAAACCTCTTACGAGTAGAGCTGAAAAAAAAAAGGGCTGGTCAAAAGAGAAAAATCTGATTCATTCTCCTCGGGGGGAGCGCGACAGCGATACTACCGTTGCCGACGGAGTAAGAAGTAGGCGCAAGTCGACAGAATTCATTCGGGAGGAGTTGTTATTTTTTCCGCCTTCTTTTTAGTCTTCAAGTTTTCTTGGTTTTCTCACAACGTCTTGCATCTTGGCGCTTTCGTTCAGCAACTGCTGCCGTCTTTGTCAGCGCTGAAAGTTGGCTGGACTTCCCGGCTAGACAAAACTAAAGTCGCAGAGCAAACGCCAACTATTAATAACTGGCCCAGTCATAATAAATAACGCTGGGTTGCGAAAACAACTGAGTTAAATCGACACACGACGCGTATGAAAACACGTGGAAGTGTGGTGAGCTTGAGCTTTATTTTTTTTTCCCCATCCGCCGGAGGATTAAAAAAATAATAATAGCAGAAAAATGACAGGGGTTCACGGGTCGGGTCGATTCTCGCGGGTCAGGTCGGCCAGGGTGTAGATTCTTGCGGGGTCGGGCTAGGTCCGGAAGGGCGATCCGGCCCCGTCCGCCATATTCCAAACACCTCGTGAACCGAGCCAACCCGACCCGCGAGATTGAAAACCTCCGGACCTGGCCTTAGGGTCGGATCATGACCATTGGAAAGCCCTGATGAAAAATAAACACCATACCAGGTGTACAACACGCAGAGCCATATACGCGCCCGTCAGATGCAAAGAGGCAACACCCCATAAAAATAGAGTATACAACCAACTGTAACACTTGGCCAAATAACAGCTAGTCGTCGGCGATTTGTAGTCAGCCACAACACAGCAGTCCTACTCATGTACGTCGTACACCAGTCCTACTCTACTAGGAGGTACTTATGTATGCGTATAAGACGGTCGCCCCGGTGGCGTATCAGGTTATCGAGCCTGGTATACACCGGTCGCCCCGGTGGCGTATCAGGTTATCCTCGAGCCTGGTATAGGTCAGTTTCGTGAGTTCGAGCCCCGCCGAGTGCATACTCGTATACATTCTTTGGGGCTTTTTCTTGTGCGCGATTTGACTTGCGGAAAGCGCGAGAGCGTGAGTTAGCAACACTCGATGAAAAATCGACGAGCAGTGGGATTGCTGAACCCTATGCGCGATAAAAATTGAAGGCAAGAACCGGGGGGGAGAAGGGACGACACCTAAGACCACGGCTTGTCGAGAAGCTGGAAAATAAAAATGTGAAAAAAGAAGATAAAAAAGGTCAGTCTCGTGAGTTCGACCCCCCCCGAGTGCATACTCGTGTATATTCGTGGGGGCATTTTCTTGTGCACAAATCAACTTACGGAAAGCGCGAGAGCGTGAGTTAGCTACACTCGATCAAAAATCGACAAGCAGTGGGATTGCTGAACCCTATGCGCGATAAAAATTGAAGGCAAGAACCGGGGGATAGAAGGAACGACACCTGTGACCACGGCTTGTTCAGAAGCTGGAAAGTAGATGTGTGTGAGAAAAAAATGTTTGCGATATATATAGAAATAGTCAGATTTCAGTCTTCAAAGTACACATATACGTGAAACGTATGTAACAGCATGGGCCTGGCACGTACGAAGGCTGACTTCCGATTTCATTTTTTCATAGATTTTGGCGGGTGTATGACTTGCTTTAGCTACGTATATAAATATACACAGCTGTCAGATTTTGTGCTCCTCAGAAACGGGTTTTATAGTTTCCGCGCACAGACTGAATAACATCACCCTGTTGACCCTGATAGCTACACTGTAGTTGCAAGGGAAGTCACCGACCTGTACCCTTAATGAGGGCACATCCAGTAATACGCGCGATCGGAGTATCACACACAGCTTGCAAAGATGAGTTTCGACAAAATATTCGATCTCACAGCTGGAGTGTATTTTCAATTTATATAATATATATACGAAGTATATGCGTACATTTGTTACCACTTTTGGTTTGTTTTATGCTCTTCCGCTCCAGAGTGATTTGATTCTCAATTATCACCACGGATTTGCTTATGCGACTGAATGTGAGAACAACAACAACGTGCCAACGTGTCAACTTGTTGGGTTTGCATACGTTGTGAGTAGGAAAGCTCTTCACCAAGGAAAAACTAGCACACCTCGGACAGGTCACGATCTAGACCAGAATGATCATTTAGATCATAGACCATACCATGGGGGCTTCGCCTCGGCGGGCTAACGCCCGCCTGCGGCTCCGCACATGCCCGTAAGGCAGGTAGTAAACGAAGCGGAGAGGGACCGTAAAAGCGACAAAATACTGCCAAGGGGTACGGTGCGGTATTAAATCAGTTCGAAATATTGCAAGTATGACGTGGAGCAAGTGTAGAGGGGGGTTGTACATACTGAAGGGAGAAAGCAAAGGAACGGTCGGGAGGACGAGAAATCCGTGATGATCGTATCACATGCCAGGTACACACGAATAGCGGCGGGTAGTATGGCAGGACTACAACAGTTGCAGCATCAATAATCGCCAAACCACCTCGTACTTCGAACGTTGTGCTGGTGTATCATCATTTTTAGCAGTCCAACTATGTGTACCTGGGCCTCTCTCCTCTCCCTCTCTCTTCTCCCCAGTATGCGAGTACTCCTATGTATATATTGGCCACGAGACTCATGAATCACGCAGCTTGCAACGTTGACCCTAGACCGCTCAACTAGTCGAACGTACAGCTGACGTATTTGAAATAATTTTGCGAAAAACGAGTACAGTACACCCTCCAAGCCGGCAGCCCGGGCGCAGTGCAAGCACGCCCGAGGCCTCCTCCGACACAGTCGGGGTCGGGGAGCATGATGAGGAAATTTCGGGCCGAGGGGCGATCCTCATCGCAAGCTAGCACGGCAAAAACTCAAAAATACGTCCAAGAAACCTGAGGAGCCTTCTCCGAGTGGCAGCTGCAATTTTATAGAAAATATTTTCAAGACGTCAGCCATGAGTTCGACGAATTGCGGGTCAATACTCATCTTTGCAAGCTGCGTTGTTGGTACTTGTAATATGCTAGGTGGGTGAGTCTGTATTTATATCTCTCGGTATGATATGTTGCGAAGGGTCTGTGTAGCACAGATCCAACCCAGCAAACATGCGCTAGGTTATGCAAGTCTTGCGGCTCCTACAGGGTAGCATGATCTAGGCCGTGCAGATCCTGTAGACCAGGATCTATCTTCTCTTAGATATTACGATCTATATGATCTAGATAATGATTTGTCTGAGGTGTGAAACTTGTAAATTGACCCCCCCCGCGCCCCCTACCGACAATCAGTAGCATTGCTCTGAAGCTCCACGGAGCGCATGAGGGGATATCATCACTTGTTCGACCAACTTGACAGCTGGCGGTGGCCGACTCTCGGTTTGCTGTGGCCGACCCTCGGTTGTGTTCGGCATTGGATGAGATAAGGTGCTTGGTGGGCCCTGCCAACGGCTAATTACCAGGGCCTTTCACGCATCAGCCACGTGAAGCAGCTCTGCGAGGTAGGGGATGTGTCCGCCGCAGCGCAAGGACCCGTACGACACGCGCACAACATTGTGATACGTGTACCGCTGCAACATCCTCCTTGGACGGTTCATGCGATCGACACATCGGACATATCAAGATCTAGATCATCTAGATTCTATGTGTGTCGGTATGAAATGTTGTTCAGGATCTGTGCAGTACAAATCCAACCCAGGAAAAGTGCGCCAGATCACGCACATATGCGGCTTTCCCACCCGGCAACATGCACGATCTACAGGCCCTGCAGATCTTAGACCGGGCATCTGTTTGCCCTGAACGACACAGATCATCTACAGATCATCAATAGGGATCCGATCTGTCCGACGTGTGTAAGATTCCACTTATCGTGTTAATGGTCGATACATTGGGTACCAAAAGGGTCACGAGTATATACGATAGCTAATGCACGAGGAATTTGCAGATCATAGGCCAGGGATCTGTTTGCCCTGAACGACACAGATATCTACAGACCATCAATAGGGATCTGATCTGTCCGACGCGTGTACATATTCCACTTATCGTGTTCTTGGTCGATACATTAGGCACCAAAAGGGTCACGAGTTTATACGATAGCTAGTATACGAGTAATTTGCAGGGCAGTTCCCGGGAAAGATCCCGCAGGCTTTCACGGGAAGTGGGGACAATTTTCGTTACCGTGCAAATGTCGTCGCCTTGGTCCCACCCAAACATTTCCCGAAGAAGTCTCGATTTCCCAGTCCCATTCAAATCGTTCCCGTGGACATGCTTATTTCCGTTACTCTCCAATTCCAGTGTGGAAAAACGTGTTTTCCCGTGGATTTTCCGTTCCCGAGCAGTAAATTCCCGCGGAAACATCCATTTTTCGAAGTCCCGTTCGAACTAAAACTAAATCCAACAACAAACGATTCCCGCGGCGATTATTCCCGCGTTACCTGCATGCACGGCATCATTTTTGCAGTGTTGTTTTCGTGCTTTGCTCTGTTCGAACACTTTGTCCAGTTCCATGAAGTACCCTGGCAGATTTATGACGTGCAAGAGCTTACAGACGACGTCAAGGAGCGTACGTGGTCATATCCTTATCGAGCGGGGGCCTGGCATCGAACAGATCCTGGGTGTTCGGTGTACTTTGTGTCTTTTGTCTTATTCGTTTTACGAGTGCTATACGTGGTATTCTAATGTTGCCTTCTGTTCGGGAAGAGAGGGAGCTGTCTTCTGTGGGGGGCAAACGACGAGTAACCAAAACGGTCTAGGTTGCTGGACGCCTTTGTCGCATCGCTTAGGGTGCCTGCTGCTAACGCTCATAACCTGGAATAACGTTGTACGAGACCAACTTTGTTGTATAAGTTTTTGGTGGCGTCGATTTTGTTCAGTTCAAGCATTTACTACTGTGCGTGCGATGGAGTGCTCACAGCTGACGCCGTGACATGTCAAGCACCCCCCGCATGCAGGGGCTACAATTTCTAGGTACTAACGGGTACAAACTCAACAAAACATAAGGGATATCGCGGTGGATCATTTCACGTTTTGTGAAATTCCGTGGTGAGCGCTTTCTGGGCAAAACTTCCGATGAACTCCCGTGGTGGGTATCAAAGTCCCCCGGGAAGATTTCCCGTGGTGGCCGGTTCCATTGGGAAGGATTACCACCGTGACCAGTTCCTGTACGAGAAATCCCGTGAATTCCCGTGGTGGCTAGTTCACGCGGGAAGGATTCCCGGGGCGGTCGGCTCCCGGACAACTAATCCCGTGAATTCCCGTGGTGACTAATTCCCGCAGGAAAAGTCCCCAAAATCAAAAATAGTCCCCGAGGACTGCCCTGGTAAAAACAACATGGGTCCATTTCCTTACCAACTCATTACAACTGATACGAAGTGTATCCATGTACCAGGGTAATAAAGAGTGGTCCAGCCTCTGCTGCGCGCAGCGCATCACGCGCGGCAAGGTGTGTTGTTGGCGCCGACGCTGTTGACTGCTGTACAAGACTTGAAACACGCATCACAACGGAGGACGACGCACAAGGGCTGTATGAGAATACAGAAAGGTCCTGGACAAATAAAAATACTATTTCGGACAACGTGTTTTTCGTTGTTTGGGGTCAATTCTTATACATTCGGATCCGCCAGTCGAACAAGGTCCTTGTCGACGAAAGACCAACTCAGGCTTTTTACGCAGCCGAAAAAAAGCTTGTCAAACTCAAATGTTTTTGACCGAGCAATCCGGCTCGCACATCCAATCGAATAGAAAGCGTCGGCGGACTAGATGTGCGAGCCGGATTGTTCAGTCGAAAGCGTTTTTGAACCCATCGCATCGTCCATCCCACCACAAAAACACACACAGGCCTACCCGCCCACACCAGGTACCACAGAGCAGAATAATACAACAGCACCAGCGCTGGCTTGGCCGCTATCACTGCTGCTGCTTTTCGACGTAAGTCAGGGTGGCACACTCCTCGATCCGCCCGCCAGCAGTATCGAGGACATTTTTTGCCAACAACGGCTACGCTTGCGGTAGCTCTGGCGGCTCTCGTCTGAGTGCAACGCCACGATCGTAGCTTTGGCAGCTTTCGGCTAAGTCAAACGCCACCAACCCGCTTTTGACGAGGGTTCGTCGCGCGTGAAGCATGCGTCGCCCGCGGAGAACGCACGAAACATTCCAACCGATTTTTGACTGCCACGACAGGAGTACTCTCTCGCACCAACCGCCTCCAGAAATACCACCAAGCTATAAGATAGACTCGACTGACGATAAGGAGGAGGCCCAGACGAACCCAGTCGAAAAAAAAGTCGGAAAAGGCCCTTTGCGGCTCACGGATCCGACTGATGTATAACAACTGGCCAGAGCGTAATAGGTTTAAATTTCAGGGATTGCCATGGGCCGGCGCTGGTGGGCCGGCCCGGCTCATCGAAATTTCATTTTGATGGGCCGCGGCCCCGCCTGTCCAGTCAATTTTTGAGAGGACGGTCCCCGACCCCGCCCGATCCACGACCTTGACAGAGCCCATGAGACCAGTGCTCTACATGGACCGGCCCGCCATTTTTGTGGGGCGGCCCGTCGATTCGACGGGCCGGCCCATGTGCTGTCCTGTAAAAAAACGTGCATGCTGACATGTTCTCGATTCATTTTTCCATCCGGATTCCGTGGGCCAGCTGCGTCCGACCAATGAGGCTTACATACCCACTCGTACGCACACAGTGCTCCACTAACGGCCCGGTCCGTTCGCTTGCGGGCCTCCCCCTCCTGCTGATGCTGCTGCGAAGCCCGCAGCCGCAGAAGCAGTAGCGGCAACACCAACAGCAGCACCAACCACCTACCTGCTGCTGCAATACCCTACCTGCTTGCAATCTGTCTGTCGTCCGAAGTGGCAAATATAACGCCAGTGGTCTTTAGGTGGGGGCTTCCCAAGCTACAGCAGCGGTCCTCGCTCCCGGTTATACAACGACAGATACGAAGGTGACGGACGCTGCAACGCTCGGTCAGAAGATGCTTTCTGCCACCAACTTTTTTACGGCGGTTCCTTCTGGACCAAACCATGGCAAAAGCGTCAAAGGCTGCCTGGGTCACCGAGACGCCAGGGATTGTCCTCTGTACACCCACAACGACACCAAGGCTCGATCAGACCGTTGTACAAGGGCCACGAAGCACAGCGGACGATTCTCGCTGCTAGCAGCACATCGGCACCGGCGAAGATTCAGCCCCCAGAGGCACTCTTGTAGATGTACTGCTGTAACTCTGGTCGAAATTGAGCATAGAGCGAGTGTGTACCGCATAAATCTGTTTGCTCAAAGGGCAGGATGCGCTCGGGCTGTCTGTTGGTTTAATACCGCTGGTTGCGTCACACTTTGCACATTTCATGGGTCGCGGCCCGGGCCGATCCATGAAAACGCGTGCGCCGCCTCATGGGTAGGGTTGACGCCGTAAACACAACTAGTAAATAGTAGCAGCAGCACACCACATATCATGGGCCGCGGCCCGGGCCGGTTCGTGAAAACACCGGCCGCGTCATGAGGCTGGGGGAAACGGTCCATGTAGATGCCCACATGTCATGGGCCGTGGCCCGGCTCGGCCCATCCGATTTGTTGGGTGCTGGGTCGCGGCCTTGCACGGCCCATCACATTTTCAACTTCTCACGGCCCAGACCGGCCCGGCCCATCATTTTTCCAAATTCTCGGCCCCGCCCGGCCCGGCTCGTCACAATTTTCAAAGACTCGTCCCGACCCGGCCCGCTCCATACAATTTCCAGATCGGCCCGGCCCGGTTCGAGAGTAGAAAATAGGAAATACGACTGTGTCCGTGTGTCCGTACTAGCTAGTCTGTTATCAGTCTGGAATGTCTGGTACTTATCGCCAATCAGTATTAGTAGCGCAGCCCGGAGGTACGAGGCCATCAGCAATAACTAATGACTGGTGCTGCTGCTGTCGCCAATCGCCAATCAACCCTTTGTTCAGTACGGAAGAAGCGAGCCCCCCGCGGCTGTCGGCGCTATATTTTTCAAACGCCGGGTTGGGTTTCGACTCGATAAGGTTAACGTTTCTTGACGTTTCGACCCGAAACAGTGGCATAGGCACCCCAGGATGAAGCGAGCGGTACGCGCAGAACCGCAAATACCTTATGAGTCGGTGTCTGCATCGGTATCATTGTCTGTGTCGTTAGGTTGTCGGTCGAGCGGTAGAGCCATTATTGATGGGGGTCAGTTGTTGTTCTCACATGTTGATTTGACATTAACTTTACCGCCATGACTACGCATAGCTTATACCAGGTATGAATACTACTCGTACTTGAAGTCCGGGTAACGGGTTGCTATAACCGGTATGCTATAACCCATTCTCTGCTGGCGAGTCTTTGTAACTTGTTCTTTACGTATGATCTCTCTCTTCGTCCCATTAATTAATAATTATCTTCGCATCACTCTCGCGTTCCCTACCAGTCATGCAGTAGCAAATAAGATCCGGAGTCACATAGCCCTCCTCCCTCCCCCCTCTCCACTACGGTACGCGCCTTTATATTTTGTCGCGAGAATCATTCAGCATTGTAATCCCTCGTCGACCCGCGTCGAACTGTGCCTACCTGCGCTGCTAGGCGCTTTCAGCAGCGATCCTGTTTTGCTTTTTAGCACATAACTTCAAGATCTCACCACGGCGGGAACCGAACTCAATGACCAACGCTAGTAGATTAGAGGGCAACCACAACCTACCATGGTAGTTTTTAATAGACCACTGGGGCGACCGGTTTGATACCAGGAAACGATTGCTAGGCCATTTCTTATACAGTCGGATTCCGCCAGTCGAAAACGGCCCTTTTCGACTGGACTTTTTTTCGACTCGAATCTTCTGGTCCTTCTTCCTTCTTCTTATCGTCAGTCGAGTCGATTTTATAGTTTTTGTGCTCTTCCTAGAGGCGGTTGGTGTGAGGGAGTACTGCTGTACAGCAGTCGAAATCGGTTGGCAACTCTGTGCTTCGCGCTTTCTCCGCGAGCAACGGCTCGAACCCTCGTCCCAGCGAGATGGTGGCTTTGGGCGTAGCCGAAAGCCGCCAAAGCTACGTTCGTGGAGTTGCACTCAGCCGAGAGCCGCCAAAGCTACAGCACCGGTGTTGGCAGCATGGGATCGATACCGCGCGCTGCTGCCGCCGTGTGATACACGCTGCTGGCGAGCGGAACTAGGAATGCGCCACGCTGATTTGCTGCGTATAGCAACAGCAGTGATAGCCACGCCAGCGTCAGCGCCTTGTATAATACTGCAGTGTGGTACCTGGTATGGGTGTGTGGCCGTGTGGGTGTGTGTTTGGTGGTGGGATGAACGATGCGATCGGTTCAAAAAACGCGTGTACACCTTTTTCGACTGAGTTTTTTTACTGGATCCGCCAGTCGGAATTCTTAGTCGAAAAAAGTTGAGTCGAAAAAGCCCTTTTTCGACCACTGTGCGAGGAAGCTCGATTTGGGCTTTAGTCGAAAAAGGCCGTTATCGACTGACAAATCCGACTGTACAAGAAATGGCCTTACTATTTTTTCTTTTTTTCTTTTCCTCATTTTTTATTCCTTAATTTTCTTCTCTTTGAATTTGAACAATATTTACAGTTTCCTTGGCATATCATACGCGGTATACCTGCCAGGTGAGGTGGTCGGTTTCAGCTGCTAGTCTTCGAACGTAGCTGCGTACCAGGTACTGAAGTATATGCTACAAAAAAAATATATATACGACACTCGTTGGGTAGAAATAGCAGCAGCAGTAGTCTAATGTGGAGACAACCACCCACACTCTAGCTGGGTATGGGCCTGAGACCTACAAACGCTGACTTCCGATTTCATTTAGATCTTTCCTAGGTGGCGGATGTACGAGGTGCGATTTTCTACGGTAGTAAGATACCAGGTAATACACGGTACTCGTATACCGGTATACACCACTTTAGACTTGTTTTATTTTGTTCCCGTGGATATCCACTCCTGAGTAATTGGAGCCCGTCCTGTGTCCTGTGCAGTGTGACCACGGACTTGATCGTGTCGTGTGAGTTGATGTGAGAGTATATTAAGGGCCCAGATTAACGAGGAACTTGCAAAATCGAATTTTGATTATTTTTTATAGAATTGAATTTAATTTGCATCTGATTGGTCAAGAAATGGATCACCAAGCAGGCATTCTCAGAATTATTACGAAAAATCAAATTCAACAAAGAAGTAAAAAAAGACTTTCTCGGTCGAATTTAGTCGAAAATCAAAATTGAATTTAGGGAGTTTGTCCACCTAGACATGGCTTGTTCTGTGTAACCGAAGCCGGCCACGCGAATTGGTGCCATGTCGTCGGCTGATTGAGAGGCGAGAAGCCAACATTGCGAGAGGTAGGACCACCGGAGCAGCCGCAGCGCGGCCTCCGAAGGTCCTGAGCACAGCGTAGACCGCCTGAGACGCTTCGAAAACAACCGAGACCGCCGCAAACCCAGTTTTTCGTCCCCCTACACCTCGAATGTTACACGACCAACTACCGCATGATGACTTCGCTCAGAAGTTCGACCGCTATATCCCCGTCGCTGCTGCCCGTGTCGGGCGGCGGGGTGGCGCCAGCCCATCCAAGAGACACCTAGAGCCATAGCCTCCAAGCCGCTGCCGGCCAAAAGAATCTGCGGCTAGCCGCGGCGCTCCGGGGAGGACGCGAGCCATCGCTCGCCTCGGTCGTCGCCCACGGGTGTTCGTTGACCTTTTTGCGTTTTTTGAACTTTTTTATTTCCTAGAACGCACTGCGCCGTTCCTTGATGAGAACCAAAGTTGAATTTTTCGTGTATTTTTCATGAAATTAAAAGAAAAAAATCGAAATTCGATTTGGCAAGTTCCTCGTTAATTCGGGCCCTAACGGAACAGGTGCCAACAACTCGTCACTCGATTTCTGGAGTTCCACAGCTGTTTGTTTCTTGTCCCCCCCTTTCCCCCTATGCGGGTTATGTAGTTTCCGCGCGCAGAACGAACATCTTACCTATGATGGTCCTGCTGCCCCTGGTATCAGCAGGGGAGTCACCGACATGTACATATATACGTTCAGGGGGTTTTACACAGCAGTACATGCGAGTAACCCGCGCAATTGGAGTACCACACCCATTATTTTTCTTCTTCTTTGCTAATCCCATTTAATAAAAATATTTTAACGACGCCAGGTGTGAGTTCGACGAATTTAGCGTCGATACTCATCTTTGCAAGCTGCACATAATACGGTACTACTAATAAATCGATCGCCTGTCTTTAGTAGGTTTCAAAAATCAAAACATAATCGTATAAGATGACATTGTTGTACTATGTTACCCATCATGTATAACCAATTAAAATACAAATACTTCTCCCATTTATTATCCTCGCACTACTCTCGCCCTCCGTCCCAGTAGCAGTTCAGATCCGGGGTCAAATGGGCCCTTCTCCCCCCTCCCCACTAAAGGCACGTGCCTTCATTTTTATCGCGAAAATATTTCGGCATTTTCTTCCCTCGTCGACTCGCGTCGAATTCGACGCAGCTTTAAAAGAGAAAATACTGAATACCCTGGTACCTGGTACCAGGTATGAGTTTGTAGCCGGTCGCCTCGGTGGCGTATCAGGTTATCCTCGAGCCTGGTACATATGGGTATAGGTCAGTTTCGTGAGTTCGAATCCCCCCGAGTGCATACTCGCAGAAATTCGTGAGGACTTTTTATTGTGCGCGAATTGACTTGCGGAAAGCGCGAGAGCGTTAGTTAGCAACACTCGATGAAAATCGACGAGCAGTGGGATTGCTGAACCCTATGCGCGATAAAAATTGAAGGCAAGAACCGGGGGGAAAAAGCGACGGCACCTGTGACCACGGCTTGTCCAGATGCGGGAAAGTGAAAGTGTTCGGAGAAAAAAAAAAAACGAGTTCGCAAATTGAAAACTGAAGTGTAATTTTCGTTTGATCTAAATAGAACGCGGGGAGGCGTGAGACATGCACGAGTGTCAGATGGGTAGGATAGGCGTACCTGGTAGGTTCCATCCTATTAATAACATGCGTCTGTCTTGTGTGTTGTCTCTACACCATTAATACTACTCGTAAAAAACGCTGCTGTGTTGCCGTCACGCCACTACAGCAGTAGTAGACCGTTCAATCTACAGCATCTGAGTGTGACAGGAGCACGCTAGCGAAACAAGAAACGACAAATAGCCCACACACTATTAAACACAGACCACAGACGGACAAGCACAGGCCAGGCACGCTGGATGCTGGTGGTCCTCTCTCGCATGCTGCACTAAGCTCGCTCTTTACGAACTACACACTGGGCGGAAATATAAAGGCAGTGTTTGAATTTTATATGAAGATAATACGGTCCTCCTATTTACGTCCATATATGTGTATTCTCCATCGCCACTTTCAAGTCCATACAAATCGTTTGAATAATAAGTCATGATAAAGTATGAAGCATAGCGTTTTTTTAGCCTGGTAATTTATCCCGACGAAGCACACAAGGTTGGTTCAGTGGAAAGCCACTGTTGCTGCGCACCGAGAGGGTCACATGATCTATCGCAAACAAACGGAGCTGCCTGAGACCGCCTCTCGATTGGCTTCAGAGAGGGCAGAGGAAGGGGCATCTTTCGGCGCGCTTGGCATCTTTTTTTTTTCGATTTACCACTCGTGAGGCGTGGTTTTCGCCTCTTCCATGAAGAATGTCATTGCGATTACGAGCTCTACATATACGTTCTACGTAGCCCGAGGGGCTTGAGAACAACGGGGGATCGCGATAGGCAGGATGGACGAGAGTCGCCGGTGTGGCCTCTTCTCGTGGCCTGCGGTAGGCACTTTGGCACTACCCCGAGCAAGCTAACCGAGCAAGCTCGGTAGCACAAGCAGCGCTAGCAGTTGCTTCGGAGAAATAGCCAACGCATCCAGCACCCAGCAAGTCACACGAACCAGCGAACAGACCGCCCGGCACTGCTCTTTCTCCTGCTGGTAGTACTCTACGAGGAAAATACATTACGAAAGGCGATCTTGGAAAGAAAACTTGTCCTCACGACTGCAGCTGCTGCCGCTACTGCTGCTGCTCCGGCCACTAGTCTCGCTAGCTGTTATGCAATGGAGCAGCTTTGTCGCTCACCGGAGGAATCCATCAACACGTAACACACACCAGCAGTAGCTAGCATTAATAGTGGTGATCTCCGTTCAGAGCTACGTTTTACAGAGCCTGGAGCAGATTAGGTTGCATACATTTACATTTGCGCCAAAGGTCATCATCACCGCCATTTCTCACTTTCTCGAGCTCCGTGATGTCCTCCCGAAAGCGATGCAGCAGTGAAGCCTCTGCTTCCACGCCCCGTGCATCGCAGCCTGAGCTGCTGTATGCCGTCACCAGCCCGTCTGCTGCAGCTCCCTCCTCTCCCCCTCCCCGCATGCTTCGCGTTGGAAGGCTGCTAGCTGCAAAGCTATCCAAGTGCTTTTAAATTGTGAACCCACCACAGACGAATGACCTCCACTCTAGGCTCAGTCTCTGCCGTAGCATGCGGCACAAATACTCGCCGCCAGTTCGCCTGCCGCCGCAGCTGATGCGCCTACCAAGCGCCCACTGTCTCTCGGTCGGCTGTGCACTTTCCAAGGAGAGGGGCACGAGGAAAGAGGATTTATGTTCCACAGCAAGTATGCCTCCGCCCAACGCACCACGTAAGGACCAGCTTCTCAAGCTCTCACAGCGACAACGCAACGTGTCGAGAGTGTGGAGCCTTTCACATCCATTTCGCTCCGAGGCCGACTTTCAACTTTCACATGTCAACCATCACCGACATTCCATAACCGAAAATTTATATATTCGGTATTCGGAATATCATTTGGTCATTCGGTTTTGAAACTCAGTAGGTTTTGTATTATTTGCGTGGCGTTATTACAATGGGCAAGGCATCAAAACAAACCCGGCCAGAAGACGTTGGATCGCGCCCGCAGCCCTGTCTCAACGCCCAGACCCCACGCAATTGTTCCCGAGCTATCTCGTGTACTAGGCTGTAGGTTTAGTCTAAGGCACGCCGGTAGTGACGCATTTACGTCGACAGACCTATATCGAGGCAGTGCATCTCCGATTGCGGCGACACCAAGATTTACTGCCCCTTCCGGCAGTGTTTCTTCCGCACCGCGCAGCAGGCAGCCGAGAGTTTGCGGACGCTGCATCACGATGAGGCGTGGGCAACGAGCATGGCTGGGGGCAGTAGCGTTGCTGTACAGCGTGCTAGGCCTGGCATCTGCGATGGAGGATAACGCTCCCGGCACAACGGGGCTGCTCGAAGCTGCGGTGGGAGGGAAGCGGACTTTGGTGCTTGCGGACTCGCCGCAAATTCAGGACAGTCACTCCATGTTCTTCTCTGCTCTGAAGGTGAGAGAGACTGCTGTGCAGTGCAAACTGCAAACCCTCTGGTATTGTCGGTACATCGGTACCACTCAGGGGAGGTACCGATCTTTCTGTTTCATGGGAACATGCAATACACACCCTCGCCGCAAGCGCGATCGAACTGTCACACGTAGCTTGTAACTATGAGTTTCGGCGAAGTCCTTGATCTCACGGCTGAGGTGTCCAATGCTGAACCTGGTGTTGCTGTGTTTTTACCTCCGGTACTTTTGTACCTGGTATATTCGTAGCGTACGTGCAACAGCAGGTGCTCGCCGCAGGAACCAAAAACGAACGCGGGGCGCACCACCCTCTTTCCCTGCGGCGCAATACATCCAGTCTATGCAGTGTGAAATGATTCAGGGGCGATACTGCGAACCGAGCGAGCGCTGTTGTGGACATGCGGACAGCGCACTAATAACCTTCCAGTCCGTTCGTTTGCCCGCAGGCACGAAAGTATACAGCAGTAAGCGTTATCCCCGTTTGATCAGTCCCGATTGTCGAGTCACGACGTCACAACGACAGCAGCAGAGTACAACCCACATACGTTGTAGACTTTTTTACTGTTATTTCCCCCATCTCAGCAGGTTCCCTCGGCAACTATCTGGCCTCTCAGAGCGCTTC
Source organism: Undaria pinnatifida (assembly GCA_012845835.1). Classification (NCBI taxonomy): domain Eukaryota; class Phaeophyceae; order Laminariales; family Alariaceae; genus Undaria; species Undaria pinnatifida. Next base: position 3,174,580 of record JABAKD010000004.1, on the reverse strand, counting down.
TCAGCTCCTATTAATCATTGCCGACTATCAATAAAGCTTACGGAGACTATGCTCGAAGAGGTGGCTGGTATCTGGTATGCTGCATTTGTATATCAGCACAGGCACGTACACGCCGGGTTCTCCACGCCTCTTCAGCTCTTGGTTGCTGGTGTCGTTCGATTATCGTGTAACCGTCCCGCTTTAAAGCTCCATAGTCCCCCGCCTTGAAAGTCTTGTCAAGGAGTTTTGCTGTTCAGTAGTTCCATGCATCGCCCAAGCTCACTCAACTATTACTAGGTACATACCTAGTGGGTTTCTATTTGCGAGTGAAACAGAAGAATGGTTTAGCGTTTATCTACAGGGTGCAAGGAGCTCTGCTATTGATTTGCGAAGACAAACTGTACAAATTCGCTTATTTTGCGAGGCCACGGAGTAGATTGTGACAAGTTAATTTGAGAGCAACTGCATCAATCGACGACACAACAGCTACGCACTACAACTGTACCAGTATGCACGGTTAATGGATGTTGCAATATGATATCGGACTGTTAGATGGGTGGTGGCACGGTGACTGGCTGGGTTGACCGCCGACTTGCCAGTAATTACCACGCATTGACGTACAGAAACCAACTTTTCAGGAGACAACGGTTTCGGCCTGTGATGGCCAACCGGGTTGCTTTAATATTCCAGTTTTAGTGTGGGGGGTTCGGAAAGGCGACCGTTGTAGTATCATGTTGTAGGATCGAACATGGCGTCTCCTGACAAGATTAATCTTTGCACTTTGCGCAGAAGAGGGGGCGGGGGACCGAGGAGGGCTCGAGAGGGGGGAGGAAGGGGAAACATGAATAACAAAATAACGGGAGAGTTCAGAACGAAAGAGTGTGGACACAAAATTACCGTTACAGCACTTGCCGCACTAAGCAGCCACACCAAGCCAGCCCGGGCTACCGGGGCAGGGGGTTAGTCCGAAGTGCAAAAGAAAGAGATGGACGACACACACAGCATGGTCATTTTTGTACCCTCTTCCCAGATATCAATAAGACCGCACTTGTCGTCTGTTAGGTTGCTAAACCTCGGTCCTCGATCCCGAAAGATTTAACCAAGAGGGCTATTAACCCTTTTGGGACGTTAGAGGGAAAAACTGACGGGAAAAAACCGACGATTACAGCATGGACCACACGAGCGAGCCTGGTTTGCTGGGGTGAGGGAGGTGTCCAAACGGCAATGAACCTGGCCGTGCAGCACGCGTGCAGCATGGTCATACTTTTGCTCCTCCGCGTTCTTCCTGGACGCTTGACAATATCGATATCATCGCTCTTTACGTCGCCATGCCTGGGCCTCAAAAGAGTTAATAGATACGCGTTTCTGTACCGTACATTGCGGCAGTAAAAGGGTTACACCGCCTTTTGACCACCTTCATAACTTCAATACCGACACGCTTAGTCGTAGCCCCTGTCAGTGTAATCGATGCCTCGTTATTTCACGAAAACCACCTGTCGCAGTATACCCGTACATGTACAACACGCACGCATCATAATACATACGCTCCCGGGGATGAATCTCCGAATATATTTGCTCAGAAATGAGGGGCACACACAACGACAACGGTTGTTTCTGGAAAGGTTTCATCGAGACCTGTTCGAGACCTGTCCATAGACAGTAGACACATAGCTATCAATAGGCTTTTGCACTCCCCGTTGTCGGGAAAAACTATGTTGGAAACCCCTCAGAGGGTGCAAGTTGTATAGACCACTTGCAAACTCGCTTGAAAAAAACAAAAGCAGCGTGGGGGGGAGGCGATAATCAGGTAATTATGTGGTAATTATAGTGTGGAACAACTCAAGATTGCGGCACATCCTGTATTTCTCGTTTTTTTTGCAAACTTTGCACGATATGTCCTCTCACAGCAGGTGCGGTAGGGTTACCGCTCTCCACGGCCAGGGTCACAAGGTGGCACGACCAACAGTGATGCACGAAGTGACACCTGCCGCTGGGCTACCTCAGCGTCTTTAAACCTACCGCCCGTGCGTCTTTACGTCTTGAAGGTTCGAGTTCAGCAGGCGTCGCCACCTTTTGGTACTGCTGTTCCAAGAAAAGTACGAGTAAACGGGACCCTCGAGAAGATGCTAAGCCCGTGCCACAGGGCTCGGTGATACATCTAGCTGTTACGGTCCTACCCAAAACACACAATGGCCAGCCTAGACAAGGGAGCGTGCCCGGTGGGTCTGACGCGACATCGGTGGGACCCTCGCCCTTTTACAAAACGAGCACGAGCTTAGGTGGACAGCTTGTTCGATGCGAATCGCACGATTATTGGAAAACCTGCACAAGCGGCTCTCAAAAGCTGATTGTGATGCTGCTGTTGATACCACCGCGTGACATAGCACAGCACAAGCATCTGGCGTACACACCTTGTTGTACCGTTGCGCTCGGAGTCGTAACGCAGATTCAGTGGCACTCAAAGCACCATGTGACGGGCGCAGCAAACGTTTTCTAGCAATAAATTGCCTAGTGCTCCATTGAGATAAACCAAACCAGGCGTGACTCACGTCTCGACCTGCGAACTGCTGTGGGGACCAAAAAAAGGTGTTCACCAAGCAGAAACGTGCCTTCCAACAACATGAGACCCAGAAAGACATTTGAGGATAAGGCTGTGGGCTGTTGGTTTGTGTTCAAAGTGGTACGCTTTTGCGCACGCCAGGTGATTTTAGGCTCACGCCAGAGAGCGCTGCTCTACGAATCGTTGACGATGACTCGCGTCTTTTTTTGAGGTTCACCTCACTGAGCGCCGCTCTATGAATCGTCGACGTGTGTGTGCGCAAAGTGTGTTCACCGTTGGAAAGCCCAGTCAAGGCCGCGTCTGCTCGCCCCATTGCATTCGTGCTGCTTCTACACATGGCCTTGTAATCTCCCACCAAAGCTACCCCAACAAATGTACAAAGTACGGTCTGGACGACGAAGAAAGCAGCAAAATTTACACGTGTAATCGGTGACACACCACGCAGGCTGTTGGCTTGAGTGAGACGAAGGCTTCACAAGAGTGACATGCTGACCATCGATCTGTTCTAGGGAACTCCTTTTATTGTGTCGGGGGTAGGGGACCGTTCGAGAACTATCCCCATCCCCTTCCTGGATATTACGGATGTATCTTCGGACCAGTTCTTCTTTTCTGAGAGTGTGGGATAAGAATGGTGGAAGCACCTCCCGCAGCCGTTGCTACCACCCCTCCCTTACTCTATGCCGTCCTGTCCGGTATAATGTTGCTCGGTACGCATCTTATGCCGGTTGGGACTGTCTGTAATTTGTCCTCGCTTTTGCTCAGGCGGTCAGGTGACGTGCGTCTCTTTTTGAGGTTCGCCTCACTGAGCGCTGCTCCGCGCATCTTCGACGTGTGCGCAAGGTGTGTTCACCGTTGGAAAGCCCAGTCAAGGCCGCGCCTACTCATCCCATTGCATTCGTGCTACTTGTACGCATGACCTTGTAATCTCCAACCAAAGTTACACCAACATTAAGTGACATGTGTAAAAAAACAAAACGACTCCTGCCTCCGGCCAGCTTGTCTTCCACACCACCACCAACCAAAACTGCTGGCACGCACGTTGTGTTTGTGCACAGGGCGTGCGCACAACTGGCACACGTGGCTCCCAAGATATTGAAGGGGGATCTTACACCCGCCGTATAATATAGCACGGAGCTATTGCTTGTATCGAGGGCGTCGATAACGGGGACCGTGCCTGTGTTGAGTATCGAGTGTCGAGTTTGTGTGACGTTGTGTTGAGTGGTGAACGCAAGATCTTAGAACGCACAAATAATAATCCCAAAAGGAGTTCCAATCACGCACGTTTCTGCTTGGTGAACACCCTTTTATTGGCCCCCACAGCAGTTCGCAGGTCGAGACGTGAGTCACGCCTGGTTTGGTTTTATCTCTTCCGAGCACTAGGCAATCTATTGCTAGGAAACGTTTGCTGCGCCCATCACATGGTGCTTTGAGTGCCACTGAATCTGCGTTACGATTCCGAGCGCAACGGTACAACAAGGTGTGCACCCCAGATGCTTGTGCTGTGCTATGTCACGCGGTGGTATCAACAGCAGCATCACGATCAGCTTTCGAGAGCCGATTGTGCAGATTTTCCAATAATCGTATTCACATCGAACAAGGTGTCCACAAAATAAGCTCGTGCTCGTTTTGTAAGAGGGCGAGGGTCCCACCGATGACGCGTCAGACCCACCGGGCACGCTCCCTTGTCTGGGCTGGCCATTGTGTGTTTTGGGTAGGACCGTAACAGCTAGATGTATCACCGAGCCCTCTGGCATGGGCTTAGCATCTTCTCCAGGGTCCCGTTTACTCGTATTTTTCTTGGAACAGCAGTACCAAAAGGTGGCGACGCTTGCTGAACTCGAACTTTCAATACGTAAAGATGCAAGGGCGGTAGGTTTGAAGACGCTGAGGTAGCCCAGCGGCAGGTATCACTTCGTGCATCACTGTTGGTCACGTCACCTTGTGACCCTGGCCGTGAAGAGCGGTAACCCTACCGCACCTGCTGTGAGAGGACATGCCGTGCAAAGTTTACAAAAAACCCCGAGAAATACAGGATGTGCCGCAATCTTGAATTCTTCCACACTATAGTTACTACATAATTACCTGATTATCGCCTCCCTCCCACGCTTCTTTTGTTTTTGTCAAGCGAGTTTGCAAGTGGTCTATTGAGCTTTCCTTAAATAATAGTTGGCGTTTTTCGAGAGGGGATCTGTTCTTGATTACGTACCACGTATGTACCTGGCACCAAGTACATATTATTATAAAAATAAAAGTACACTCCAGCTGTGAGATCGAAGATTTTGTCGAAACTCATCTTTGCAAGCTGTGTGATACTCCGATCGCGCGTATTACTGGGTGTGTGTCCTCATTAAGGATATAGGTCGGCGACTCCCCTTGGAACTGTAGTGTAGCTTGTACCAGAGTCAACAGGGTGGTGTTAATCAGTCTGCGCGCGGAAACTATAAAACCCGTTTTGGAGGGGGACAAAATCTGACAGCTGTGGAAGGAAATGCATCAGTTTATCAAGTATATTCTGTAAGTCGTACAACCGGTGAGGGGAGGTGGGAGTTTTGAAGGGCGTGGGGGCCTGGGTTTGAACAAGAGGGAGCGGGTGGGGCGCGGGGGGGGCGGCGGGGGCAACTCAATTTGTGTGCGGAAACTATACATCCTTTAAGGGGACAAATGGAGACAAATCTGACGGTTGTGGAAGGAATGCATCATTTTATCATGTATATCCTGTAAGTCGTACAACCGGTGAGGCGAGGGCGGAGTGTTCGAATGCGGGGGGGGGGGAGTTCCAACAGCTTCAGGTCGCAGATATGTGTATCAGTTTGGAGCTTGCTCTTCGCGTGGTGCTATGTCCAGGCGATGGTGCGGGTGGTGAAGGAGGGCGCGTTGAGGGGGGGGGGGGGGGGGTATGAATTGGAGCTATGGTATGTATGGCTAGAAAAGTAATGAGGTGATATCAACTGCCTGGTACTGTTTATTACTCTGGCAGATTTTGATTTTAGGTTGGGCGTTTGAACAAGAGGCAGCGGGGGGGGGGGGAGGCAACTCAATCTGTGCGCGGAAACTATAAATCTATTAAAGGGACATATCTGACGGTTGTGGAAGGAATGCATCAGTTTGTCATGTATATCCTTTAGTCGTACAACCCGTGAGGTATTATATGATATATCTAAAGATACGGCATTACAAGGTTAACGCCTTCACTACTGGAAACCCTTTTTGGGGTCTGATTTACTTGAACTTAGTGTAGGAGGGATTTTGGGGCTCTGAAGGGGTCAAGGTTCCACACGTCGCACAGATCAGGCCACCGCTCAGATCATATGGATCGTTGCCACAGATCGGCATTTATGTTTAGCACTACGGTGTGAGCCCGCCAACAAGAAGCACCTAATCTGAGCAAGGCTTCAATTGAAACCTTAATGTAACACCAACCTTGAGTGTCCCTGAGCATGTATGTATTTACTACTACTACTACTACTACTACTACTACTACTACTACTACTACTACTACTACTACTACAAGTAGTCGATAGTATCTAGTATAATAGCGCTTGTCGTCGCTGAGCACGACTTCACGATCCAAATTCCATACGTAGCGCCCCTCAATAAGTGATGCTAACGTTCCTACTTCCAAGTGTATTGTTAATATTAGGTTTGTTCTTAATCGTGGGCATATATATGCTGTGCTGTTTATATATACGATAATGCATCACAGCCGTCGCTACGAAATCGCTCAGGAGGGTACCATAATAGTATACAACGGGGCTTCGCCGATGGCCGAGTAAGGGCCGCCGTCGAAGCAAATGCGCGCAGGCAGCCAAAAGATAACAGCGAAAGGCAGTTTACGATGCCAAGGGTTGCTTATCCCAGACCCCGGTGCAATGTCCGATTATTTCCGTATCGTCATGGAAATAAGACCGGTTAACCCCTTTAGAGCCCCCGAACCCCTCCCTGTACTAATTCCAAGTAATTTTGTCCCCAAAAACGGGTTCCAGCTGTAAAGGGGTTAAGGTCGAAATATGCACGAAAAACACGATGTAGTTTTTTTCTGAACGGAAACACGATGATACAGCTTTCCTAAAAAGCACGTTCATTTGCGCCTCTCGAACAGCCGTTCAAAGCTACGGTTGAGCATTCGTATGTGTCGATCGGCACTTTTCGTTTGTGTCGATCATCGTTTGTTTTGTGCCGATCCGGAGATTGCATCGTTCAGCTCTACTAGGTTATATACGCCAGTCAACTCGAGAATTTATATACGTAAAAAAGAAGTGTACGTAGAACTACGTTTGTTTCTGCTGCACTACCCCGAAATAGTGTTGATTACCCCCGTAGCACAAGTTCGTTCTCTGTCAAGGCATTTCACGATTGAGGGACCACGACCCGTAGTTTGCAAGCACGGAGTTTGCAAGCACGGAGCTTGGCTCTGTAGAAGGAGAGGCATCGGCACGGGCATTGGTTGTGCTGGATGTAAATGGGTGGGAGTATGGTGGAGGCATGTTGCTGTTGTTCTCACATTCACTCACATTATCAAGTCCGTGGTCACAGGCCAGGCTCCAGTCACTCTGGAGTGGAAGAATATCCCAGGGAAAAAAACAAGGGTTCGCGTCGTAACCAAGGCGCCGGTCGGTACGGGACGGTAACCGTTTAGCTCGCCGCAGGCGGATTTTTTTTTGGGTTTTTCCAAGCGACGGTATGGGAAAAGGTTCCCGTTTGCTTACCACGGGACGGAAATGGGACGGGAAGCCTGGAAGCCATTTGGTTGACGGGACGCGACGGGAGTCCACGATTTCTTGGCGGAACGGGACGGGACGGTATCATGGAACAGGTCGGGAACAGGTCGGGAACTTGGTCGGGTACAAAGTCGGGAGATCGGTCGGGAACATAGTCGATAATCGGTCGGGAACATAGTCGGGAAAACGGTCAGGAAAATGGTGGGAAACACAGTCGGGAAATCGGTCGGGAACGTAGGCGGGATATGGCCGGGAGATGCAGTCCGGAACGGTTGGGAACATGATCGGGAACACGGGCTGGAGACGACGGTCGAAAATAGGAAAATGATGCCGAGTGCTATTTGTCAATTGCTCAAACGAACTTTCGCCACCTTTTTTTGCCAAAAACAGACGAAAAAACTATACCAGGTATCGTATGATACATTTTTTTTTGAAACTTTTCAAGCACTTATTTATCGACTCATAGCTGAAGCTTGTAAAGAAGTTACTCAAAGGCGGGGTGGGGGGGGTGGGGGGCGTACTCATTTGTCGCTTGCCTCAGTCATCTGACTAGTCTTTGACCACGCATCCCTTTCGAGATGGAGCACCGTTCCTACTCCTAATACAGACACCTCCAACATTTGGGCGCTCATTACGCTTCTTCCATATACTACATATAAACTGTTTGCTTATCCTACTATCCCGGTCCTGTTTCGTTGTCCGCGGCCTATCTATCTCCTAGGATAGCGGTCGTTTTGTTGCTATAGTTTCTAGTCTACCAAACAAACTCTTCCATGTCACATACGTGTAATTCCTCATCTCCTCAAACGCATCCCGTTCCTCCTTGTATTATAAAAATTAAAATACACTCCAGCTGTGAGATTTTTTTTTTTTTTTTTTTTCCCTTTCCCTTGTCGAAACTCATCTTTGCAAGCTGTGTGTGATACTCCGATCGCGCGTATTACGGGTTGTGTGTCCTCATTAAGGATATAGGTCGGCGACTCCCCTTGCAACTACAGTGTAGCTATCAGGGTCAACAGGGTGATGTTAGGCAGTCTGTGCGCGGAAACTATAAAACCCATTTCTGAGGGGGACAAAATCTGACAGCTGTGGAAGGGAATGCATTAGTTTATCAAGTGAATCCTGTAAGTCCAACATCCGGTGAGGGGAGGGCGGAGTTTTTAAGGACGTGGGGGCCTGATTTTGATCTCCTTGTATATGTCACATTCTCCTACTATGTGAGTTCTACTATTCTTCTATTGTGTAAAAGGCGGGGGGGGGGAATTGACAAAATTACAAAATGAAAAGAACAAACGATCTCTACATACCTATAATAGACTACTACTACTGCTGCTGCAGCTGTTTTGCATCCAAAGTTGAATCATAATCCAAATTGGAATAATCCAGTTGAATCCACAGTCATACATTTGATGGGAAAATATGCAACCCATGGTAAATGGGATGGGACGGTTGGGGCCCATGGTAAATGGGATGGGAACATTCGCCACTTAAGTGAATTGCGGGATGGGACAAATTATGTGCGAACGTCGGGATTGCATGAGAACAACTGGGCGGACGGCGGGACGGGAAAATTTGATGGGGAGACGGGGAAATTTGATGGGGAAAATTTACAACCCATGGTAAATGGGATGGAACCCATGGTAAATAGGATGGGACAGATGGGACCCATGGTAAATGGGATGGGAACATCCGCCACTTAAGTGAGTTGCGGGATGGGAGAAATTATGTGCGAACGTCGGGATTGGATGGGAACAGCTGGGCGGACGGCGGGACGGGAAAAGTCGGGAGAACACATTACGACGGGACGGGAAACTGTCGGGACGAGAACAAAATATGATGGGAAAATATTCAACCCATGGTAAATGGGATGGGAACATCCGCCACTTAAGTGAGTTGCGGGATGGGAGAAATTATGTGCGAACGTCGGGATTGGATGGGAACAGCTGGGCGGACGGCGGGACGGGAAAAGTCGGGAGAACACATTACGACGGGACGGGAAACTGTCGGGACGAGAACAAAATGTGATGGGAAAATATTCAACCCATGGTAAATGGGATGGGAACATCCGCCACTTAAGTGAGTTGCGGGGTGGAAGAAGTTATGTGCGAACGTCGGGATTGGATGGGAACAACTGGGCGGACGGCGGGACGGGAAAAGCCGGGAATACACGTTACGACTGGATGGGAAACAGTCGGGACGAGAACAAAATGTGATGGGAAAATATTCAACCCATGGTAAATGGGATGGAAACATCCGCAACTTAAGTGAGTTGCGGGATGGGAGAAATTATGTGCGAACGTCGGGATTGGATGGGAACAACTGGGCGGACGGCGGGACGACAAAAGTTGGGAATACACTTTACGACGAGACGGGAAACAGTCGGGACGAGAACAAGATGCCGTAAGTCGGGACGGTAGACGGTTGGAACAGAGACCGAGGTCGGGAAGGGGTCGGGAAGTCGCGTTCGGGAACGAAATACTACGGGGTTCCCGTTCCCGTCCCGACCCGTTCCCGACCCGACCACATTTTCCCGACCCGACCATTACCGCGCGTACCCTTGGAACAAACAGACCTAACCACGAAGTGGTTGTACACGTACACGTATATCACAACTGAGAAGAAGTTCATGCATCCGCCGAAAAATATACGAAATGGAATCGGAAGTCCTACGTACGTGCCTGACCCCAATCCCAACTGGTGCATACGTTTCAATACTCGCATCTGAAACCGACTAGACCGCATGCCACTCAGGAAAGTAGGTTGTTGTATTCACATTAATTCTCAGAATCAAGTCCGTGGTCATAGGACAGGCTCCGGTCACTCTTGAGTGGACGCAATTCATGCATGTGCCAAAGAATACAGGACAGGCTCCAGTTACTCTGCAGTGGAAGAACATACCCTTAGGAAAACATAAAGCTAAAAACAAAAGCGGTACACGCATATGTCATGGCTGGAGCCATTCATGCATCCATGAAAAATATAAACACATGTTACAGTGGAAGTCAGCCTACGTACGTGCCAGGCCCATACTGGTGGTCGCAGGACAGGCGCCAATCACACTTGAGTGGAAGAATACCCCAGGGAAAGCAGAGGCAAAACCTAAAGTGGTACGCGCGTATGTTATAGCTGAAGTAGTTCCTCCATCCGCCAAAGCATACAGGAGAGGCTTCAGTTACTCTTTTTTTTTTTCTCGTCCATCCCATTTAGTGCCCTCGCACTACTCGCGCCCTCCCGCCCATAACTCAGATCCGGGGTCGCATGGCAGGCCCTCCTTCCTCCTCCCCACTACTGCTGTACGTACCTTCATTTTTTATCGCGAGAAGAACTCAGCATTTTCTTACAATACCTCGTCGACTCGCGTCGAATTGCGCGTACCCACGTTGCCAGGCGCTCTCAGCAATTGATCCTTCTTTTGCATTTTTGCAAATACAGTGAAATATCACCACGGTGGGAATCGAACTCAATGGCCAACGCGAGTAGTATTCGAGGGTAACCACTAGACCACCGGGGCGACCGGCTCTCTGGAGTGGAAGAATACCCTAGGGAAATCCCAAAGCAAACACCACAAGTGGTACATGCATATGTATATGATAAAAATAGAAAATACGGAGTACACTCCAGCTGCGAGATCGAAGATTTCGTCGAAACTCATCTTTGCAAGCTGTGTGTGATACTCCGATCGCGCGTATTACTGGGTGTGTTTCCTCATTAAGGATATAGGTCGGCGACTCCCCTTGGAATCATAGTATAGCTTGTACCAGGGTCAACAGGGTGATGTTAATCAATGTGTGCGCAGAAAGTATACAACCCGTTTTTGAGGGGGACAAAATCTGGCAGCAGTCGAAGGAAATGCATCAGTTTATCAAGTGAATCCTGTAAGCCGAATAATCGGTGAGGGGAGGGCGGAGTTTTAAGGGGGCAAAAAAAAACAGGGGCCGGGGGCGAAAAGGAGGGTAGCGGAGGCGGGGGGGGGGGGGGGGGGGCAACTCAATCTGTGCGCGGAAACTATAAGTCCTTTTACGGGTACAAATGTGACGGTTGTGGAAGGAATGCTTCAGTTTACCTTGTATATCCTGTAAGTCGTACAGCCGGTGAGGGGAGGGCGGAATGCTCGAAGGGGAGGGGGGGCAATTGGAGCTACGGCATGGATGGCTAGGAAGGTGATGAGGTGATATCACCTTTCTGGTTGATACTATGTGGAACGGCGGAAGAGAACGAAACCAACGGGGGGGGATTTCAACCGCTTTAGGTCGCATAAATATATACCAGGCACGTGGTAGGAAAAAACTTACTATACGTGCTACTTGTAGGTCTAGGCGATGGTGCGGGTGGCGGTGAAGGAGGGAGGCGCGGGATTAAAATGAAATGGGGCTATGGCATGGCTGGCTGGATAGGTAATGAGGTGATATGACCTGTCTTGTAGTGCTCATTACTCTAGCAGGTTTGATTGTAGGTGAGGCGCTGGGGGAGGGGGGGGGGGGGGATGGGTGTGTGTGGTGATGGTGGTGATGGTGGCGGGGGACGGAGGTGGATGATGGCAAAATATTCTACTTGCGTGTCACGTGCAGATGCCCGCTATTTCAAAGATAAACTATATGAAGTGGAAGGGAGGAAAATTATATGACATGGCGGGGAACGGAGGATTCTGTACCATTACGACTAAAAATGCGTGCCAGATACGATCGCTATTATTCGACAGGTTTGTAATCTTGACGCTAAACTGATAGTTCACCCGTATACATCCAGCACAAGCCGTACACTTGCCGATGTGGGACTCTGAGGTCACCAATTATTAGACAGAGATACATATAACAATGCAGCGAGCACGGTGATGTGGTCATGCAATGCCACCGCCAATGAACACGAGGGGGAGAAGTGCGAATTAGCACATGGGCTTGAATGTTTTAAAGGGACCCTTGATGTGTCCACGCTCAATTACGTTCCTTCTTCGTCCGGCATACCTGGTATGTTACTTCGTTCGGCGCAGATTGGGAGGCGATAATGCAGACGGTATGTATGAATTACTCTACGTACTATTAATAGGTTGGTAGTGTGGTTTATCACAATTTTTACATACGAGGTACGTCTCTGCTCGTAGTTCTTTTCACATTTGAAAATTTACGATTTTACGTCCAGTATTTTCCATGTCGTCGAAGATGTTGTGATCATGTAGATGTCGCGTCCACGTCTGATGCTCGTGTTAGTGGTGCTCGCGACAACATGCCCTAGCATGTAGTGGATGATCGCTGAGTGCTGTTCCTTCGTCTAATAATCACACCTGGTAGGATATGTCAGCGCAACCATATATGTCATAGATGAAGCAATTCATGCATCCACCAAAAATATAAACACATGGCATTGAAAGTCAGCCTATTGCGTCGTACGTGCCAGGCCCGTACTCCTACATCGTACCAGGTACGTTTCTAGACTCGCATCTGAAACCGACTACTACACTGCATGCCACCCAGGAAACCCTACCCATCAGTGTACAAATCCGAGGGAAAAAACGAACTCGTACGCAATAGTAGGAAGAAAGAAAAGAAGATACAAGTACCTGTACCGTGGGGTGGCTCCATTGATACCACGTTTCATTCGTTCGGTCATTACAAAAATCTTCAATTACGACTACAGCGCAAAACAGTGCCAAACAATAAGGCGAGACCCAGCAGTCGAGTAATTTACAATGTACCGATACAAAAATAAATTTTGCTTCATTTCAGTGATTGAGACGTCTAAACCTGTCATTGCAGTATTATTTATCGACTAATTTAGGGGCCTATCCAGAAGTATCATAAAAATTAAAATACACTCCAGCTGTGAGATCGAATATTTTGTCGAAACTCATCTTTGCAAGCTGTGTGTGATACTCCGATCGCGATATTACTTACAGAAGAAAGATTGAGCTTGGGATTCGCGCGGCTTGGAATCCGCGCGGCGCGCTTTTTGGAGTATTGGAGTAGCCACGTTTTCGTTGTCGTACGTACACGTCGTAACGTTTTTGTTGTGCGTAGCAGTCTTAGTTTTCAGAACCTATATTCGGTATTGTATTGTGATTCGCGCTGCACATTGCATTGCCGGATGGTAAATATGACAAAATGCTGCTGCTGTATAATTGGTGCTGACGTCGCATATTGTTCGATGTTGCGTGCCGGCGTCAGCCGTCAGTCCTGTTGTGTACGGACGTGCATGTACTATTCAATATCTGGCAGGTACGACGATGAAGACAGGCTACTGTAGTATCACAACCAGGCAACAACTGCGCTGCGACGGACCCTTTCATTGTCCGATGCTGTTAGAGTTGCATTAACTAAGCGATGCGCGTCGGCGCAGAAACCTTTTATTTATTTACTGTTCTTTCTTGCATCATTGCACCATAGCCGCATCACTTTCTGAGCGAGCTAGCAGTCAACATGCGAGGCAGGGGGTTGATGAGATGGACTAATCAACATCACTGAGCCAGTAAGCGTTGTATGTGAGGGGGAGGGAGACGATAGACATAGACCGCAGGCACTACTCCCACAGTGCCATGGATGACGACGTTCCCGTTGGCTATATCTCCTCGTACATCTCCACCGCATCTCACGGATTCTATTAATGATTCTGTCGTCGCGGTACAAGGCATAACTTTGCACACCGTGGACACATCGTAAACACTTGTATTTATAAGTGATTTGACGAAAATAAACGGAGAAGAACACGAGGCATTTGGAAAATACACTATTTTTCGATTTCTGCAATATCTACGCAAGCCCGACGAAAAAGATCTAAGGAAAAAGAGTCAAACCCCTCTGGACAAGGAAGGCGTGGAGTCAAAATCGACGTGTTCTATATGGAAGTCCATACGTAACACGTATACTGTTACGTAGTGCTAGCTGTACCGATCGCCCCGGTGGTCTGGTGGTTACCGTCGAATACTCGAATACTACTAGCGTTGGTCCTTGATTTTTTTTTTTTTTTTTTTTTTTTTTTTCTTCTTCCGGCGGATGGGAGAAAAAAAAAAAAAAGCTTGAGCTCACCACACTTCCACGTATTTTCATACACACGTCGTGTGTCGATTTAGCTCAATTGCATTCGCAATCCAGCTGGTTTTCTGGCGTGTCCTTCGGTTCCCATTATAGTGATAGCGCGAGCTGTCCCTACCGGCGGTGCCCGTTGCTACTCGGGCAGCGCAAGCTATAGTTGGTCCTTGAGTTCGGTTCCGACCGTGGTGAGGTTTCGAAAAAAAGGTCAGCTGTTGCGAGCGCCTACTATTTCGTAATAGTAGCGCGGGTAGGCACATTCCGACGCGAGTCGACGAGGGAAGAAAATGGCGAATTATTTTCGCGATAGAAATGAAGGCACGTACCGTAGTGGGGAGGGGGGAGAAGGGCCCGCTGTGTGGCCTCGGATCTGAGTTACTACTGGGAGGGAGTGCGGGAACAGTGGATAGTGGATGGGATGAAGGAAGAAAAAACAAGAGTTTAACTGGCGATGCAAGGGCACGGTTTAATAACAACCCTTGTCTAAGTTAAACGCTTGTGGGACTTTAGAGAAGGGGAAGGGGGTGACGATTACAGCATCAACTAAATACACGAAAGAGCATGTTTCACTGGGGTAAGGGACGCCTCCAAACTGCAATGTAAGGGGCTGTGGAAGCGCGTGCAGCAGGGCACATACTCGTGCTTCCCAATCTTCTTATGCGTTTGACAATATCGATCTCGTTGTTTTACGTCGCTATGCTTGGGCTTCAAAAGGGTCAAGATAGCCCCCGACGTAATACTGCTGGTCAGAGGAACTGTGCCCACAACGACGCTGGACTTGTGCTATGAAAAGTTAGTTAGAAATACGAAAATCGACAGCAGCAGTAGTGAAAGCATGCACATCGCTTGCCAACATGAACGGAGGGGAGAAAACGCAGCCTGACACATACATTATGTCGCTGCTGTTGTGGTTGTTGTTGTCACATTAACTCGCAT
Organism: Undaria pinnatifida; assembly: GCA_012845835.1. Lineage (NCBI taxonomy): Eukaryota > Phaeophyceae > Laminariales > Alariaceae > Undaria > Undaria pinnatifida. The sequence goes on along the minus strand of JABAKD010000004.1, from coordinate 3,159,368 downwards.
AATTAAGTCCGTGGTCACAGGGCAAGCTCCAGTCACTCTGGACTCTGGAGGGGAACAATGTCCCAGGGAAAAACAACCAAACAAAAGTGGTGTGTACACGCATCATATGTCAGAGCTAAAGCAATTCGTGCACCCCCAAAATGTAATCAAATGGAATCGGAAGTCAGCCTAGGTACGTGCCAGGCCCATACTGGCAAGTTTTAATACTCTTTGTAAATATGTATAAAAGAAAAAAGAGACGCTAGCTATAGGTTCACCATGTGGCATCGAAGAATGTACTTATAATAATTCGCACCCGAATTCTTATTTTTGTGAAAAAGTTGAGCCTTGTGTTCTTAACAGCATATTTTATTGAAATGCGGGCGGCCACTCTGTATTTTTTTTTTTTTTTCTTCACACATTCACTTTCCAGGTTCTGGACAAGCCGTGGTCACAGGTGTCGTCCCGTCTCACCCCCGGTTCTTGCCTTCAATTTTTATCGCGCATAGGGTTCAGCAATCCCATTGCTCGTCGATTTTTCATCGAGTGTCGCTAACTCACGCTCTCGCGCTTTCCGCTGGTCAATTTGTGCACAAGAAAAAGTCCCCACGAACTTATTCGAGTATGCACTCGGGGGGATTCGAACTCACGAAACTGACCTATACCAGGCTCGAGGATAACCTGATACGCCACTGGGGCGACCGCTGTATGCGTACACCTGGCATTAGGAGCAACCAACTAGTGCTTCAGCATTTTCTAGCTCGAGACAGGAAGACTAGACCTGCGCTCTCAGAAGAGACAGCAATCTTACGATTTTCGGCAAGACTTACGAACCCCGCCGAGAAGATGCAAAAAGAGCTGCGAGGGCTGTGCTAGCAGCAAATTACTACGTTTAAGAGTACCCCCTTGTATTCCGCATGACCAAAGGTGGGTCCGCGGATGGTAAGGAATAAACATAGTACTAACAATACTTATATATCTCTTATGTTTCGTCAGGTTTTGTGTTTCCGTCGTCGTCGACGGCCGTATAGTCCGGCTTCAGCGATCTCGAAAAGGGTCGCTATATTTTGGCGCGGTGTTATTCATAATTCGACGATCGCATTCGCTCGTACAATAAATTGTGCTGTAACCGCTTTCTTAGGCGCGAGGTCACGAGTTGGCGTTTCGGTTCTCGGGGACTACGGGGTCGAAGGCGCCGCTGACCGTGTTCGGCGAGCGCCAGTTTGACAACCTGGTCTTGCTGGCTCAGTCCGAGGCCGGGTGGGCGGAGAAGAGAAAAGGAGCGGTCGCGGTGGCCGACGTCATGGGCTTCATCGAGGATGGAGGTCAGTTGTTGTTGGTGGTGGTGTTGGTGTTGGTGTTGGTGTTGGTGTTGGTGTTGGTGTTGGTGTTGGTGTTGGTGTTGGTGTTGGTGTTGGCGTTGGTGTTGGCGTTGGTGTTGGTGGTGCTTCTGCTGCCGCTTCCGCTTCCGCTGCGACTGCCTCTGTTGTTCCTGCTGGTGCTGCAGAACTATGTGTCAACTTCATCCCGCACACTGTCGAGTGTATTTGCTCCTGACTATGCTGCTGCTGTAGTCTAGTGCTATTTACCAGGTATATTTTGCTCCTCCTCCTGCTGCTATTGCTGTAGAGGTGGGTGTTCCTACCCCACCTGCGTTTGGATTTCTCGTGGTTCTTCTAATGTAGTCAATCAAGCGCTAGGTCGGGTACATTTTGCTACTGGACTGGCGTCGGGAAATATATCTCCACAAAATACCCCCTCATCTCCCTCATGGTGCTGATTTACATTGCTTTGAAGCCCCCCCCCCATTACTTTGCGATTCGCCCCTTTTACAACCCTCACTAGGAAGCAATGAATGAGGATCGTGACAGATCCTCATAACTGCGTTAAGCGGATCAAGTGGTACGTACTTGAGTACGCGAACAATACGTGTATTCCTATCTGTCACCCCCCACCCCCGAGAACTGCCTGGAAGCTGAAAAACTACCTTTTATCCCAGCTTGCTGTGTGACCCTATGGCCCCCTCTAAGCCCTTTTAGAGCCCCAAACCCCTCCCGATACTAATTCCAAGCAAATATTCCCAAAAATAGGTTTCCAGTTGCAGAGAGTTTTTACCTTCGCACTACTGCAGCGATTACCACGCACTAATTTTTTGTTTCAAGCGGGGTGCCCCCAAAAGCGTGGTTGCGGATCTGAAAGGGTTTTATTTACTCCCCCCCCCGCCCGCACTGATGCCTGCCTGGTCGGTGAAAAACCGACATGCTTCGTCCCGGCATTGTAGGAGTGCGAAGGTCTATGGTAATACGACTACGGCTATGCGTGAAATGAGTACAGCTCCATCCCCCCCGCACGTCCATCTTGTTTACTGGGCATCCTTCGTCTATTACCCCGTCTAATACCCCGACAGGTAACGTGCTCGTGGCGGGAGGGGAGGACATGGGGGTTCTAGCGAGGTCGGTGGGGGCGTTGTGCGGGGTGGATTTCGACGCGGAAGGGTCGAGGGTCGTGGACCACTTTTCCGCGGTAGAAGCGGAGGGGCTGGGAGAGCTGGGAGGTAGCGGGTGAGTAGCTGCTGAAGTTTTTTACAACTTTGTTTACCCCTTTGGCACTCCAACGAAAAAACGTGGAAGCAAATGACGGTAACAGTTCGAGTACGGCATGGGCAACACGAAGCATCCCGGGTTGTTGAGGTAGGGAATGCACTCCTACTAATATACAACGCACGGGACATCTCCGGCACGTGCGCACCAAGATGCCACAGTAGTGTAGTCGTACTGCGCCGCGCTCCTCAAAAGACGGTTGGCATGGCCGCACACGACACAGTTTTGGTTGGTTTATCGGGGTATCAAAACGTAGAAGTGTACCCGCGTTTTTGAGGACATACTACTTGGAATTAGTGTGGGATTGACGCGTGGTACGATTAGAGGTATCAAGGTATACCGTTTTTTGGCTAAAATATTTTCTGAGGGATTGGGAGCCATAAATCGTCGGAACGTAAATTCTTTGCAATATGTTTTTTTTGCAGGCTTTTGCCAAAATCAGGTATACCTGGCAACTTTCGGGCCTAAATCAGGTACACACCAAAGCAGGAACAGATCACACGCCAGGAACCCTTCTATTGGCCAGCCTCACATCGCGCCTGATTTTGGGCTGACAAGGGTCAGGTACACCTGGTTTTGTCTACTTTGCCTACCAGCTTTCGTATGTTAGAGGCTACCTTACCACTTATTCGAGAAAATGGTTGACATACTGTTTAAATTACATGTACCCCAACCCTAGCCCTAACCCAATGTAGGGTGAAACCCCCTTCGACTCGTACACAGTGTGCGTCAACCATTACCTCGAATTAGTGGTAAATCTCTACTTGTGTTTTGAGCCAATCAGAGGCCATATGTACACTGTGTCTCCTACATCCTCGACACGAAGACATCGCCACACTATAAATACGTGCATACCTTATACGACCCACCCGCCACAACGACATACATATGGTACGCGCGGATGCAGAACAATGGACACAGAGACAACAGTTTGTCTGCCACACCCCGCGTCCAGGTCGGCTCAGTTTCCATTACGAGTGCGAGTATATAAATCATACCTGGTACCTGGTATTATCTAGAAAAATGAACAATACACTTGAGCTGTGAGATCGAACAAGAGGGTTTTTTTGACTAAAAAGTCAGCTTTGCATATTATATTATAAAAAATGAAAATACACTCCAGCTGTGAGATCGAAGATTTCGTCGAAACTCATCTTTGCAAGCTGTGTGTGATACTCCGATCGCGCGCATTACGAGTTGTGTGTTGAATATGTAACTTCGTGCCGCCGTGTGCAAGCGGTTCCTCGAGGATGGTCGAGGCTTTAAAGCTGGGAACTGGTTGGGCGCCATAGCTACTCTTGCCGTGGCGCACGGGGTACCTTCCCATTTAAGGCTACTATATTCTGTACATCGTGCTGGGTCTCTTCCCAATATTGATATGTTACTGGCGTGAGGCTACTCGTACAAGGTATTTTCACGCTTCCCGCCGTCAAATACTGCTGCTTGCTGAGATGGTACGGAAAGCGAGTTCAATCTCAATTTTTTCTCTGTGACATGTGTTTGTTTCCACACCCTGGACAATAGACAGAACAGTGGTCTATTGCGTCGACAATAGACGAGGGGGGCAATCTATCGAGGGCCGTTGTCAGCGATAATGAATTGTGGAAGGTGTCTATCGATAGACATAGTCATCGACAATAGGTTGTGGAAGTTGTTTGTAGATAGATATCGTCGTCCCCAATAGATTGCGGAAGTGTCTATCGATAGATATTGTCGTCGACAATAGGTTGTCGGAGGTGTCTGTCGATAGACGTTGCCGCCGACAATGGATTGTCGGAGGTGTTTATCAATAGATACTGTTGCCGACAATAGGTTGTTGAAAGTCTTTATCGATAGATATTGCCGTCGACGACAGATTGTCGGAGGTGTCTATCGATAAACATTGTCATCGACGATAGATTGTGGAAGGTGGATATTATCGACTTTGGAGGGTGCCCATCGATGGATCTTGTCGGCGACCTTAGACGTCAACCGTGTCCATCAATGGCCATTGCCGCCCACAATGTAGTGTGCGGCATGTCTATCGACGGCCAGTGTCCTTCGCAATAGAGTGTGCGACATGTCTATCGACGGCCATTGTCGGCCGCTATGGGCTGTGCAAGCTGTCCATCGACAGCCATTCACTGCTGTGTGCGGTGGTGGACTTCGTGCTTATGGGGAAAAGCAACGATAGTGCGTTGTTGAAACCGTAGTTTCAGGTATAGACGGCGGTATACTGTTGGGAGATGAAGGACAGCAATGCAGAAGGGCAGAGCTCTTCCGACTGGGAAAGTGCTTCTGAAGTACGGCTTCCAAGACATTCGTTGTTGAAGCAAGTATGGGCTGATGCCTAGCGTCCATGCGTTTCAAACGAGAAACACTGCCAACGTTACCGTCCATAGTAGTAGCAATTTTACGACAAAATACGTATACAATGGCAGTTCGAAAACTCCACTCAACGTCAAGCGTGCATGCAGAATACAACTAACCGCGGTCGTCAACAATGACCGACCATCGATATTCCACTCCACGATAGACAGTAGGTTAAGGCAGTAGTTTCTTCTGGAAACACCCCCAACAATCTACTCTGGGTGGCCAAATAATACTTAGTATGTTGTGGATGGCGATGGGTATTGGTAGACATCATTGAGAATCTATAGTTGGCGGCATTAGCAAACATCGGCGGTCGGCAACAATGGCCATTGAAACACGCCACTCCACGATATGCAATAGGTTTAGACAATAGTTTATTGTGGAAATACGCCCAATAGCCTACCGTGGGTCTCGATGGCTATTGATGAACACAACTGCATTTCTATTGTGGGCGGGGATAGCTATCTGTAGACAACCTTGTATTGTCTGTTGTTCAAACAATGCCTATCGCGGTTGCTTCCCCGATATCTATTGTGCAGGACAATAGCCATCTATTGACAACCATGGCACTCCATTGTGACAAACAATGTCTATCGCGCTTGCTTCCCCACCGTTTATCGTCAGGGCAATAGCCATGCATTGACAACCATGTGACTCCATTGTGCCAAATAATGTCGATCGCGGTTGCTCCCCCGACATATATTGTTCAGGACTATAGCCATATTTGGATAACGTTGTCACTCCATTGTTGCAGCAAATGTATATAGTGTCCCTTGCCGGACATATATGGTTCCCTGCCAATGTCTATCGATAGACAGCATTGCCAGACTATTGCGGTTAACAATGTCCGTTGATACGCATTTTTCCGGGACCACTGTAACGGCAATTTTCTATTCCCTTTCTATTGGCCAGGGTGTATGCACGTCATGCAATGTCTATCCCTTGACGCCAACCGCCCGTTGCCCCAAGTACCAAAATGCATTGCTGAGGACAATGTACATCGATAGACAGCGTTGCTAGTCTATTGTCGACGCAATATACCAGTGTTGTGTCCATTGTCCAGGGTGTGATCTCTATTAGTAGGCGGCTGGCGCCGCAAATGGGCGCGCATAGACGTATTACCAGTCTTTGGGGAAGCTCTGAGCTTTGTGGGCGTGTGAGGGCTTTGGCCGGCTATCGGTGTCCCGACGCGAACCATCATGAGGGGTCAATGGGTACGTAAAGGCGTATTTATATGACAACTCTTTGTGGAAGCTCTCAGCTTCCTGAAGGGTATCGGAACCTGGTATTCACAGCACATCAGTACGTCGTAGGAGTTGCAGAAAAAAGTAGAAATGGGTCGGTGATGGTGTCCATCGATTGGCAGTGTCCACCACAATAGATTAAGAAACGCGTCTATCGATAGACATTGCCGGTCACAATAGATGGTGCAAGCTATCTATCGATAGACATTGCCGGCCACAATAGATTGGAAATGCATCCATTGACAGACATTGTCCACCACAATAGAGAGTAAGCGGTGACCATCGATAGCCATTTCCAGACACAATTGTTTAAGAAATGTATCTATCGAAAACCATTGCCGGCCGCAATAGATTGTGCAAGCTATCCATCGATAGCCATTGTCGGTGACAAAAGCTTTCAACCGAGGTACTTCAGCACACTCCTGTCTAGCCAATACCTTGGGAAGTTAACCTATCGATAGACGTTAACAACGACAATAGATCGAGCAATTTGCTAATCGATAGCCTCCACAGACAACAGATCCGTCCATTGCACCATATTCCGTTGCTATAGCAGTAACCACTGCTTATTGCCCAGGGTATGTGTTTTTTTCGTACGGGTATACTATCGATGTGGCAACTGCAGTGTATACCTGGTACAACAGTAGTAGGAGTGAGTATACCTGGTACAACAGTAGTAGGAGTGAGTATACCTGGTACAACAGTAGTAGGAGTGAGTATACCTGGTACAACAATAGTAGGAGTGAGTATACCTGGTACAACAATAGTAGGAGTGAATATACCTGGTACAGCAGTAGTAGGAGTGAGTATACCTGGTACAACAGTAGTAGGAGTTAGTATACCCGGTACAGCAGTAGTAGGAGTGAGTATACCTGGTACAACAATAGTAGGAGTGAGTATACTTGGTACAACAATAGTAGGAGTGAGTATACCCGGTACAGCAGTAGTAGGAGTGAGTATACTTGGTACAACTGTCGTAGGAGTGAATATATCTGGCACAACAGTAGTAGGAGTGAGTATACCTGATACAACGGTGGTAGGAGTGAGTATACCTGGTACAACAATAGTAGGAGTGAGTATACCCGGTACAGCAGTAGTAGGAGTGAGTATATCTGGTACAGCAGTAGTAGGAGTGAGTATATCTGGCACAACAGTAGTAGGAGTGAGTATACCCGGTACAACAGTAGTAGGAGTGAGTATACCTGGTACAACAAGGGTAGGAGTGAGTATACCCGGTACAACAGTAGTAGGAGTGAGTATACCTGGTACAACAGTAGTAGGAGTGAGTATACCTGGTACAACAGTAGTAGGAGTGAGTATACCTGGTACAACAATAGTAGGAGTGAGTATGCCTGGTACAACAATAGAAGGAGTGAGTATACCCGGTACAACAGCAGTAGAAGTGAGTATACCTGGTACAACAGTAGTAGGAGTGAGTATACCCGGTACAGCAGTAGTAGGAGTGAGTATACCTGATACAACAATAGTAGGAGTGAGTATACGTGGTACAACAATAGCAGGAGTGAGTATACCCGGTACAGCAGTAGTAGGAGTGAGTATACTTGGTACAACTGTCGTAGGAGTGAATATATCTGGCACAACAGTAGTAGGAGTGATTATACCCGGTACAACAGTGGTAGGAGTGAGTATACCTGGTACAACAATAGTAGGAGTGAGTATACCCGGTACAACAGTAGTAGGAGTGAGTATATCTGGTACAGCAGTAGTAGGAGTGAGTATATCTGGCACAACAGTAGTAGGAGTGAGTATACCCGGTACAACAGTAGTAGGAGTGAGTATACCTGGTACAACAAGGGTAGGAGTGAGTATACCCGGCATTAGTAGAAGTATACCTGGTACAACAGTAGTAGGAGTGAGTATACCTGGTACAACAGTAGTAGGGGTGAGTATACCCGGTACAACAGTAGTAGGGGTGAGTATACCCGGTACAGCAGTAGTAGGAGTGAGTATACCCGGTACAACAGTGGTAGGAGTGAGTATACCCGGTACAACAGTGGTAGGAGTGAGTATACCTGGTACAACAATAGTAGGATTGAGTATACCTGGTACAGCAGTAGTAGGAGTGAGTACACCTGGTACAACAGTAGTAGGAGTGAGTATACGTGGTACAGCAGTAGTAGGAGTGAGTATACCTGGTACAACAGTAGTAGGAGTGAGTATACCCGGTACAACAGTAGTAAGAGTGAGTATATCCGGTACAACAGTAGTAGGAGCGAGTATACGTGGTACAGCAGTAGCAGGAGTATGCCTGGTACAACAGTAGTAGGAGTGAGTGTGATCACGAAAAAGCATACAGGTATTAATACATAGAGGGACATAAAAACGATATAAAGATTTTGGAGGATGCACATTCGCTATCGTTCTGCTGCTGAGGCGCAAATACGGAAATGTTTCACGATTTCTCATGGTCAAAACTCCTGAAAAATACACCGCTCGTCGCATGCGTTTCTTACTTAGTTCCAGTACTGTATGTACATGATTTTGGCTCGAAGTGACAAGGTATATCTGATCTTGGCTTTAGCCCCTTTGTTTTTGTAAACCTAGGCCACATGGCATTTCAATATTTTTTTGTCAACATCAGCTTTTTGTGTGAGGTATTGACAACTCCTCGAGTGGGTAGTAGCCCCAGAAAAGAAAATGGTTGATGCACCTGTACCCCGTAGCGTTGGTCGATGTGCTTTGATCTAGGACCACTGCTTCTGTAGAAGCGCACTCGTCTTTTTGGGGGACAAGCTAAATATTTATGCTAGGAATACTAGGTATGATAATAGGGTATGCTTTGCAGCACAGTGGGTACCTCGATTTAAAAGCACAATGCTAGGAATGATAATAGGGTATGCTTTGCAGCACAGTGGGTACCTCGATTTAAGAGCACAATGCTAGCAATTATAATAGGGTATGCTTTGCGGCACAGTGGGTACCTCGATTTAAGAGCACCCCATGACAAGCCGGAATAGGCGCTCTTAACTACACATTGGTCTTATCTGTAGTGGGTAATATATGGCTTTCTAGTATATCGAGACATGCCGATTTGACCGCTCTTAAGTCCCGAACGCTCTTTTCTTGGGGACTCTTGAATCGGGTTACTTTCTGTCGTTAAAGGGGTAGGACACAAGACACGCCAAAGACTTCAACACTGCAACACCGATTATCGTGCTCGGTCAGTGCCGTTTTTTATTTTGGTATTGTTCGCGCGTAGCTCCGAGCCAACCATGGCTCCGAACCGGCGGCAGTCCCGCAGCTAACCACCCCATATCCCGTACGTCAACTCGCCTTCGTTGTGCTTTTGGACCTTTTTTGTTACGCATTGCCTTCGCGCACGGGGCTGTCCAAGTTGGAGGTCTTCTTTACGTGCGAAGTTGCGAGCCAGCCATATCTGCGAACCGGCGGTAATCCCGCCTCAACTATCCATCCTGTATTCCGCCGCAACTAACCACCCAGTATGCCCGTCATCAACACGGCTTCGTTCTGCTGTTTGCTTTTGTGTAGTGCCTTCGCGCACACGGCGGTTCAAGGCGAGGTGGCCGCGCCTAACCCGTTGTACCTCGGGGCCTATAGCGCTGCCAAGGATGGCGCGGTGGTGTTTAGCGGGGTGGCACACGCTGTGGACGACGATAACTACCTCGTCACCAAGGTCAGCACGGGAGTCGTGGAGTCTTGACTTGCCTTGGCATGTCTTGGCTTGTGATACACGCATTGGTAGGGGTGGGGCGGGGTGGTTTCAATATTACTGCAGCGACAAATCATCGCGGGAAATGATGCGGACATATCGCGCGCAACTTCCTCCTCGCCCCGCTTCCAACCCTCCCTCCCCCTCCCTCCCCTTCCCCCCCCCCCCCCCACCATCTCCCCTAACCCCACCTACCATCCCCCCCCCCACCTCCCCTACCTCCCCCTCCCCGCCATACCCCGTCCGCTCCCCCCCCCCCCCCCCCCCCCCCCCCCGAACCTCGCCTACCCTCCCCCCCCAACCCCACCTTTCCCCTCCAAGGTTCTCACCGGCTCAGGAACGGCCTACTCCGCAGACCCGGCAAAGTCCATCGGAAAATTCCCGGAAAATGCTGGACGCGACACCCTTTTGGTCTCTGCTGTACAGGCAAGCACAGAAACGTTTGCCATCTTCCGGCTGTTTAGTTTGAGTTGTGTGTGATATATGGGTCAGACGTATTTTACTCTCGATGGTTGAAGGTGTACTGTTGGGAGTAGAAACGGCGCCCCGTTTCGAAAGGGATGCGTGGTCAATGGTCAACCATGGCCAAGACAAGTCACCAATGACCCCCCCCCCCCCGTCCCGCGCCCCAAAAGGTACCGAAGTCGGTGCGCCCAAAAAGGTACCGAAGTCCGTCTTGTGATCGGTGGTTGGAGGTATGCAGTTCACCCTTCATGCGACTCGCCGAACACCTAACGGCGCTTCGCGCTTGGTGCAAGCAATGTCTGGGTGGTTGGTGAAACCCGACGTGCTCCGTCTCGGCATAGTAGGTGTGCGAGGGTCTATGGTCATATGACTACGGCTATGCACAATCTGAGTACATCCCCCCCTCCCCCCCGCATGAAATGAGTATGCCCCCCCCCCTCCACCTCCTTGCTGCCTGATTGGTGAAAGCCCAACGTACGAATACGAGGGTCTGGTGTCTGACAGACTACGGCCATGCTCGATAATGCCCCCCCCCTACCCCCCTGCGACTCGCTGCACACCTCACAGCGCTTCACGCTTGGTGCAAGCGATGTCTGTCTGGTCGGTGAAAGGTTGAAAATGCAACGTGCTCCGTACCGGCTTTGCAGAGATGCAAGGCTCTACACTCTATGGATGGCAATGATTACGCCCTCCCCCCCCCCCTGCCCCCCCCCCTTCGCCCCCCGTCTTTTTCTCCTTGCGAAACGCCGCCAGGGGAGGACGAACGCCCGAATGATGTTCACGGGATCGCTGTCGATGTTCAGCAACAGGTTTTTCACTCTTCCAAACGCCGGAAACAAGGTTTTCTGCTCGGAGATCAGCAAGGTGAGCTGGGGTTCGGAGACTCGAGCTAAACTGCAGGACGGTCCTGTGCAAAAACCTTTCTGCAGGATGTTTTGTCTGGTCGGCCCTTGTTTTTTTCTCTTGGAAGAACCTCGATTTTCTTTTGGAAAGCCTCGGTTTTTTCTATGGGAAATACTCGTCGTTGGAAGAACCTAGAAAGTTCTTGTTTTCTTTATAACCCCTTTGGAGCCCCAATATCCCTCCCTGTACTGAGTTCAAGTGATTTTTTTGTTAAATATAGGGGTTCCAGTTGTAAAGGCGTTAAATATATATATTTTATTTGGCTTTTAAGTACAGCGCCTCCAAAACGCGCTGAGGAGCTGCACAATCCCCCCTGCTGGCCTCGATTCTCCCCAAAAGATTGTTTAGGGAGAGGGTTAGAGTTGGGGTTATGTCTGGTGTCGGGTTGGCGTGGGTCGACGTGCAAGATTGAGGTTGACAACAGGCATCCTGAAGGGCCGTCCTGCGTTTGGGACGAGCCGGGGTCGGGAGGGAGTGTGTGGGAAAGGTGCAAGCCGTTTCGACATTGCTTGACTACCACCTAGGATGAAGCATATACGTCGGGAACGGTAGCTGCTAGCATGACAGCTACGATGGTGCCTTATGCTCGTGCGAGCTGCTATGCATGCCCCGACGCGCGCTCGTTGTTCTACACGATGGTTGCTCTGGGTGCTGTCTACCAGGGGGTTGGAACACGTGGTTGAGTGTCTTCTACATCCATTCTCTCTCAACGAATTTGCACGATTTTTTTTAATCGTGAGCGTTTTTTATTATCTATTTTGTGGGGCGACGCTTTCATGTTGTTGCTATCACATTGCGCGTGAACGTTTTTTGTGCCTGGCTTGTTTTGTCGCTTATTTTTCCTCGTGTCTGGATATTTTTTCGTGGTTGTTTTCTTTTTTCGCGTGCCGGGCAACCGCAGTGGGTGTTCGGAGAAAGAGGAATCCTCCGGGCCTCCAGCATCACCCACACACGGCTGGACGGGTCAGCCGCGGAGCTGCTCCTCAAGCAAAAAGAGAGGCGCGACCTCCCGAAATCGCTCTTCCCCGAGCCGGAGATCGCCAAGAACTCCCAGGTAATTGATTTTCGGTGGTTGTAGCAGACAGCAGACTCCGTTCGAGGGGACCCGGGATGATTGGGATAGCATACACCTAACTACCCCCCCCCCCTCCCCCCGCCCCCAGGAGCCGAAACATCCCCCCCCCCCCCTCCCCATTTTTTGTTTGTTTTGTTTGTTTGTTTGATTATTAATAGTATGACAATCGTTCCCAGGAGGCGTATACCCTCACATAAAGGCGAACGACAACGTAACACCACATCACATCACACCCCTTGTACATGTACGACGTATTATATTTTTTCAAGGGTGGCGACATTGGCGTACAGGGCATGTACAAACGCAGGTAGCAGACGAGGTGTCAACAACATCAGGCGCCGTCAATCGCTGATCGAGATAGTCGAGTGTACCGAGATCGTACCGATGCTGTGCCGTACCGCAGTAAGAGCGTCTAACCATGAATAGATGCCTCGTCAAAATACGGCATCCAAGCCGCCCCGGCGACAACGTTAACACACACACACAAAGCAACGGCTCGCCGTGTTCGACTGCTGTTGTAGCTGCAGGAAGCGTTTTACTGCTGCTGTAGTACCACAATTCGTATGTGCGAGAAAGGATTGTGCTACAACTCGGCCGCAAGGCAAGGCTGATAATAATATACTGGTGGTGGTGGTACCCTCGTGGTACGACATGGTACCAGATACCACAGGTACGAGTTTGATACCAGATACCAGGTACCAGAAAGGATATCAAGCCTTTACCGCAGCTACAGCTCTCGCGAACAGTTGTGCGCGCGCCGCGCGATGAAACCTGCCGATCCCACGGCTTTTCGGTGCCTGCTGCTCCGTCAGATTCTAGGAGCGAGCTCATAGCTGCTTTGTACCATCCAATACAGCTAAAGTCGCCGTCTTTCTGCGCAGCTGTGACCAATATGTTGTTTTCCAGTAGTATGTTAGTCCTATGGAAGGCCTTGTACTCAGCAGGGAAGGGAGGAGGGGGGGGGGGGGGGTTATCGTCCCCTGTGTTCGGTTTATGTAGAATTCAGTGTGTGTTCGGTTTTATATAGGGTTTAGTGTGTATTTGATTCTATATAGGATTTAGTGTGTGTTCGGTTTTATGTAGGGTTCAGTATGTGCGTTCGGTTTTGTTTGGATTCAGAATGTGTTCGGTTTTATAGGATTTAGTGTTCGGTTTTATACAAGATTTGGTATATGCGTTCAGGTTTATTTAGGATTTAGTGTGTGTTCGGTTTTATACAATATTTATTATGTGCGTTCAGTTTTATATAAAATTTAGTATGGCGTTTTGGGGAGGGGACGGTGTCAGGTACCCCCCCCACTGTCGGGAGGCCCGAAGTTGTATGTAATTTGACGTGAGGTGTCGGGATTTTTTTTTTCGGCCCCCCCTGCTTCGTTTGGTGTATTTTTATATTTTTCTGGAGGAGGCATGAGTTGCTTTAGCTTCGCACGTATAACATATACGTGTACAAGTACCACCTTTGGTTTGCTTGTGTTTATTCCCTGGGGTATTCCTCCACTCCACAATAGTGACTGGAGCCTGTCCTGTGACCACGGACTTGATTAAGTTAATGTGAGAACAACATTCTGCGAGTTAATGTGAGAACCAAAAAAGGGCCATAGCCAAAATCAGGCACACCTTTGTCACGTTGAGCCAAAATCAGGTACATACTGAAACTAAGTAAGAAACGCACGCGGCGAGCCGTGTTTTTTAGAAGTTTTTGACCATGAGAAATGACAAAACTTTTTCGTATTTGCGCCTGAACAGCAGAATCATAGCGAATGTGCGTCCTCCAAAATCTCGATAACTTTTTCGTACGGCCCTTTTTTTATTCATACCTGTATCTGTATGCTTTCGAGTGTGTGTTTGTTTTTAGTGTGTTCGTAATCACACCTACTCCTACTGCTGCTGTTGTACCAGGTATATAGTTGCCACATCAGTAGTATACTTGTGCGGATAAAGCACATGCCACGGAGATTAATTTGAGATTGAACTGCTCGCTTTACGCACTATTTGAGCAAGCAGCAGTATTTGATGGCGGGAAGCGGGAACATACCTCGTGCGAGTATGGTAGGCTCATGCCAGTAAATGATCAATATTGGGAACAGACCTAGCACGATGTACAGAATATAGTAGGTCTGCGTTTTGCAGATGGACAAAAAATGGTACACAAACGAAAGTGTATGGAGCTTTTTTTGGAGCTTTTTTCACCCGGATCTCTAGGAGGATCTAAAATAAAAATAAAAAAAAAATAGCCTTGAATGGGAAGATACCCCGTGCGCCACAGCAAGAGTACTTATGGCGCCCCACCCATTGCCAGCTTTAAAGCCTCGACCATTCTCGTGGAACCGCTTGCACACGGCGGCACGAAGTTCCTTTGCTGTACTATTATATTATTATAAAAAATGAAAATACACTCCAGCTGTGAGATCGAAGATTTCGTCGAAACTCATCTTTGCAAGCTGTGTGTGATACTCCGATCGCGCGCATTACGAGTTGTGTGTCCTCAATTAAGGATATAGGTCGGCGGCTCCCCTTACAACTACAGTGTAGCTATCAGGGTCAACAGGATGATTTTAGTCAGTCTGTGCGCGGAAACTATAAAACCCGTTTCTGAGGGGGACAAAATCTATTATGTATGATATGAATATTATACTCGTACTCGTATCAGAAACTGAGCCGACCTCGACGCGGGGGTGTGGCAGATAAACTGCTGTCTCTGTGCCCGTTGTTGTGTATACGCGCGTATCATATGTATGTTGTGGCGGGTCGTATGTCGTATGTACGTAAATTATATCGTATCTATGTATACATTTTTTTTTTCACACACATCTACTTTCCAGGTTCTGGACAAAAGCCGTGGTCACAGGTGTCGTCCCTTTCCCCCCCCGGTTCTTGCCTTCAATTTTTATCGCGCATAGTGTTCAGCAATCCCACCGCTCGTCGATTTTTCATCGAGTGTTGCTAACTCACGCTCTCGCGCTTTCCGCAAGTCAATTTGTGCACAAGAAAAAGTCCCCACGAATCTATTTCGAGTATGCGCTCGGGGGGATTCGAACTTTATGCACTGACCTATACCAGGCTCGGGGATAACCTGATACGCCACCGGGGCGATATATAGACCCTAACCCTAACCCTAACCCTACCCCGATGAAACGCAACCAACCAACAAATGGGACCCGAATGGTGCGCCAGCTAGCGTTGGGCTGCGAAAGCAGCTGAGTTAAATCGACACACGACGCGTATGAAAATGCGTGGAAGTGTGGTGAGCTAAAGCTTTATTTTTCCCCATCCGCCGGAGGATAAAAAAAAAAAAAAAAAAAGCAACCAACCAACCAATGTAGGGTGAAACCCCTTCGTCTCGTACATTAAGTGCGTCAACCATTCTCTCAAATAAGTGGTAAGCTCTACTGGGAGACAGTGCACGTATGGCCTCTGATTGGCCGAAAATACGGCAATACCAGTTGAAAACTATGCAACGTATTTTCTAAGAAATATTTTAAGGACGTCAGCCGTGAGTGAGTTGGACGAATTTCAGGTCAATACTCATCTTTGCAAACTGCGTTGTTGGTACTTGTAATATACTTTATAGGTGAGTTTTTATTGGGGGGGTTCCTCTTTTTTGTCCACTATAATGGTGAGTGTTGGTATTTTTACTTTAGATGGGGAATTTTGAGTAGACAAAACCGGATGTACCTGGCCTTTTCAACCCCAGATCAGGTGCGATGTGAGGCTGGCCAATAGGAGGGTTCCTGGCGTGTAATTTGTACTTGTGTTTATTAATAGTGTGTAGCTGATTTTGGCAAATGCCCCCCCCCCCAAAAAAAAACTGTCGTGAGGTGATTGATTCTCAATGGTGGCAGCAGACTCGTCGTTGTGGCGTTTTACTGTTGTGATCCCGTCTTGCGCGAAAACGCGAAAGCACCACAAAAGGGGGAGAGCGAAAACAGCGGTTTTGTTTGGCGATATGTCGAATACTTGTGTAGATAGCGCGCTGGAGCAGGGGACAGGGAGGTAGGGCGAGAGTAGTGCGACGATAATGGATGGGATGAAGGCCCCAGCCAGAAACCTAAGCCCTAAGCCGGGGCGGGAGGCGTACTCTTTTGTTACTTGCCGTAGTCATTTGACTATTGACCTCGCACTCCTTTGGAGACGGAGCACCGCTCCTACTCCTAATAAAGACACCTCCAAAATTTGGGCGCTCATTACGCTTCTTCCATATATTACCTAAAAGCTGAGTAGGGGATGGGGGAGGCATATGTCTGTTGTAAAATAAGTATAGCATCAGCCGTCGATGCACAGTCAAGTAACTGAGGGGTTATTTTCGGATCGATCGCAATAGTAAAGATGCCATCGCATTTTTTTAGTGGGTAAGATTACACCCAAGTCGTGCTGGGGATATGTGCACTAAAATGTATCTGGGTGTACTTCGCAGTTGACGCTATTTACCTAAACCTATTTGTACTCGCATATATGCTCATCTGTTTTTGCCTGTATGGAAGTAAACTTGCCTATGGTTATTGATGACGGGCCGTATCATGAAATGATAAGGAGACATAACTCTATTTAGCGGACAGAGCGAGCATGTGGATAAGCGCCCGGGCAAAATTTGGCTGTACATTCGCATATTAAACTTTCTGACTAAACATCAGCTTATTGCCATTAGCAACAGTCTGAGTTACGCGGTATCCCGATACAAGGCGGTCAGAATCGCGTGGCGCGACTGGGGAAGTGCACTCACAACCTGTACCGGGCTATGGAGAATAAGGCGGCTTCCCTCAATAAGGTGGTCATATTGCTCTGGCACACGGGCGCGACTGGGGAATTGCACTCATGACCCGGCATGAATAAGGCGGCTTCCCCCAACAAGGCGGTTATATTGCTCTGGAACACCACCTACATGGGGGACCCCTTCCGTGATGGAGAAACGAAGCATCCAGCAGAGTACAGAAAGCGAGCTTTGGGAACCGACTGGCAGAAACTAGTCGTTTAGGAGAAATGCAAGCGGAACAGTTACGCTAGGCATTGCTTTTCGTTTAGGCAGTTAGCGGGTGGAGAGTCGGTTGAGTTGCTTCTCGACGTGGTTGTTGAGGAAGGCGGGGCAAACCACGCGCGGCACGTTCCGGCCGACGCGGCGTGAAACAAGGTCGACGGCTTTGCGCGGCGTGTACGTCTTTTTTACCGCTTTTGGGCCGTCGACATGGTGATCAGATACCTGCTACGGCAGAGGGCGCACCGATTTACAAACTTATTGCTGAGACTCCTCTTTGGTCCCCCACCGAAAAACTGACTTTGAGAAAAAAAAATGAGGGTCAAACCTGATGAACAAATGTCGTGGCCCTGGTGGAGAAAAAAATCACACGTATGGAAAACAAGACTTGACATTCGCACGGTTTTGGGTTAAGAGACAACGTCATTCAGAAAAAAAAACTGGCCGAAAAGTGCCACCCCCATCGTGGCACGTGTTTAGAAAAAAAACATATATGCGGCATATCAACCAGCTAGAGGGAGTCCGCAGTAGCATGGTGAACTATGGTGTCGCGCGATCGTTGTACAGGTCCTTGTCTTGTAGTTTGGAAATATAACTATGCGCGGTCGTTGTGCAGGTCCTTGGATTGTAGTTAAGATAACTAATATTACCCGTAACTAATAAACCAGCAGTTTGCGTTCGTTGCTTCGCGAGATTGGTGCTTCAGTCGCCACTTTTATATCGTCAATATTCCCCCTCTGAAGGCCCGGTCTCGTCAGTTCGGTGTATTTGTCGACGTCTCGGACCCCGGGTGGCCTCTCCCCGTGTGAAGTGCTCCCTCCTTTGGATCGCCCACCCATCCTCCTACTCGCACACCCACCCACCCACCAACCCACGTAACCCGCCTACCCAACCCAACCACCTATCCATGTGCTGCCGCGCCCCAATCCTAACTCAACCCAGCCCAACCCAACTCAACCCGACCCAACCCAACCCGACCCAACCCAACCCAACCCAACCCAACCCAACCCAACCCAACCCAACCCAACCCAACCCAACCCAACCCAACCCAACCCAACCCAACCCAACCCAACCCAACCAACCCAACCCAACCCAACCCAACCCAACCCAACCCAACCCAACCCAACCCAACCCAACCCAACCCAACCCAACCCAACCCAACCCAACCCAACCCAACCCAACCCAACCCAACCCAACCCAACCCAACCCAACCCAACCCAACCCAACCCAACCCAACCCAACCCAACCCAACCCAACCCAACCCAACCCAACCCAACCCAGCCCAACCCAACCCAACCCAACCCAACCCAACCCAACCCAACCCAACCCACCCCAACCCAACCCAACCTACTTTTACCAACAATTGCTCTGATTCGGCTAACCGTTTGTTTTGTGTTACAGGTGTACCGGGTGATGGACAACGTGACGTACTCGGTGGTGATAGAAGAGTTCGACTCAGAAAAGGGAGGCTGGGGACCCTACACGGCGGACGATGTGCAGGTGACGACTCTACGCTTGCAGTGCCGTGTTTGTGAAGGGATGTCCCAGGAACCAGTGACTAAATGAGACTACTTGCCGCCGCTTACAGTACTGGTCCCCTCAATAGTGCCGGTTGTGTAGTGCCTGTTCTCCGCTCTAGCGCCCGTGAAATCGCTTGGCGCTGATAGGGACAACCAGTACGGTCAGCATGCGGAATAGTGCCGGTCGCTCTTATAGTGCTGGTGTTTCCGGCTGGAACTATCACACGATATGAGTTTCGACGAAATCTTCGATTTCACAGTAGCTGTGCGAGTGTATTTTGTTATTTCTTAAATAGAACACACTAGCCCTCTGGTACGAATTCCGATTTTCCCGACGACCGTATATATATACATATATATAATTAGGCCATGTCTTATACAGTAGGATTCCGCCAGTCGAAAACGGCCCTTTTCGACTGGACTTTTTTTCGACTGGAATCTTCTGGTCCTTCGTGTCGTCAGTCGAGTCGATTTTATAGTTTTTGTGCTCTTCCTAGAGGTGGTTGGTGTGAGGGAGTACTGCTTCACAGCAGTCGAAATCGGTTGGCAGCTCTGTGCTTCGCGCTTCCTCCGCGAGCAATGGCTCGACGAACCCTCGTCTCAGCGAGTTGGTGGCTTTGGGCTTAGCCGAAAGCCGCGAAGCTACGTTCGTGGAGTTGCACTCAGCCGAAAGCCGCCAAAGCTACAGCAGGCGCAACCGGTGTTGGCAGCATGGGATCGATACCGCGCGCTGCTGCGTCGTGTGATACACGCTGCTGGCGAGCGGAACTAGGAATGCGCCACGCTGACTTGCTGCGAGGAGCAACAGCAGTGACAGTCACGCCAGCGTCAGCGCCTTGTATGATACTGCAGTGTGGTACCTGGTACATATGGGTGTGTGGCCATGTGGCCGTGTGGGCGTGTGTTTGGTGGTGAGATGAACGATGCGATCGGTTTCAAAAAACACGTGTAAAACTGTTTTGACTGAGTTTTTCGACCGGAGGATCCAGTCGAAAAAGTTTTTGGACTGAATCCGCCATTCGGAATTCTCAGTCGAAAAAAGTTGAGTCGAAAAAGCCCTTTTTCGACTGAGCAAGAAAGCTCGATTTGGGCTTCAGTCAAAAAAGGCCGTTTTCGACTGACAAATCGGACTGTATAAGAAATGTCCTTAGAGTGCAATTACCGCGCGACGCGCCTGTGAACAGATACCGACGAGGTCTGTCCACAAGCCACCAGTTTCGTTGTTTTGTGCCCCCCTGGGTTTCGGAGAAAATCTACTTTAAAACTCGGCGCATGCTACGGTGAAGGTGTACCTTTTTTTTTCCGAGGCTCTACACGGCGAATGCTATGGGAACGAGGTACCAGGTACCTTTTTTTCTGAGGCTGTACACGGCGCATGCTACGGTAAAGAGGTACCTTTTTTCCTGAGGCTCCACACGGCGCATGCTACGGTAAAGATGTACCAGGCACCTGTTTTTTTCGGAGGCTCTACACGGCGCATGCTGCGGTAAAAATATGTCCCTTTTTTTTCTGAGGCTCTACACGGCGCATGCTACGGTAACTATGTACCAGGTACCTTTTTTCGAGGCTCTGCACGGCGCATGCTACGGTAATTGTGTACCTTTTTTTTCTGAGGCTGTACACGGCGCATGCTTCGGTAAAGATTTGCCTTTTTTTTCTGAGGCTCTACACGGCGCATGCTACGGTAACTATGTACCAGGTACCTTTTTTCGAGGCTCTGCACGGCGCATGCTACGGTAATTGTGTACCTTTTTTTTCTGAGGCTGTACACGGCGCATGCTTCGGTAAAGATTTGCCTTTTTGTTCTGAGGCTCTACACGGCGCATGCTACGGTAATTGTGTACCTTTTTTTTTCTGAGGCTCCTCGCTTGAGGAGTTTTGTATCTCAAATCTCACCCAAAAACTGATTTCTTGGCGAACAATAGAAGTAACTTTATATATACCTGACGAACAGTCCCATGGCCTAGGTTTACAACGAAACCTGTTGCGAAACAAGAGGTGAAATTCCAACGATTTGGGGTTAACGCCTTTACAGCTGGAAACCCGTTTTGGGGGAAAAATTACTCGATATTAGTGTAGGGAGAGTTTTTGGGGCCCCGCCTTTCAGAAAATGTGTCAGCCAAAAAGCGCTACCTCCGTTGTAGCTCACGTCACACTGTGATTCATGTATGGCAATCCGTTTGGGGTTTTAAAGGAAAAACATCGACGAACGCTATCTACAAGACTACTACAGCATCGGCCACACAAAGGATCGCGGGTTTTTGGACGCGCTGATGGGGAGATGAGACGGTTAGTGTCCAGTCCACCGTGCAAGGAATTACACGATGCTATTCGTACTGCTGCTGCTCGTGCAGAAACTAGACAGTTGGTTCAAAATCGCACTTAATTTTTGTCGATTTAATGCCCGGCCGAAAATTGTTACTCCGGGGGATCTTAGCGATCACAACCGAACATGTTTGGTAAAAATACGGTACTTACGTATATGCCCAGGTTTTTGTGTTTATCGTGGATGCGGGTTACTATCATACGGTCTGCCGTTATATTGCGCGGAACTAATGCATGTGTGCATGTGTACATGTGTGCCGACAGATGGAGTTTGCGATGCTGGACGCGTATGGGCGCGTCACCCTTGAGGCTGGCGCCAGGGGGGCTCTACCGCACCACCTTTGCCGTGCGCAGCCTTTGCCGTCCCCGGCGCCCTGAACTCTGAAAATATTTAGCAAATTAGACCACCTACTAGGGAAAATATACGATCCAGAGATTAACAAAGAAGCAAACGGGAAAACAAGACGAACAAATTTAGTGTAAGACCACTTTCCGAAAAACAGAAGCCGTAATGGAAGTCTCATGTTTCTCATGCAGTTTTTTCTGGAGCCCCAAAACTGGAAACATATTAGGCAGAAAATACCCGATCACTTCTTCATCTAGATGTTTCAGGGAAGATCTGTGTATCCTCTAGCTCATGTTACTGGGTGGGAGCCGTACGATCTGTATGATCTAGCACATGTTTTCTGGGTTGGATTTGTACTCGATAGATGCAGATCCAGCTTTGCATCTCGTAACGGCAGGTACTGGATGTACGTGGATGATCTAGATGATCTGTATGGTCTATAGAGGATCTTGGTCGTGATCTGTCTGACGTGTGGAACATTGAAATTGGTCTCACCTCAACACTATTATTAATACCTAGATACCCTGGTATGTATTTTTTTTTACTGCTTTTCTTGTCGGCAGATGGAGTTCGTGATGCTGGACGCTTACGAGCGTATCACCCTTGAGGCCGGCGCTCGGGGGCTCTACCGCACCACTTTCACCGTCCCTGACACCTACGGCATCTTCAAATTCAGGGTACACTACCGACGGCCTGGGTACACGGTCCTGTCCTTCTCAACGCAGGTCAGTGCATGGCCGTAGTTAGCTATTGTGTGGCTCGACGTTAAACTTAGTTGTGTGGGGCAGGCTGTGGTTGGCTGACCCCAAGTTACAGTTGGTTGCGTGCAACCTTCTGCCGGACTCTTGAGTCACTGAGTGGTCAATAGTTGGCTGGTCGGTATGGGTTAGTTGGGTACGGCATATTCAACTTCAGGGTGCACTACCGACGGCCTGGGTTTACAGAGCCGTCCTTCTCTGCGCAGGTTAGTAGGGCTATTGGTCGCCGACTACTCGTTAGTTGGCTAGGCAACGCACTTTGTTGCGTGCGGCATAGTAGGGCTGTGGCAGGGACGCTTATTCGTTTGCCGAATGTTTATTAGTTGGCTAGGCATTTCAGTTGGTTTCATACGGCATATTCAAGTTCAGGGTGCACTGCCGACAGCCTGGGTACGAAGTGTTGTCGTTCTCCATGCAGGTCAGTAGGTCCGTGAGTACGCCGCCTACTAGTTTTTAGTTTTCTAGGTGTTGCGGTTAGTTGTGTGCGATAATTTGACCGTTGTCAACGCAGGTTAGTAGAACCGTGAGTTGGCTGACTGTAAGTCACCGACTAGTTACTAGTTGGCTAGACATTCCAGTTGCGGGCCCGACACCTACGGTACACTTGAGTTCAGGCTGCACTACGGACGGCCTGGGTACACGGTGCCCCCACAAATATCACATTGTCCAATTGGGTTTGATGTATCATGTCCTCATGCGTACCTCTTTCCCGCCACCCCTCCCCTCCCCACGCGCCCCTCACTATTAACGCCATTTCATCCTCCAAACCCAGGTCTCCATCCGACCTTACACCCACAGCGAGTACGAGAGGTTTCTTGTGGCTGCCTACCCGTACTACGCGTCTGCCCTCAGCGTAATGGTTGGGTTCCTCATGTTCTGTGCGGCGTTCCTGTACACCGGGGATGGTCCGTCCAAATCCCCGGTGAAGTCGTCCTAGCCCCGCGCGGTCTTGCAGATCTGGGCATTTCAGGCTGTGCAACAGGATAGCATTATAGGTCGCAGCATAGCGTGAGTAGTGGGTTTCTCTTGTTACGTGCAGCGTTCCTGTACACCGGGGGTGGCCAGCCTAAATTCTCGATAAGTTTGTGTGAACATTCCAGGTTGTGCGGCAGGGTAACATATCAGGTCCCAGAGCCGCCGGTGTCGGGAAAAGCAAGAACAAAAAGGGTATTGGGGTCCTCGGGAAATACCCAATGTGTGATGTGTGTCGTTTTTTTGCACTGGGGTAGTTGGGGGTCGCCTGGGTTATATCGCTTCATGCTTACATATCCTTTTATTTGCACAGGGGTGGTTGGTTGGTGTTGGTCTGGGTGATCGGCACTTGCATACCTGGTAGGTCACTTTGCCTGCACAGGGGTGAGGGTAGTGTTCTGGGTTTTGTCGATTAGTGGCATGCTTTGGTTCTGCAAAGGGTTGGGCGCATGCGTAAGCCGCAGCATGATGCGCCGGGTTGCAACAACAGTAGTGGAAGCGTAGCTAGCGGACGGCTCCTGGCAAGCTAGGAATGAACGAGTGCATTTGATGCATTGGAGGATGAGCGTGACATTCGTCACGTCCATCCCTCTACGATAGTTAGTGTGCGATCGGCAGGTAGGCAGAGCGTGGCATGAAGGTAAAATGTACTCGTTTCTTCCATCCATATTTGTCTTGGCCTTTTTTTGTGACCGAAGGCCAGATTTCAGGGGCTTATGCAAATGAGAGATGATAGCCATAGTCTTGAGACCATAATTACTCGGATCCTCGAGCAAGGCTAAGGTAGGCGGGCCCCGGCTGACAGCGGCATGCCGTTTTTGTTCTTCTCTACGATGCTCCATTGTCTCAGGCCAGGTACCTAGGATGGCATCGAGTTGAATTGATAAGCACGGCAGATGAATGGACGTGCCTTGATCAGCTGCTATCCTGTGGACTTGCCACCAAGCACCTCCTTAGCTCTGGAATTTGATTACCATGTGGGAGCTATCATTGATCAAATGGTGTACCCGGTACGAAATTTCTCTTTCGGTCTCCACATTTTTTTTCCAACTTTCACCTAATCAGGCGCCAAGCATTGCACGAATAAGGGGGACTTGCGAAACACACGCAAGAGTGGTCCACAGAGGGGAGGACAATCTCCCCCGCGGCCAAAACGTTGATTCCACCACTATACGCCGAGAACGCGTTGCTATGGCGAGCGCCATCCCATCATAGTGTGTGTATACTCTAAACTTTAAACCGGAAAAGGTCCCCTTCAGACCGACATTTCCAAAATGTTTGTTTGCAAAGCTCGTCAGAGCGCCAGTACCAGTCCTCAGGACTCAGTTAGTAACTCGTCAGTGCGTGTCATTTGTACCGAGCCCCGAAATGACTGAGTCCTACTACTGTAGTCCCAAGGGTACCTGGGGGCTGGAGCAATCGAGCCCCGCCAGTCCCGAAGCCGCCTGGGGGCTGAAATGGCCAAGTCCCGCCAGTCGCAAGGACACCCTGAATGCTGACATGCCTGAGTTTTACCGGTCCCGAGGGTACCTGCTAGTCCCACGGGCTCCTGAATGCTGAAATGACCGAGTCATGCCAGTTACAAGGATACCTGGGGACTGAAATGAGTTGGGTCCCGCCCGGTCCCAAGGGCACCTGAGGGCTGTTTTGGTTGATGAGTCCTCACGAGTGCCGAGTCAAAGGGTCAACCGAAAATACAGCGTTTTTTCTTGCGTGTATTTTTGTTCTCCCTTAAAATTGAACACGCGAAAAACGAGAGAGGTCGGTTCTAGTCCTCGGAACTCGGCCAAAGTCTCGCCAGTACCAGCTTTTTTGGAGGGCCCAGTACAACGAGTACCTGGGGGCTGAATGAGTCCCGCCAGAGTCCCAAGGGCGTCTGGGGACTGAAATGACTGAGTGCCGCCAGTCCTAAGGGGCTGGAATGTGTTGAGTTCCGCCAGTTCCAAGGGGCTGAAATAACCGAGCTCCGCGAGTCTCGAGGGTACCTTATGAGGGCTGAAGCGGCTGAGTCCCGCTATTTCCAAGGGTGGCTGGGTGCTGAAAATTGTGAGTTCTTCCATTTCCAAGGATACGATGAGCTGAGATAGCTGGGACCCAGAGGATTGGTGCTCTGACGGCCTTTGTTGGTATGTTTGATCGTGAAGGAACTTCCTCGAACTTTCGATTCTCGAGATTCTCGGTCCAGGATACCCTTTGACCCAAGCATCCATTCCGATGGCTATATTTGATGCCGTTACTGACCCTCACGAAGTTTCAGCTCATTTGGCGCCGCCTTTGTAAAGTTGTGTGGTTCAGTCGGCGGCGCGTGGCCTTCTCGCGTTCTTCATGAACTCGGTCGGGTTCCTCGTGCAATGAAACGTTGAATCGCGTACGAAGTGCAGTTTCTATATGACCAGTTCCTTTCTACTAGAACGAATATTGAAAAGGAGATTGGGACAGGTTGGAGAAACTAAACACACCGCCACATCAGGCACCACTAAGAACGTGCCCTGCGTCGAAAAACCATGACAGAGAACTGAAGACTTCTGCTGTTGGAAAGCAGTGCCACCACCAAGGCTGGGAACAGGCACGCGTATAGTACGGCAATAGACAAATCGTACCTTCCCAAGCGGATGATGCTTGACAGAAAATATTTTTCGCCTGTTCCGGATACGATAAGTAGGTCTATTTTGTTTTCTGCGTCGTTTGAATGCATTCGTTACACAAGTTCGCTAAGCGGTTCTGCTGAGCGTGTGTCATCCCGGATGCGTCCGTTGCACTTGGTCTTTTTGAATGACGCCCTTTTCATATACCTGTTTCCCGTGTCCGTTGCACGCACCCGTCACGCGTATCGGCACGACGTGTCGACGCGTGCTACGATAGAGATGGATGCACCACTTTTTTTCTGAGGTTCCTTGATTCGGGAGCTCGAGACCTCTCCCAAAAAACTGATTTGGAGAAAAATAAAGTTGCTACCGGACAAAAATCCCCGCGGCCTAGGTAAGCAACGAGAAACATGCACAAAAATGACGTATTTCAAACGATTTTGGGGTAAGAAGCCCCGTCATTCAGAAACTATTTCAGATGAAAAGTACTATCTCTATCGTAGCACGTGCCGTTCCTTTTTGGTCTGCTGTGCCAAGGTCTAGCGCCCCTTTGGCACGTCAACTATACACATTCTCTGCGCGTTTACCGTGTACGTGTCGTCGGTTACACGTGTATGTTGCACACGTCGGTTACATGCGTCCATAACGAGAATCCGTTAGACGGGTCCGTTTTTTTCGTCCTTTGTTTAGGATACCATTTCAGGCGTTTGTTCCTCATGTTGGCTTCTCACGTCGGGCGAACGTGTCATTTGCACACGCCATATTCGTCACCGGCATTCGTTGCTGGAGTCCGTTTTATACTATATTTTTGGGCGACAGATCCACGCGCCCCTCTCACATATCCATTGCCCGCGTCCGTCACACGCGTCCATTGCACGCATCGTATGGACTTGCCTGTTGCGTGCGTCGGCTGTATGTGGCACCCGTTACGCGCGTTTGTTATACTTACCCTTTTACAATTGGAATAATCAGCGTCCCTTTTACATACATGTCGAACGTCAGCATTCGTTGCCGGTTATACTTATTGTGGGCCTGTCACACGTTTCCGCTCCACGCATCCGTATCACGTGCCCGTTTTATGTTTCCGTTTGGGGTTTCCCTATACGGTGTTTGCACTTTCCGCATCGCTTGAAAATCCGTTGCACATGTCCGACACACGTGGCGGTTGAACGTACACTTTGTCCACTACACGCTTTTGTTGCACACCTCCGTTTTAATTGTTCGTTTTGCGCGACAAGTTCACGTGTCCCTCTCGCATATTCCCACGTCGTCCGTTACACGCGCCCGGTGCAATATACGTTGCATTTGTCCGGTTTACTTGTCCGGTCGTCGCCTCAATGTGTACCATCCCTTTGACGTGACGAACATTTGCACCCGGTGACCTTGCCGGTCTCTCTGTCGGTTTACAGGATACGGTTCCGTGGAGAGCAGTGTCACTGTTACTCCATCAAGTCTATTTCACCGCTTCTTGTCAAGGGTTGTCGCGGCTGAGTGGCCGTGCCCATGGCCATCGGCATGCAAACGCAAAGCGGGCAACCTCACAATCAGTACTACATCCCCCATAGGGGGGCCCTCTCTAAATGCAGGACGGGCAGGTAACAGACTTCCCTGTCCGTCTTTCGTGGTCAATTTCAATCTGGCACATCGGTCGCGCGACTAACCTGACCCCAGACCTAACCCTAACCCTAACCCCAACACTTAGGGGGACTCGAAGTTGGCAGGGGCAGTAGCATGTGTGATCCCTCACGACGAGGGCCGTTTCTGATGACACATATCACTCTGCCCGGAAATATAAGCAACGTTTTATTTAAACAATAATTGCAAAGGTTGCTTGTATTTGTGGAAATCGCGGTAGGCTTTTGCTAAATTGGTAACTCTACGGAAATTGGGTTTGCTAAAATTGAAGGCTTTTTGCCTGCCAAAATTGTTTTTTTTCGTCGAAGCCTCTCTTTGGATATTGCAACCATTTTTAAGCACCGGACTGACGCCATATTTTTGGCCCCTTGAGCATGGTTTCACAACAAAAGAGATCCCGAGGCTGGCCCTGAGTACTCGACCCTGAGCATCCCCCTGAGCATTTCACTTTTTCATTTTTTGTTTTTCCGAAACTCACTATTAAATAGGCCCTTCTGCCGGGTTGTGAGATCCTGCCGCCCCCTGTCTCTTCCCACCACTGGAGGCAACGACAATGTCAATAGCAAATTTCCTTTCCGCAGGCGTCATGATGTGTTCCTGCGTAGATCATCCCCACGCAAGGACCGCAACAAGAGCCATGGAAATAGTAACCACGCAAAACACAAAGTTGCGATCCACCCACTCGAAATGGGAAGGAAAATAGACCATGCCAACATGTTCGCGAAACCGGCTGGGCCGAGAAAGAGGCCGAAGCTTTCTGACATGTTGAAGAGGCCGTTCATCTTCCCGCGCATGTCTGAACGAACCATGCTAGTCCACGTGACAAACAACGAAGGGTTATATTCACCTGGAGGTATGTCGAAAGGGCGATGGTGGGGACGGGAAATCGAGTAGATTGGTCTGGCGGGGGTCACAAGCGCAATGATGAGCGTGCTTCTCTACGCTGATGGCGCCGTTGACGGCGACAGACTTTCTGGTTTTGAAAACAGGGGGTTGAACGTCGAATTGGTACAATTGCTGAACGCAGCTATCCAGAAGCTTTACTGGCGTTAGTCGACCCACGTCATGATGAGTGTGTCGCTTGGTAACGTTGAGTGTAAGTGGTCGCCGTCGAACGGCAGGGGGGTGAAATATTGTCTTTCTGTTGCCCCAACACGCGTTGGGCTGGTCCGCCGTTATCTGCAGTTGGTGCGGCGTGTGCTTGTTGTTCGCTTCGGGATTGAAGAATAATGTAACGTAACGTTGGGGGAGGGGGGCGTGACGTCATGGGCGTCCCGCCTCCATGCCGTTGGATAAGTTGGCGTCTTAATGGATGCGTTAGTTGACGATAGGTTCGTCGTTGGTCGCGCGAGGCACAAGAAAGGGCGAGCCCCGGTGGTCCTGGTCTTCGGTTCTTTGTCCGTGCCTTGTACTAGATATAAATTTACATTTTTCCACGGAGGCTTCCTTGGAGGATGTCAAAGTAAGTCAATGCGCATCCATCGCAAGAAGATACAAATTGACGAGCAAACCTTTCCTCGCCGGTCGGGGAGGCGGAGGTACAACGTCATCCCTTCCCACCGTGCACGTGTCCGTACACCCCCCCCCGACACCACGATACACCCATATAACCGCAACTAGCGCTGGTGCAGGCGAGGCCTGCAGATATCAACATCGAACTATGCCACCCAGTTCCCAACGAACAAGCTGCGGATTGTACGGACTCAGTACAGGTTACAGGTTGAATGTGCCGACGCCATGACACCAACCCGAGCGCCCACGGCATAATTTCATTACCGTTACCAATAACGCCGCACCGCAATAGCCTAAGCAGCAGTCAGATTCGGCAGCGGGGTAGGAGAATGAGGCAAACAACACAACACCTTCCCAACGTGTACCACCTTCGATATGTATCCGCAACCAGCGACGGAGGCAACGCGTGCGAATAACAGACGCCAGCCCAAAGTGCGGGGGTGACGAAGCATCAAGGCCCTTAGTCCACCCGCAGCTTCCACCACCAGCCTTTTCTGCCCGCAATCACGCATAACTACATACCCCGTATTACTATGTAGTACCCCAAAATGTCCTTAATTGTTGCGGACGACTTCGTCACAAGGGAAGCAACCACCCGCCCGCCCGCCCCAACCTATCTCCACCGCGACACCAGGGTGTCGGCGAATGATGCAATCGCAGCACCCGCCGGCCTTTTGCCACTCCGTGACAACGGACAGCAATAAGAGGACGGTGCCTATTCCAGGGAAAGCCACACGCTCATGAGGATTGGCTCACAACGCCCCTTCCTTCCCCCCCAACCCACGTCCACCACGACATCTGGTCGTCGGCGGATAGACAAGACAATACCAGCCGGCCATTTTCCACTCCTTCAAAACAGCAACAACAGGATCCCATCCAATCCAGAGAACGCCACGCGCTCATGACGAGGATTTTCTCGCGCCCCTCTCCTAGACTCCCACTGCCCGACCCCACCCTCCTCTCTCCACCACACTGCGCTTTACGAGTGAATCAGATTCTGCGCACAGCATGAGGAAATTCATGGAGATTACTGCGCGGTGACGACTTCGCCGCCGTGCGAACTTCCGCACGAGCCGAACAGGTTGACGTGTGCGACTCACTCTTGGATGGAAGATCGGTGGAGGTACTACAACAGCATCGGCAATGATCGGCTAAAGCGGCGCACGACGGCTGCCGGAGATCATTTCGGGGTGGACGTTGCAAAATAACGGTCTAACCCTTCCGTCATTGGTCATAGCTAAATATTGGAGGCCATAATAAGCCGTCAACGCCCACGCCAATCAGTGAGTTCAGGAATAAGCATTCGCTCGAAAACAGCAGCACGAGCACGGCAGCAGTGCATGAGCCGTGACATCGGCAGCGTCGGCACGGTGTTCACCCAGCACTGGCTTTAGAGACGACGATGGCTCAACTAATATGCACCATTCCCAGTGATGCATGGGGTAGGATTGCTTTCCCAGTGACGTCTGTTTGTTGGCTCCAAGCGGGAAGGTTTCAAGTCATTGTATTACGCCTCCCAAACACAGGGTAGAGGCAAGCCGAAAGATGAGCTCGTGCGTGAGAGCGCACAGCAGTTTAGCATCAAAAACGCCAGCCAAGTACTAGGTACCCAACAATAGATCAATAACCCGAACCGGCACGACACTGATAAGTAACTGTCATACTGAAAATCCCAAATCAACACCCGCCCGGATTCTTCACAAGACAGTGACCAATCAACAATACATTCAATTCCATCACCTACAACAACAAAAATGGCACGAGGAAACTCATCCTCATGAGCGAAAACGTCTTCCATACCCCCACTTCCAACTATTGCAATTGTAGACGAGATTACAATAGCCGCGCCAAAATGATAAAAACTAAGGCTAAAAGTACAATGGCGAAGATCGCGAGAAACCCCTTCCCCCAGGCAAAACTCTCCTATTGCCCCCTACTCCCGCCATCGATACACAGATCGCGACGGTAAAGCGGGGTAACATACGTCCTTTTTTGCCTGGCTGAATCAAAGCATTTATAACGCTTAAGTTACCCGAAATATTTGTCACTTGCAAAACCATCATGAAACTGAAAACACCCCCTTTTTGGCTTTTGTTCGCTATGGCTCCAAATAATCGAATAAAGAAACAACAAAATGCCGCCACTGTCGACACGAACAGCCCAAGCCCCCCAGCTACGAACACTGTTCGGTCATGGCAAACACATTTCGTGTTTCACTTTCCTCCATTGCGAACAAGCTGTACGTAGTCTACAGCAGCAGTGGCTGCTCCCTAAAAACGACGCCTCCACCACATCACTGTCTGGGTCAGAAGACAACTCGCCTATCACGCTGCCCTCCCTCTTCCACCATCGAAGAATCTCGACGATGGCGGTACAGCATCTCTCCCTGCCATACCAGCGGGGGCTCTCTCCTTCTCCCCACCGGACTTCTCCTCGCGCCTTGCTGCTCGTCTCCGCTGGTCTCCAAAAAGGCTGGCTCCACAAACACGCCCCCCCCCCACCAAGGCTCCCTTTCGTTCTTTCAGCTTCTTCGAGAGCATAACCCTGTTTCAATACTGCTGACCTGTAGACGCCCCCAAGGCTAGACCGTATCGGTTTGGCTCTAGCGTGTTCGTTAGCTCAAAGCGGGGTAGGTTTCAAGTCGTAGTATGCGTCCCAAACACGGGGTAGAGGCAAGCCGACGAGATGAGCTCATGCGTGAGAGCGCACATCAGTCCGCTATTAAAAACGTCAGCCAAGTACTCCCAGGTACCCAATTATAGCCCAATAGCCCGAACCGGCAATAAACTGATAACTGTCATACTGGAAATCCTAAATCAACAACGTTTGGTCTAATCACTCCCACGTTTTGCGACGCCGTTTGTCACCAAAGAAATACGGCTGTGAAGACTAGCCTCCTCTGCGCACATAGCAAGCTCCATTGTAAATACAGAAAAAGAAGAACGGCTCTGAATCCAAGGCCCTGCCTCTTTTCCCCATCACCTTGTGGTGAAGGTCCACTGGGCCTCTGAACACACAGTATCCTCTGAAGGCACCAACGTATTCCACGCTGGACACACAAACGTTGTTGGTTTAGACCCGACACTTTTTTCGCCCCGCATCATTTCCTGTTGACTGTTACCGTGGGTCGAACACACTTAGGACGCGGACATCCCCTCGAGCACGATTCGCGCCCGACGGATCGGCAATGAAAATCAAGTGTCGATCAGGCATTATAACATGATGGGCAAAACAAGGAACGACTGCTACCTGTTCGACTCTGGGATGAAGACTGACCGCGGGATATAAAATTGACGGTTTCAATAGTCTAGTCAAGTAGGTTATCTGAGCTATCTCCAGGAAATTCAAATCGACCGGTAACACGGGCTCTACAAGGAGAATCACGAGACTACGTGGTAACGAATGAATGGGCCTTAGAGCCTCTTCATGGTGGTGCGCGTGGGCCATACTAGGCAGAGGCGCCCGGCATCTCTTTCTAGCGTTTTGCCGTGCTTCTATCTATTACGCGTACTTCGAAGCACGTCGCTTTTTCTGTAAATGGTTGTTGCTGTGCTCTCCGAAACATACGCGTTGAACCTCTGTACCGGCCGCTCTAACTGTCCTGGAGCTAAATCACAACAGTTTCTTTTTCGCTACATACCCAGTCTTCAGGTCGAAGTCGAAAAAGCACGTGTTGCGAAGGGTGAGTGCTTCGTGCTGTGTATGTAGCGAGCCCTACCTCCACCCGCTTTTCAAGACGATTTCAAGCACAGCACTGCGGGCCCTCATCCCTGCCGCACCCCCTGTGCTCGTCACGAATTGAGAATGAAACGACGCCGAGTGGAGTGTTGGCGCACGCTCTAGATGGACTGGACATCCTTCCAGCAACATGGCGCCCTCAACCCTGATGTTTTTTTGTATCGCCGCCAGGCAATTTATTTCCATTACGAGACGTGAGGAGGTTGTTTAGCCCTGGTTGTGGACTGTTAAAGTGAATCCCCCGCCTAAGCGTCGGATAGGCGCCGTTCTCGCTCCTGCCGCTGTTGTTGATGGTGCTGCACAGCAACGAGCCGCAGTAAGGGCGTGACCCAGGTGTACACCTGGTAATCGTTCGCCCTAAGTGTTTGCGTCATCGGTAGTGTGCCCATCTCATTACATGGCACTGGCACCGACCGGCGTGCTACATCATACTTCCTGTTGCATAAAGTACTGACACGACCTCTTCTCTGTCTTGGGAAACGATAAAAGACAGTGACGGAGGTACGATTGCGGGGGAGGCGTCGAGGAAGCCGCGGTGACCCGAGTGCGTGTGCGCGACAATAATCATCTTTTCGCCCAAGCTTATTGCAAAGACGGTGTAAAGTGGTACGATGACGACCATGCTTGCAAAATAAAACCATCCCAACCACCACCCACCCTCTCCGACGTTCTTTAGCCACAGCTTCATACCTCGGGAGGATGGTCACTGGCGCGCGTGTTCTTTGTCGGGTATGGTGCATCTGCAACCCGCGATGTAGAAGTGTTCATGACGCGCACCACGTTGCGGAACAGAAATCAAGGAAAGGGGTGCAATGGAGGCTACACGGGTTTAGGACGGAGAACACGCACAACAACAAGAACACCACCCACACACCCCATGCCTACGAACTTCTCCCAAAGACCCAAGAAGTTGTATATGTACAAGCTGGGCCGGCCAAGACGCCATTCACGAATATCGCTGTGCCCCACTCAGTTTTTGAAGTTCGGACCTGAAATTTTGACACGTGTTTTGTAGCACACTTATCAAAACACTACTTGGAAATTGCCGAAAAAAAAAAATAATTTCGCTGACTTTTCGTCCGTTTTATGATCATGGATTTCGTTTGGCCGCCCGTATGTGGGCAAGATCCCCCCCGCCCCGAACGCCCCCTCCTTCCCCACCACCCGCACCATCGTCTAGACCTAGCACTACACCTATAGCAAGCCCCTATATCTATGCCACCTGAAGCCCTTCCCCCCCCCCCTCACCCCCCCCCCCCCCCCGCCCCCCCCCCCACCCCATCCCACCCCCACCCCCTTGAACACTCCGCCCTCTACTCACTGATTGTACGACTTAAAGGAAATACATGATAAACTGATGCATTCTTTCCAAAACCGTCACATTTATCCCCTTAAAAGAATGTATAGTTTCCACGCGCAGATTGAGCTGCCCCACCCGCCCCCCCCCCCGCCCCAACCCCCCCCCATGATAAACTGGTGTTTTTGTCCCAAAACTGTCAGATTTATCCCCTTGAAGGATTTATACTTTCCACGCACAAATTGAGCTGCCCCGCCCCCCCCCCCCCCCCCCCTTTCCCCCCCCCTCCAACCCCGCTCCCTTTTGATCTAAACCAGCCCCCCACGTCCTTCAAAACTCCGCCCTCCCCTCACCGGTTATTCGACTTACAGGATTCACTCGATAAACGGATGCATTTCCTTCCACAGCTGTCAGATTTTGTCCCCCTCAGAAACGGGTTTCATAGTTTCCGCGCACAGACTGACTAACATTACTCTGTTGACCCTGATAGCTACACTGTTGTTGAAAGGGGAGTCGCCGACCTATATCCTTAATGAGGACACACAACCCGTAATACGCGCGATCGGAGCATCACGCACAGCTTGCAAAGATGAGTTTCGACAAAACATTCGATCTCACAACTGGAGTGTATTTTCATTTTTTATAATATATATTTTCGATTTCCAAGCAGTATTTGTTTAAGCTTACTCTAAGTCACGTGCCAAAATTTCAAGTCCGAACTAAAAAAAACGAGCGGGGCACAGCGATATTTTTAATTTTCTCACTTTTTTGTCGAAAACACTTGACTTATATATGGAATCGAGTTTTGGTAACATCTCTAGATGAGTGGCGAATTGGGCAACGAAACTTACATCGATGTTCTTCTAGAGTCTTCCGCATAGTGTCCACCAAATTTCACCTTGATCGGATTTTCTATTTCTATACGGTTTTCTTTTTCTTGAGGTTGGAAAAGTTGGTGCCTTTGAGTTTTCGCGGATATCTCGACGAGATCGAGTCCGAAAAAAAACGCCTTAGAATTTTTCATATACTTTTTTTTGCATGTACAATGTGGTGTCAGGGGTAGCGCTTCCATTTTTCAAGCCCTAATTCGTAAAGTCGGTGGCGGGAGAGCTTTCTGAAATATTGTCGGGTTCTTGGCCGGCCGAGCCTGTACAAGCGTCGTTTGGCGACCTACACGCGCCGAAACACAAGACGAAGGTCTCGTGGAGGTCTCCTTGGGGAGGAATGTCACGTGCATTCCACCATTTGGTCGAGCGTTTCTGCGCAGGCAAAGGGTCGACGTCATGCCATCCATACCTACCGTTTAACAGGAAGAACAAACAATCCCAACTTCAGCGCCCAAGTCACCGTTCATGTCCAGCCATGTAGCTAACGTCGCGTGCGATTCGAATCACCAATTGACGACCGCACCATGCAAGCGTGCCACGTCTTGCACCGATTATTGGCGCTACTGACGCGTCCTCTTCCGTTCCCTCGCCGTCGCTGCAACACACGTACTGCTTGCTTACCTACCCCACTGTGGTGCTGGAATCGTCGTTATCTCAAACGGAGCCACAGCCCGACGCAGCGCGACAACTCTTGCTGCTGTTCTTGACCCGTTACACGCACGAGCACTTCATAGAAATTCTGAACTGCGGCATCATCGCAGGGTTGGGTCCGTTGTGGGAACACGAGGGGATGGAGGCCGTGGACGGTTTCCTGGACTCCAGCTGGGAAGACCCCGCCAGCCGGCCGGACTTGATCTTCTACGGCAAGGGCTGTGCTCTACGGCGCCACCACTTGCATCATCCCGACGACTCCTGGCTTGGAACTCCTCACTTCGTTGACAGGTGACATGATCTTATCCCGATTTAGACAAGCCCTTCGTTGTCGGCAAATATGATGGTGCGTTGGCCTTGGTTGCTTGCGATACTAGGGTTGGGCATGGATTGAACGTTTTCGACGTTTCTTAATCGTGACCACAAAGGTCTGATTTACATTGCCCCACGCCGCCACATTACTCACGATTTCGGTTGGCTTGGGCGTGTGGTCAACTGTCGAAGGACTCGCACTCGGCATTTTTTGTTGGCGTGCTCAACACAAGCATGCCACGGTCGGCGAGACTAAGACGTCTATAACGAGCAAGGTATACCAACATTCAATGGATTCTCCAAGAGTACATACGAAACGGAGCCTAAATTTGCGCCACGCTTGCGTTTCTTGCACCTTCGCGGAAAACACGCCACAAATCAGGTTCCATTTCCGGGGGCATTAGGAAGTGGGCTGCTCCGAGTTCTGCTCCCCCGAGGCGCGGGATGATCCGACGTTGTGGGGCGTTGACGACGACGGCAACGAATGCTTCTTGTGGAATAATTCCATAGAGGAGAGCAGCAACTCATGGATCCACGGTATGTCTGTTCCACGCATTGCCTATTTTCTTTCTCTGGACAAAGCTGTCGCTTCAGTCGTTAACGCTGCCAAGTGGACCCTGGACGATACCGATGAAGACACCGGCCCCGAACGTTCCGCGAAAGGCTGCTTGTCCACGTTTGCATGACGGCTAAAGCTTTGTTGTGAGTACAGCTGACTGAACAACAGCTTCTTGTTCCTAGATTCGCGATTCTCAGTTGGTTCTTCGCCCACGGCGTTCACGCACGACGTGAACCGACATATGATCATACGCCTCCACCGTTGGTGAGACACAGACGCGGCGTTATTACCAGAACGATTTAACTGGCGATTGCAAAATGTTTGTCGAGATGACGACGAGGTAGTCTGCACCATGCTTGTTGCTCCTTTGTATCAGGGTTCGGGCACATTGTCAAGCAGATGCCTCGAGTGCTGGCGGAGTTCTTCCTCAATCAGTGCATTTTGGTGAGGAACGGATGACTTTTGGGTGGGACTATGCTTGGCAAAAATCTAACCTTCGAAGATTAAGCATTGGAGGCGGAGGACTTCTTCCTCCGAGTGTGCGGGCGGGTTGGAGGTCCAAGTAACATTGATTGTACGGCAGCCGACGAGTGCCATGATTAAGAAACAACACGCTCATGATTCCCAGAAGGGGGGGAGGGGGATAAAGGGGGGCAAGGAAGGGCAGACGAGCGGACAGGAGTTTGATGTTACTCTCTGGGGGTGGCGTGCTTGGCAACGGATACATTGTTGCAATTGTAATGCAAATTGGTAGTACTCGATTTTCGGTCTAGCCTTACCTTGGCGGTGTTCTATCTACAAACCCACCACTCGCCGTCGACAAGTCGCTCGCCGGGGGTGGTTTAGGAGTGGCACACGAGTCGCTTGTATTGAGGAGTTTTGAGCGCTCGGAGCGCCCGTACCTTCGCGGAGAACGTGTATAACTTATGACGGTATGTTTGCATAGCGCCCGGGGCCGCGTCACCACGCCGAGCGTTACTTTCTAGCGGAACCTGAGTCATCAACGGAGCGGGGATGTGGATCACACACGACCACCGACGTTCGACAAAAAAGTTTCAAACTTACTAAAAAAAAAGCGAACAAACACCGTGGGCACATGTTAGGCCAAGATCTGCCTGACAAAAAGTTGGAGAAATGAGAGTTCGAGGCGGCGAGATTTCTCGTCTGCGACAAACATCGATGGACGAAACGAACAACTGCGCCATGGAATGTCAACGGTGCGCGCTGGTGAGGCGCTCTGACCCACACTCTCGTCGCAGTGTTCACACCACGGCCGTGATATATGACTGGCGCGAGCCAGGCGTCTGATAGGAAAACATATGGGCGCTGCTATGTAGAAAAGAGGCGACAAAAACCGGGTTCTGTTCCGTTTTCACGACAGGAGCAGAACAGAGGTATCTTCCATCGATTTCTTGGTCGGAGTTTTAGGAAAAACACTTTGTAAGGTCGCGGTTTCATTATCATCGGTATGACACTCTCGTCCTTCGTATGGCGGCGTCGGTGGCGGGCGGGGGGCATGTGGTTGTAGGCATCCTATACCGCCGAAATCAACGCTGAGGAACAACGGGTTTTGTCCGCTCAGTAACCGCACTTACACACGGGTGGGACCCCGGAGCACAACATACCCATGCGATTGAGCACCTTGAAACATGAAATATCCACACCAGGCATGATAGAAGGTTGCGATCAAATACGGTGCCTTCCTCTTTGGATACGGAGCGTTGGGCGTTAAGTTTATTATTCCCTTGTCCAGGTACCATAGCTGCGGGGACTACAAACACGGCGTCGCCTTACTGCGCTTGGTCGGTTTAGGCTGCAGTACATGCGGTACAACCTTTGTTAAAGTTGCCGTTGAAGGGCGTGAGCGTCGAGCCGTGGGTGCGTGTTTGGTACTTAGTATCACGGGAGTGCGCTCCGGAATTCCTTGTACTTCTTCCATGGCCGTAGGCAAAGGATGGTGGATTGTGGAACCTTCGCTTGAAGGACCTTCCTCCCTCAAGGATGGCGATGGAGATGTGCTACGATAACCACGACTTCTATAGAAGCGCCCACGGAAGCTGCTACCATAGAAGTTTCCACGAAAATAACGTCAGGACCCATTTCCGCTAAACGTGCGGAAGTTTGAACGGCAGATTCGACGGAAGCATCCGAAGCCGGGAAGCTGCTTCTTCATGGAATCTTTCATGGAATCTTCCATCCAAACGCTCATGACAGTAGCTTCCATGGAAGTAGCTCACGTCAAAGAGAGCTTCCACGAGCTTCCGCCCACGCTTCCGTACAAGTAACTTCGATAAACGCTTTCATGCAAGCTGACGTCGAAACCCCGATTAAAGCTTTCGTCGAAGCTACATCCATGAAAGTTTACTTTGTACTTCCATGGAAGTTTATTTTTACGCTATACCTACAATGGGACCCGAAGGGTGCGCCAGCTAGCGTTGGGCTGCGAAAGCAACTGAGTTAAATCGACACACGACGCGTATGAAAATACGTGGAAGTGTGGTGAGCTAAAGCTTTATTTTTTCCCCATCCGCCGGAGGATGAAAAAAAAAAAAAAAAAAAAAATACTTTGTACTTCCATGAAAATTGGAAGTAACAAGTAGAACGCTTTCTTGGGTGTGTTACTTACTAAATATTAATTACTTCCATGAAAGCTTCCATGGAAATGGCTTTCCGTGGAAGTTATCGTGGAAGCCGCTGAGCTTCCACGGAAGCTTCGGAAGCTTCGATTGAAGTAAAAAGTAAACTTCCGTCGAAGTGGCTTCCACGAAAGCTTTTTGTGGAAAGACTTCGTGGAAGCTTCCGTGGAAGCTTTCGCGGAAGCTTCCATGTAGGTGGCTTCCGCGGAAGCTTCCACTAGTCCTTGAAAGCTTTCACGGAAATTTTTGTGGAAGAACCTTCCATGGAATCGTTTGCGGATAATCTGCGGAAGCGTCCGGGTTTATTTTTTTCCGTGGAAGCCTCCATAGCTTTCATGGAAGCTTCCACCGCTTCCATGGAAGCTTCCACCGCTTTCATGAAAGTGGAAGCTTCCACCGCTTCCGCGGAAGCTTCTATGACTTCCGTGGAAGCTTTCTTGGAAGCGATGGAATCTTCCAATGAAGCGGTGGAAGTTTCCATGGAAACGGTGGAAGCTTCCAAGGAAGCGGTGGAAGCTTCCATGGAAACGGTGGAAGCTTCCATGGAAACGGTGGAAGCTTCCATGGAAACGGTGGAAGCTTCCATGGAAGCTTTCATGAAATTCCACGCAAAAAGCAAGTAGTGCAGGAGACCGGGCAATGAATGTCGACCCTAAATTTGTCGAACTCACAGCAGACGACATTATCAGAATAAATTTAGTAAATATAGGGGAGGGGGGGTGTCAACATTTGGATTTAGGGACCCTCCGACTTATAGGGGGGGTACATACCATGCTAAATCCTACATAAACCAAATAAGACAATCCATAAACCGCAGTACCATACTACTTTCTTTGTAGACCAAGTCTATACTAAAAATTATATAAACAAGAGCAGGGGATGTTGGCAAATCGTCCACCCTCATTCCAAAATGGTAGGTACGGCCTTCCAGACACTACAACACCAACCAGCGTTTCTGCTTGTGGCTGAACAACGGGAAGAGAGAGCATGGACACGGCCGTGAGCATAAGCACCGTCGACACCGAGGAAGCAGGCACATCAGAGCCGTTCACAACTCCTTCAGACGAGGCGCCGGTGGACGCTCCCGGCATCGACCAATCCGACTACGCTACACGGTCGCAGGTCTGAGCACCATTTTCAAACTTCCTTCGCAACGCAATGAGTCCACTACGTACGCTGTTGGGTTTCTATCAGCAACAGCACCACCAAGCACGGTGGACAGGTCGTGGAGGGGCACCTTATGAAGCTGCTGGTGGAGGGAGATGGTTTACGTTGCGAGTGGGAAGCGCGAAAGCTGCGCACAGAGACCATCGATATCTGCCATCTAAAGGTTGTGATAGAACTAGACCCGGACATGAGCGGGGATAAGATAACGTAAGTGTTCAGCATGGGCGAGTTGTTGTCCATGCAGGAGGTACCGGTTGAGGCCGTGGGTCTCGTGGAGGGGTTTAAAGAAACGCCTGTCATGCGAACGGTTCCCCATACCATCGCCCCTCTTCCTCTGCACGCTGACTTTATCTCCACTTCAAGTACGGCTCGAACATCAGAGAAAGTACCCGCATCCTCTGCTGCTGGAACGGTTGAGTGTCCGGCCTGAAAAAAAGAGTTGGTTATCCGAGAACTGCGGCAACCCGTTGGAGGGCACACCCAAGAGAGCAAGGTACACCCTGTCTGCCTTCTTCGTACAGGAATGCGCCTACGCAAACCCACGCGGAGTGGTTTGTTGGGTGAGGCGTATCGCACTGCCTCAAAAACTCTGACGATGACAAGTCTCCTCTATTCGTGTTAGGATTCGACTTAACTCCGTTGTTCGTGCGTATACAAAATCGGGGTGTGCTCCACAGGCCTTGCAGGAGAGCGACACATGCGGCTTCTGTGGTGTGGCGGGTGTGGGATCCCGCAAAACATAGGTAATGGGTACATGTGCACCCGAAGGGACAAAAGGCGCCTAGGGTGTTCTTCAGCTGCAAGTTCGCTTTAAGGGGGGATGAGCGAAACGCGTCCGTCACGCTCAGCCTGAAAACGGCGTGGAAAGGTGGCAAGTATTCGCCGCGCACGAACCTGCCCCACAAGTGCCTTTTTTGCGAAGATGACCGTTGGGTATGTAAGCACTCTATGGCCCACCACGTGCAGACGGAACACGCCGTGGCCGTCGCCGTGAGGTCCAAGAATCTCGTGGCTTTGTCATTCCGAGACAAGTACGACGTGAGCGAGTCAGAGAAAGTAGCCGTGAAGGAGAGGATGCAGCCAACTAGTTCACGAAAGCGCCCCAAGAAAGGAACCAGCGTGACGATTCGACCACGCAAGATATCAGGTGGAAAGGGAGGAAGGGGAAACTGACAGCAACTAAGCGGCGTTCCCATCGACATCGATGGGTCCGACGAAGAGGAGAGAGAGGAGGAGGAGGGCGAAGACGAAGAGGACAAGGGGGTTGACGAGGAGGAGGACGGGGAATACGAGGAAGAAGAGGACGAAGAGGGGGGTGGATGAAGAAGAAGACGAACAGATAGAGGTGAACGAGAAGGAGAAAGAGGGAGAAAACATATAAGAAGAGGAGGAGGAGGAAGGGGAGGAAGAGAGGGAGGAGAAAAAAAACGAAGAGGACGGGAGGGGAGTTGGTGGGATGGGGAAGAAGGATGGCGGGCGTGGAGGTCGGGGTGTAGGGGCAGAAACGCCTTACGCTGTTAGCAGAACCGGGCGGCGCTGTACGTCGAAGAGGCAGTGGAGTCAGTTGGGTTGATTTGGGTACGTCGATTTGTCTTGAATACTAGTAAGTGTTTTTGTTGCTGCTTTTTACGCCTTGCATTCCGAAACATTCATGTACTGTATACAAAAAACAAACCAGAACGCTGAACGCCAAGCAGTAGTAGACGCCAGATACACGTACATAGAGCAGCGTCTGCAGGCGTGTAAGACAAACAAGATACACACGGAAAAAATCAAGAACTCTATTTCGGCCCTCCGATACAGGCGGGGGTTTAGTGTGGTGTCTGGGATTCAGATCCGCGTGCACCCTCGAAAACTGGCACCATACATACGTCAAGCCACAAAATAGCCTATCAAATGCAAAGACGCAGCACTGCGCAAATTACCGCACGCTACTGTAATGCCTGGCCAACAAAATATCTACTCGGCGACTTGCAGTCTAGGTAGCCTACTCACACCCCTCTAAAGTATTCTAGTACGGGGTCTTCGGGGTTGCGGTTACAGTCCGACCCTGAGTCATCCCGCTAGACCAAGGATGCGGTAGGAGGCGTACCCTCGTTTTCACTTCCGGATTTGGGCCATTCGCCAGAGAGAGTGACTCCGTACCCCACTGCAAGCATTTCTTCAGGCCATTTGTTTGGACGCAGCGTAGCCAATCACCCCACGGCAGTGTAATATCGCAACGTAAAGACACGAAAGCTCAAGGCCGCAAAGGAAGAGGGGAGTCACTCCGATTTGCGAGAGACCCGATTCGCTGAAAAGATAGGCCCAAACGCGAACCCCATACCGTAGCCTTTGATCTACGGCAGGGTTGCAACAAAGCGCGTCTTAGCTACTATCACGAGGCGCTCAATATCTCACCATCATCACCCGAAACATGACTTTCGAGGGCGTTATTCGTTCGCGCAAGCAACCCGAACGACCCTGCCATGCGCCAGTCCTATTAACAACTAGTCCTAATACCAATATACTTGTAAAGCGTCAGGCTAACCCGTAGTTCCTCACATGAGGAGCTCAACATTAAGGTTAACATTAACATTAACAACTGCAACCCCTACCGGACTGATTTTAAGATAGCCCCCCTCCAAACCAGCGATTTTCTTCAACGAGCGTTTCATGGCTGCTCAACACCGGAAAGGATGAGATGAAAAAATATCTTCATAATAATGCGTTTTCTTTCTTTGCAAAAGGGCTACCGAACGGCGACGTCGGCGGGGCAAGGGGCACCGTATTTCAGGAGATACGGCCGGGAGCTGGTTTTGAAGCCGGCGATTTTGATCAAGAAAAGTTGGGGGGGGTACCGTAGAACCACTCACCATCGTGGGATGACCCCTCGACATCACACTTTAATTTGAAGGCACTACAACATATTACCCTAATCGAGAATGGCTTTCGAAAAAGGAGTTCCCAGAGGCTGTGTCGCGCATGCAAGGGCGCCGAAAGGCTGATACGCGCCATGGTTTTCACGGCATGGCCATGAAAATGTCCGAAGACGATTGAGGCTGGCTGAGCTATTTTTTGTCCTATCTGCACAGCACAACGATAAACATAACCATCTTCACGTGTGGTATCGACAGTAGCCCGTCCGCCCCCTACACGCCAGGCGCTTGTTTGTCGTTGACGACATGACCATTACCACCACGACCTCCGTTCTCTGTTGAGCTGCTCACTGTTTTGCTGCCGTTGGTATTCTGTGGTTCAGGGCTGAGTACTCCTGCGCTCAGTTGGGGTAACCTCTTCGCGTCGTTGCCATCAGTCATGTGTTGGTATTTCAGTATGCTAAGCTGCCTCTACCGGAGTCATTGGAAAGGAGATCGGCTGCTCCCGCCTCCCCTCGAGAGAATCCTTGGCAGTTGCACCCCTGCCAACGCTGAACGGCGACGACGGTGAAAAATGACCGGTGCGTGCAAAACATTTTCCGGAAATTCGTCAGACGTTTACGTTGTTGTTGTGGTTGTTGCAGCTGTATCGTCGCCCAATCCGGCCGCCACCTCGCAGACATAGACTCAAGTTATGCCCCCCCCCTCGTAACTGAACGCGGCCACATACGCGTTATCAGACGCATGCTACTGCAGGGGTACCACGTGCGAAGCACGCATTGGCGAAACCATGTGTGATTGGCGGAGCTTCTCGAATGTGGAACTATCCTGGTAACCACCACCGTTGGAATGCCATGGTTAGAGTCTTGTATTTGTATTCGTCGTACACATAACTAGGCCGTGGGATCGCTCGTGGGGTTGCACTTTCGTTATTTATCAAGAACAGGGGTCGGGAGCCCCTTCAAGCGAGGAGCCGACGCGTGCTACGGTAGAGGCATACCGTTTTTTGGCGAAAATGGTTTCTGAATGACGGGGCTGCTCCTTGATCCAAAATCGTCGGAAATTCGTTCTTTCCCTGCACGACTTTTGTTGTACACCTAGGCGATGGGATTGATTGTTAATCCGGTAGCGGTTTCAGCTTTCTTCAAATTGGTTATTGGGTTAACAAAAGGTCTAAGGCTCCTCAAATGGGGGACCTCCGAAAAAGAAAATGGTGCACCTTTA
Organism: Undaria pinnatifida; assembly: GCA_012845835.1. Taxonomy (NCBI): domain Eukaryota; class Phaeophyceae; order Laminariales; family Alariaceae; genus Undaria; species Undaria pinnatifida. The sequence goes on along the minus strand of JABAKD010000004.1, from coordinate 3,115,108 downwards.
CGGCAGCGTGCGGTTTAATAAAAGGATTTTTTTGCTTTTCTTTGCCACACCACGTATTTGCCGGTTGGGGCATCTATCACTCAGTTGCTCGATGTGAATGAAGCATGAGGTTTGCTGCAGTAAATGCAAATCGTCGAAGACAACGTAGCAAGGATTGCTTCGCGACAACCGCAATGGAGAACAAATGTTTTTGACGCACGTCTTAGACTTGCTACGTCGACAACTCAATTCGGACCTGACATACACGAGTTTCGTGCCGAAATCGAGAAGGCTCGATCAGCAAGCAATACTGTTGCAGCGACGGGGAGCCGATGAAGAAAAGGGGAATGGTTGGATGGAAGGCGTACGGTGTTGTGAATACCGAGCTCTTACCGGTATACCAAGTTACCCCGCTATTCATAAAAGCACCACTCCCCTTGGAGCTTGATCGCAACGGCAGACTAACATCTATCTGCTGATTGCTTACCTTTCGTGGGAGATCTGGCTCGACCCAGGGCAACCGCACACGGCTACAGGGGACATACCCCCCCACGATAAGGTGCATCCCGACGAACATCCCCATGGCTTAACTATACAAAGAACACAATTGTGAAACCCGAATGGCACCAAAGCTATTGGCAATATATTGTTATGTACTTGAAGTATATTATTAGACTATACCAGGTATATAGCACAAGGGCTCCGCATGGGTTCCTGCATTCGCCGGCACCCGTGTTCCAGGTAGGGCAGGGCAGCACTTCGACTTCTTCGATTCATACATTTGATAGATAGAGCGCAAAAAGCCGATACCACACAACACATAGTCTACGCGTGTAGAATGTGAAGTAATGCCAAGCTATTGATATAGTCTAGACTAACACAGTGGACTACTTCTGCCGTTTTTTCCGTGGATCCGATTCCAAGTTTCATTATATTTCGATCGGGTAAACCCGAGCCCACGCAGACTGTCCCTCTAGTCTGGCGACAAAGAGACGTTTCGAGTGTGCTTCTTGATGTTTTGACTCAACCAGGCATCCAGGGTTGTTTGCAAGGGGGTGGCCATTTATGCTGCATGTTCTCTACTCAGCCACTGACAGGCGCACACAGAGACAGCTTCTGCTACACCATGCATGATAGTATCTAGATTCGAGGCTCGCAGACCGACTGCCTGTGTGTGCATAGCTATTAGCCTGATCGTGGAGAGACTTGCTGACGGTATTCTAGGCGTGAAACACGGTGTCGCTTCCTTCGTCATTCAATTCCTTGAATGCTATTGTAATGCTGCTACTTGTTGCTGTAGATCACTCTCATCTGGTAGATAGAGTATTATTAGTACGCGATAGCACGGAACAAAGAGTTTGGCAGTTAAGAATTTCAGGCTCGAGTCTTTGACGAAATAAAAAACATATACCTGATATGGCCTTTTTGTCTGATCGCTGGCCGCTCGTTGGCCGGGGATCGCACATAAAGAAACCGTCATCTGGGGACGATAGGGTCCCATCCCAAGATCATGATCCATTCACATATATTCAACTCCGACAACCCGGGAACGAACACGGATATCACCAGGATTGATACTTCCCCGCACAGTGTGGAAATCCCCAACCCCACCGAGCGGCCGATCTCTGATTGGCTGGGGGTCGTATATTATGGAGCCAGCTCCACCCGGGAACGATAGGTTCCCACGCCCGGTCCAGAGGTCACTCCATATCTCTCAAAATTAGACAAGCCGGGGAAGAAATCCGATTTCTCTCGGGTCGACATCGCTCCCCACGGTGTGGAAACCCCAATTCCGTTGGCTAAAATCGCTGGTTGATTCGAGCGCCACATCGCCGTCGCACCCCAGGAGGATTATAGAGGCTCACCAACCAATGGGGGGCAGTACCGTCGCACACGGGGGAGATAGAGCCCCATCCCCGGTTCAGAAATCCTCCGAATCTCTACAGCGCCAACAATGCGGGAACTATAACGATGATCTCCCGGGTCGATACCTTCCCTTACGGCGTGTCAACCCCGACCCCATTGGCATATTCGTGATTGGATGTTGGGCTTTGACCCAATAAGCTCACAATCATTTCGACCGCCTCGGGCTTTCTCGAACACTTCTCGCATACAGCAAACATTCGCAACACGAGCGCAATTCATCTATATGCATGATAGATCGCACAAAAAAAGATTTTTTGAACCTATATCAGGTTGGCGTGCCGAGCAAGCACACTCAGAATAATGATGAGAAACACTTGGACAGCAACAGCAGCACCAAACGCAATATAAATGGACGAATTAGAGCGTGTTGTATCCAAGATTCAGCCTCCCCCGGTTATAAGCACAATCATTTCAAACAAAAACAGGGTGTTTCAGAGAAAAACGACATATTAATAATAAATTGACCTAAAAGACTGGCACAGCTCGGGCATAATAACCGTGGAAAAAATCCTGAATTGAGGCCAAAACATGGTGTATTTGACTCGAACAATGGTAAAAAAATCATGGAATACTTGCATGCATAATCACCCCTCTCTTTGTCGCTTATGCGACACCGAAACAAATCGCTGAAAATCCCGATTTCGTTCGCTTATTGGGTAAAAACCTACGCTCGCTAATATTTTCGCGGCTTTTGTTGCATAATACTCGCGTAGGACAAACATTCGCCATGCGATCTCAATTCGCTCAAAACGCTCGACGTCGCGATGGATCTAGACAGTTGGTACCCAGAGCGTCAAAGATAAAGCCATTCGGGACATAAGAGCGGTCAAACGCCATGTCCCGGCATGCTAACAGTCATTTGGTTGCCCACAACAGATAGGAGCAATGAGCGCCTGCTTCGGCTTTTGACAGGGTGATCTTGAATCAGAATACCCCCACTGTACTGCTGTAATTACTTGTTGGTGTAGCTCGTCTGAAAAGCTATTCTCGTATTGTATTAGACACCAAACAGCAGCAGCACTTCGAAGAGAACCGCAAGTCACAAGATACACATGCTGGTACCGGTAACACAGGGAGGACAGCAGTCGTACACCTCAGGTCAAACGCTCCTCCGCGAGAAGTACGCATACACCAAGAAGCGTTGGCACAGGGGAGCTGCCCACTGCGTACATGCCAGGGTCATCAGCGGTTGTAGGAGGCCCAATACGCCGTAACACAAAAATATCCCTATTTTTACTGTCACCGATTGCTGGCGCACACGACATATTTGTCAAGAAGATCCCTATTTAATGATGCTGCTATATCGTCGATTACAGTGGCGCACACGAGATGTTGTCAAGAAGATCCCTATTACTCTGTATCATCAATTGCTGGCGAACATGAGATGATATTTTTAAGAAGATTCCTATTTCATGATACTATTGTATCATCGATTGCTGGCGCAGACGCGTGCTACGGTAGGAGTGCACCGCTTTTTTTCTGAGATTCCTCGATTTGGGAGCTTAAGACCTCTCCCAAATAACTGATGTAGAGAAAAATAATGCTGCTACCGGATGAAAACCCCATGGCCTAGGTACACAACGAGAATCATGCGAAAACAAATGGCCCTGTATTTTCGACGATTTTGGGTTAAGGAGCCCCATCATTCAAAAACAATTTCAGACGAAAAGTGCTACCTCTATCGTAGCATGCATCCGCACACGATGCATTGACCAGCGATAACAGCAAGTAGCCAGCGCAGCTCTTGCAACCACACAACAAAGCGTTCGAAACACTACCTTGAGAATCACACCTTTAGAACTGCATCCACGTTTGTGGGGATACATATACTAGGAATTAGTGTGGGATATTTATTTTGCGATCCTGAAAGATGGATCGTGGATCGTGGACCAATATATACGGAACGACTCTTTCGAGCGGCGATGAAAAAAACTGACAAGACATGGTTTCTCGTAGTTTGCGACTTTCAAAAGCGATCCCGTTGTGTTTATTTTCTTATTTTTATGGTCTGGCCTGTTTTGTTGTGTTCTCGCACCCGATACGCTAGCATTTCAATTGCTTTACCTTGACTAATTGCGGTTTTTGGGTTTACTCCGTCTTACAGTCTGTGACCGCATAAGTTGTATCTCTCTAGGATGAAGAATCAGCACGGACTCTGGGTGTATGATGTCGCTGGGTAGGGAACGGCCCTCCTCGACACAACGCTCAAACCAAGGGATGTGACCGAGAAATCCGATATCGAAAACAACGACACAGCAGTAGTACGATGATAGGCCAAACGCTTCGAGGTGTGACCATGAAAAAAATGCTGTGCGGACGGAATAATATGCCAAACAGTAATGATGCCAATTTGGAAATGTTTTGCCATATTTTTTTGGCTCAAGCTTTGCACATGCCAAGATCCAAGAATATCCCGGGCATATACCGCCCAAAATACAAATATTTGGCCACGTCTCGCTTGTATCCCTCCCCCCCCATCCGATTCACGTCGAGGTGCGGAACGGATAAGGCAAGGTGATGGGTGTTGGAGCCGCCCCTCGAAGACGGCGCTCGAAGGAAGCGATTTGACCGATATATTCCAGTTTCGAGAATCCCATACCGAGGCCGAGACGAAAAAACCCCCTGGCTAATACCTGTCCTATCAAAAACACGACTAATTTTATATATAGATATTACGTACTGGTATTATGCTATATTATAGTACATTATGCCTCCATTTCACTATACTGAGTTGAGGCCACTCGTGGCTATATGTATCAGACTTATGCACGGACGGACTCCAAAGCATTTCGTTGGGGCAGAGGAGCACACGATTCCACGACGGTGCGTACCGCACAAACGAAAAAACCAAAGCTTAAGTCTACTAAGAATTATGGCACCAACACGAGGGGCTCCCACATGCCGAAAAAGGAGGCCCAAACCGTTACCGTTACCCTTCTACCGTCACCTTGGTCATGGTATGCCAACGGTATTGAGTAGTTCCTTCTGTCAAAAGTGCCCGAATGCACTCCACCCGTCGTAGCACGCGTCAAGCCCTGCGTCTGCCGGTGAACGGTGTTAGACAACGAACAAGTCCCACCACGAGTTTTGCACCTGCCAGAGTCCTGACCGTCGACGTACATAGGTGATTCCTTGAAGGATGTGTTTCTGTCCGCAACTCTCGAGAATGGTGGTCCTGAGAGCGGGTGCTATGCTGTCGGTTGTACCCAAAATGAGCCTACGCGGTGATAAGGTGTAGAGGACGAGTTACGAACTTTCCAGGGTACAAAACAGACACGAGCTGCGGGAAGTGGTCATTTACGCTAAGACGCACTATCTCTAGTACCAACCCACCGCTGGCGCCAACACGCTTGCTGCCCGTCACCCCAGAAACTACCACCCGAAAGCGCGGTAGTGAGCCGCGTAAGGGGTACCGTTTGGGCCGCCGAAACGTTGCTATTCACTAAGAGCAGACGCCGCGTCTCCGTGGTCGAATTGCAGGCTCAGCACTTGGAGAAGAAGGTCAAAAGCCGCCGGACCGGAATCTCCTCGGCCAAGAGCTCGCGAGAACTGAAAAAAAATGTCATCAATGGCGGTGTTTAGGGTGGGGGCGGACGGTTTTCATGGTTGATAGCACGCCCGAAAGCTTTATGGAGGGCGTGTTCCCACCCGGGGACCCAAACCTGGGGTTTGAAGCTGTCCTTGCTTCAACGCAAATCACAAATAATGAGGATGTCGGTTTCGGCTTTTTTGACCGGCGTGCATCAGTTGTTGGGCAGCGAGAGATTGATTGGGGTTTGTGAGGGGTAGAAATGTGATGCGCGCTACCTTACGCGTGTCACTGTTGACGTACTTAGACATGGCGGCATCTATATGTTCGGCTTCGATCAGGGCGACGGCCGCGTCTACGGAGGCCTGCCGATCGAGGGCAAGAGTGGAGGATAACGGCTGTGCGCTTTCGGCAGAAAATGCCACTTTTTCAACTTCTCCGTAGAGAAGGCTACATCTACCAAGAACGGAACTTGCCTCTTGTGTGGTTGTACCACCTTGACGTCAGGGAGAGGTGCTCCAACTCCCCCTCCCGCCGAAGAGTCGGAGGATAGACCCGAGGTGTACTAACCAGCCCCCCCCCCCCGAGTTCTGGCTGCCCAATTTTCCCCCAGAAGACCGGCTGTGGCCTCCCCCTTTGCCGCGGTGCGCCGAGCCCACGCGACGCCCGTTCCCCCCATCTCCGATGCTATTGACGAAGCCCCATAGTTGTTTCGGCCGAAACCGCCCCCCGGACGGTCGCTGCCATCGCCCCCGCACCCCCACGGCGGCCTCGGCCATCACCGTCGCCGCCGCCGCCGCCGCGAGAGCGGTTGGTGTTGGCGGCGTGGGTCGTCAAACTGTCAGCGTACTCCGAAGGGTCGACCTGAGGACACGCTCAGACGCGGACGCGCGGGCGCGCCAGAGGGAGTCGCGGAGGACGTCCACGAAAGAGGTGAGCTCCTGCGTAAAAACAAAGCCCGGACCCGTCTTACCTCTGGCATCTCGGACCGATAGCTGTTGTGCCGGCAGCTGGGACAGCACTTCCGATGCTGTAGCCACGATCTGTGCCGCTAGGTCCGTGCCGAAATGCCCCCCTTCTGCTCACCGCTGCCATGCAGTGGACACGTCCGTCCAGGAAGGCAGCGTCCTTCGAGATGCTCGCCGCAACGGTACGGGCCTTAGCCGCCCCGGGAGGGGCTGCCACCGCGTCTGCGGGTGGTGCGCCCAGGAACCTCCTGGCCGCCGCAGCGGGGTGAGCCCCAGCTTCCGCAGTAGGGGCTCCCTTAGCACTAGGAAAACCCCAAGAAAAGGCGAGTCCCTAATCCGTATGGGGGGGGGCATTGATCCAGCGGGAGGGTAAGGCCAAGCGGCCTTACATGGGGTTCCCGCGGTAACAGCGTTCGGAATGCTCGAAAAATATGACGCTCCCTCAGCTGCAGCGGCGGGAGTACTCCCGTTGCGGGGGTGTTTGTCGTCTGGCTTGGCGAGAGTTTTCTCCGCACGGAGGGTAATCGTGTCTGCCCCTTGCAACGCTCGCGCCGTCGCCGTCAAATCTGCCACCCCAACGCGATCTGCTTCATCCCACTCCCGCATGACACGGATAATCTCCTCGGCTGCTGTTTGGGCAATCTGCTCTGTTGTCACGCGGGTGGCAGCAGCTCTGGCCTCGGCCATTTTCGCGGGGGCCAGCGCCTCGTTGTCGTCGCGGATAACCTCCTCTTGCCCCAGAGAGTCCTCACGGGCGGCGTCGGAGAGCAGCACCTTGTCCCGGATAGAGCCTATCTCGACCGAGGGGCTAAGGCAATTTCGCACATTGTGCGGTATCTGGTTCCAGTGGGCGTCAGTGAGGGCACCCTGTAAGACGGAGGGCAGGGCCGGGGGGGGGGAGACCCCGGTTGGGAGGGCGACCTCTCAACCTGGTCTCGGCGGGCCGGCTCAGAGGGCTCCGGCCCCTCGAGTCACAAATAGCCTGTCCCCGGGAGGGGGGGTGGTCGGCGGAGAGACGTAGCCCCGTCCCTCCAGTGGCGAGGGGGGAGCGTGTCGTTGTCCATTTCATTACGCGGGGCAAGCGTATCGTCAACTACGTTTTCCGGATGGTAAGACGCGACGCTCTCCTGGTACTCGGAGAGCTGGTATCTGCTGCCGCGGCGTCTGTTTTGCCCTTTCCTACTCCGAGGCTCATCCGATCCCGTTGATATCTGGGGAGGGGGGGCGCATTGTTGGTTGTACACCGGGTGGGAAGGTACGGGCAGGAGGGGCGGGCAGAGGCGGGTGCGGCGATGAGCGGTACTCAGGCGTAGCAGTATCGCGAGACGTGGTCAAACAAGGGTGGAAAACTCTACATCAGCAGTGTGGGTATTAAACACACGGGTACTGGCGCCGTCGCTCCCAACCCTAGCAGCAGTACGACGCTTGATGTTAAAGGCGGCTGCTCTCGCAGTTGTCACAGCAGCACCTAGGGGAGCTGGAGTAAAACCGTCCGGGCTCGAAAAAATGACCGCAGGCTCATGTACCGCAGTGCTCACCACAGCAGCAGCAAAGATACTGCGAGGCGCTGACGAAAAATCACCCGCACTCGCTACAGCGACGGCAGGCGCACTCACAGCAGGAGGTACGCTCGCCACAGCAGCACCAACAACACCGACGCCGAAACGGTCGCAGCAGCAAGGGTAGGCTCATGCCCAACAGGGGGTACGCTCGCCACAGCACTAACAACAGCACCGCGAGGCGCTGACGACCGAGGCATCGGCGGTCGCATCAGCGATGGCAGGCTCATGCACAACAGGGGGTACGCTCGCCACAGCAGTACCAACAGCACTGCAAGGCGCTGACGCCGAAGCATTGGCGGTCGCAGCAGCGGCGGCAGGCTCATGCCCAACAGGGGGTACGCTCGCCACAGCAGTACCAACAGCACGGCGAGGAGCTGACGCCGAAGCATTGGCGGTCGCAGCAGCGGCGGAATGCTCATGTAAAGCGGTGGCTACGCTCGCCACCACAGCAGCGGTCGCAGCCGCTACTGCAGCTGCTTGGCGCTTGAGGCGACGACCGCTCCGGGCCAAGGGCTCGCGTAGAGGGGGGGCAGCCTCGAGAGCTAAAACCGTACTACTAATAGAGCCGTCAACACTATGTCCAACTGGTATTGAATCGCCCGAAAAATAGCAAGTGGTTGCACCAGCAGTACTGTCAGAATGGTCCAAACCAAGTCCCCTACTAGTCTATCCGAGAGGAGAAAAATCTATCTCAGTGCGATCTGAATTGTATGTACCAGAGGTTATGCGGGGATTCGCATCAGCTATGGGGGGGGGAAACTGCCCGATAGCAGACCCACAAGCCTCCCTGCTAGGGTAAGCCCCGACCGTCCTTCTACCAGGAGTGGCTGCTGTGGCGAGCGGGGGGTATGTCTCGGCAAAATTAGTGCTCGTGTGTGGCCCGTCGGGCCTGGTTATGCATCTGCCGGAGCTTGCATACAAACTTGCATCCGAGCCAGGGCCAAGGCCAAGGGTATCGGCCAAAATGATGTGCATGGACGGCAACGCTACATGAGCGGTTCTTGGTTGGGCCGGAGACAGAGGCATGGCTGGTGGCGTGAACGGCGACGCAATACCAGCAGGGCTGGGTAGGGCTCTGGACAGAGGTGTGGCTGGTGCCGCCGGGGGCTTTGGTGCCACAGAAGACGCAGCAGATGGCGTAGGTTTCGTGGTATGCGTGCATGATTGCTCAAAATCTCTAGCCCCGCTAGAAGGGCGGCCCTCGCGAACGTGGTCGGTGAGGGGGGATTCGCTGCCATTGGCGGTGAGCGGGTCTAAGGCAAGGGGCTCTTCCTGGGTCGCTCAGCTTATCACAGAGGGCCGTGGGGAGCTCGCGCCAGGTTGGTTCATGGGTGGAGGGAAAATGCAAGAGCTAGTTGTACTCAACCCGTAAGTCGGATCAATGGGCAATGCAAACGAAGGAAAAACTGCGAAGAGAGAATATCCAGAACGACGACGCCATGTATAATACGACTAGGGGCTGGCACAGACACAGGCCACCCTTTGCATATCTCTCTACTATGCAGGTTCCACGTTGGTCACTCACATCTACTTTATAAGCTCTTGTTTTAGTCCCACACATGCCACGGACAGAACTGACCGTGTGCAATTCCTCAAGCAAAAGCATCATCCCCTATACGCATATGCCTTCAAAGGCATGTGAAACTCCCTCTTATATATTTTCCGTATCTACATCTTACGCCTTGTTACGCTTCCAGGGCAATACCATAACAATGAGCACAGGTGGTGCGACCGGCGGCGCGACCCATGCGTTATATTCAACAGACGAAACAGGCCACCGATTCTTGGGACACAACACCCAAAAACTACATGGTTATATTAACTCATACTGGTGCGATTTCAATACATGGCATACTTTCCACATCTGAGGCAGGCGACACGAAGAGAAGTCACGCCAAGCCCGTAGACTCCAAAATCATGGATTAAAAACGTCCTCAACGTCTACCCTATTTAATGTACATATATATTTAAAATACGCCAGTTCGACTAATTATGGTCGAGATACTCAGCATTGCCCTAGTCCGCCGAAACCACATCCAATGGTGGCTGAGATGCTGTGCGCATGTTGTACAAAAGACGAATGCGAAGAAGGTAGAAGCAAGTCCGGAGGCCAGCGAGAACAGCACTATTGACAGCAATCCAGCAATAACGTCAAAACTGATTTCTATCCGACGAATTTGACAACTCATAATGTGCAAAATAGGATGTCCGAGTCGTTCTATGGGAGCCCCCCCAACTATTTTTTTTATCGAAATCGCTGGTTTTGAAACCAGCTCCCGGATGTATCTCCGAAAATACGGTGCCCAGTGCCACCCCGACGACATCGCTCGATTGTCCAGGGCAAGCATCCGTCCTCGTGTCGAGCGGCCATGAAACGTTCCTTAAAGAAAATCGCTGATTTTATGGGGGGCTATTGTAGAATCAGTCGTCCACAACAGCTTTACAGAGCAAACGGTCACTTGCGAGCGAGGAGGGAGTGGACGATCGCTTTGGTCTATCCCATTTCCGCCGAACCCCCCGCCAATGACGACTTGAGGAGAACTGACCCTGTACGCACCTTGCAGAAACGGCAACTTCGAAGGTTGGAGAGATTCCAAATGCCAGGCAGAATGCCATTTGCTTTTCCTACTGTAAATTTACACCATGCCGTTAATCCGGAAATCGCAGTCAAGACGCGTGCTACGATGGAGTTGCACATTTTTTTTTTCTGATGAGGTCCCTCACTTTCGGAGCTTATGATCTCTCCCGAAAAACGTTTTGGAGAAAAACAATACTGCTGACCGGATGAAGCATCCCATGGCCTAGGTACAGAACGAGAATCACGCAAACAAACTAACCCATCTCCCACGATTTTGGGTAAAGGAGCCCCGTCATTCAGAAGCTGTTTCAGCCAAGAAACGGTATACCTGCTATCGTAGCACGCGTCTCAACCATTGAATACGACCTTAGCAACAGTGATTCAGACTGCTAACACCATTCCAATCTCGGATCCATGAACCTTTGTTTTGTCGAGCCTTTTACCAAGAAAATAAAACAAGCGTGAGACAGAAGAAGAAAACAACATGAAAAAGCAGTTGGAAAGCAAAAGGAGGAAACAGGACGGCGCGAAAAAAACTAAAACAAATCAAATCAGACAGCCAGCACCTAGCAACAAACCAGGTGACATCACCCAACCAACGGCGGGGGCAGCAACCGTACTGGATTCCGAATGACCGTACTGTAGGAGTAGGTTGTTACGGTAGCTGAGTGAACCGCCCTGGTTATGGCACACCTTGCTTCCTCCTCGAGAGTTCGAAGTATGCAGCTATACCTTTGTAGTTCCTCCGATTTCCAATCCAGGTGGGAATTCATCCGAGACTTCAGGCTTTCAAGCAAAGTCAAATAGTGTGAGTCTCACAAGCGGGTGAGGTCAAAGACAACAGGCGATGCAGTTGCACATGCATACGAGCGAACGGTGTTCATGCACATGTATACAGTGATTTCCCATTGCACTTTGGCCACTTTTATCCTTTTTTTTCACAGGGGTGGTATTGAAAACTAAATACCCGGCGTCCCAGAGGTGCAGCTGTGCACCACCTTCGTGGAACGCGCTTGCCAAGCTGACGGTTCCAGTTTCACCGACCAGAAAAAATGTCCCTTCTTCGCCTACGGAACTGACCGCCACTGTTCTGCGCCCAGCGGATTGCGACTATCAGGCCACAGATACGACCCACCGTACTTTCATGCTTCCACGCTGTCCGCCGCCGTAATATAGTACCGTTTCCGCGTGGTCAATCGCCTGCGCGCTGATTCTGACGGCGGTGGTACCCATAACATCATCATCGCCCCCGTACCCAATAAAAAATGCGCAAAAATACAGCAACAACGCAGATGAGCCCACCCGGCCGGCATTGGGGAATAACCCAAACTGGGTTCCGTATTCAGGCACTAGAGGGTTAGGAACACGGCGATAACTTGCGCTGCCGGAGTAGTAACGGTGACCGCCGGTAGGGACAGCTCGCGCTGTTGCTACCACTGGAACTGAAGAATATGCGAACTAGCGCTGGATTGCGAATGCAACTGAGTTCAATGACAGACGATATGCATGAAAATACGTGGAAGTGTGGTGACCTTACGCTTTATTTTTCCCCATCCGCTGGGGGATTACAAAAAATAAAATAAGCGTAAGAGCATTGCTGCTTGGTTTGCCCTCTACAAAAAAGCCTTCGACGGCAATGTCCACACCGACATCATCCCGGCGATGTCCATATCGACATAATCACCTCAATAACTCCCAAGGGTACCCTGAATGAAACATAAACATAAAGGGCGAAGCAAAAGGGGACAAAAGGGACGAAAAAAGGGACAAAAGGGGTGAAAGGGATAGAACGGTCCAGCATGAAACATCATACTATATATACCGGCGGTGGTAGTACCGTAGTATCGGTCGGCACTGCCTCGCCGAGGGGAATGGAGCAGGCAATCCGCAGAACGAAAACAAGACACAAGGTAGCCGCAGTAGTTAAGGTTACGAAGACAGGTTATATGTTGCAGTGAGGCGAGCTGACCTCGTTATGACTGGCCTTTCGCCGTGGGGTTCGATTGTTGGGCCTGTTGGCCGGCCAGCCTCTCTAAGCCTTCATCTCACTTTCAAGCGGAACAATTGACTTCCATGTTTTATTTCGGCACTTCGCACTACAAGCATTGTAGGTCTCGCACGCACCACGCCCTGAGATCGATGCGTTTATGCCAGCTTACAGCGGGTTATCCCGCGCTTGGCCGCAACAAAACTTATCTACAAGTGGGCCTGGTGCCTTGCTACCCTGTCTTCCGTCTCCTTCTTGCTTTCTTCAACATGGTTGACTTGCCCCGCGCCCCCATTTTGGCTTTGGGCGTCATGCACGCGAGCTGCGCGGCGCCCGAGCTCTTTCCCCCCATCCTCTGCGTGACACCTGGCCGTGGGGAGTCTTTCGTGGAGCCTTCGATGGATCGAAAGACGGCGAGGTCGTCTCTCAGGGTTCTGGGCCATTTTTTCGATCGCCCGCCTGTGGTCCCGGGTTTTTCCCACCGGCTATCTGCGCAAACATCATCCGCCTGGAGAATCTCCCCTTGTTTTGCCGTAGCGTTGCCTCAGCGAACAAGAGCTGCCGTTTCCGGATGGTCATTTCGATGCTCTCGCATTTGTTCTGCTTCAGGGCCTTGACATTCGAGAGGTTGGTGTGGTCCGCACTACAGCTGGAAGCCAAAGACTCGCCGTAGGATTTGAGGTGAGCCTTTCGGAGCTTGTCATTATAAGTTGCGTTGAGGGTCCTCGTCACCCCACCCGTACAGCAGGATCCCAATCAAGCCGGAAGATCAAGTGAAGACAAAGTTAAATACCTCGAGAGTGCTGTGAAAGATCCAAAATCGTGGCAACTTCTTGCTTGTCTATCTTAGCTCCCATACGCGTTCACGGCCAGGTACGGTACGGATAAGGAAGGGTGAGGGGCGGTGGAGCCGCTCTTTGAAGGAAGCGTTCGAACAAAAGGGCATAACCGAGAAGATCGAGATTTGAGAATCTCATACGGAGGCCGGCACGATAAAAAAACTTCTTGTCAATGCCTGGCTTCTAGTTTGTCATACCCAGTACATCTTTTGATACTTCGAAGTATGTATCTATATACAAGATGCCCCTTCGGAGTGTATGCTGCACTCGTAGATCGGACACTGGTACAACTGTAAATTGGGCGAAGCAAAGCGGGCGGCGCAAGGTTCCACCCATGACCCAAAAACCCCATGGTCTGTCGACGAGGCCATTGGTTAAGGTACTATATTAGAGGGCATTAGTGCGTTTGACCACTGTCAAAAGGTTAACCAATGACCTAACCAAAGTAAAGCCTTATAAACATACAAGGAAGGGTGGGAATGCGGAGCGTGACAAACACCTTCAAGCGGTCAAACTCCTAGCTGCGTTAAGCTATGTTGGCCATTAATTGTAGTATACATATGGAAATGTGGGACATGCTACGGTTGACAACAACAACAACCAAAGCACCTGGGCACAGGTATATGGTACGTCACAACGTATTCATAGTCATTCGCAATCACGTACCGAACAGGTGATGCCCTGGTACCCGGACATACCCTATCTTATCGTACATATATCTCGTACATAGTGCCTCGTACCTGTGGTCCTAGTGACTCCTGGTGCAACTAGAGGACGTATCACGAGCAAGCTCCACGGACGCAAAACGGTTTTAGACGCGGGCAGAGATGGATGGATGGCATACAATGGGGCCTTCACAGCCGCACTCGCGGCCGAAACCGGATCCGCTTTTAGGTGAGTGCGAGGGCCAAAGGTCGATGTACACAAAAGGGAAGTAATATTAATGAGGCGCGTGAAGCGCGCAGCGTTGAGCCTTTTTTTCCTGGTTTTCCCGAGCTCCGGCACTACTTGCATTTTGCGTGGAAGCTCATGAAAGCTTCCGTGGAAGCTTTCACCGCTTTCATGGAAGCTTCCATGGAAGATATAGAAGCTATGGAAGCTTCCATGGAAGCAACTGAAGCGGTGGAAGCTTCCATGGAAGATATGGAAGATATGAACGTTTCCACGGAAGTAACTTCCACGGGAGCTTCCACGAAAGCTTCCACGAAAGCTTCCATGGAAGCTTTCATGGAAGTAATAGAAGCTTTCGCGGAAGTTATGGAAGAACAGAAAGCTTCCACCGACGTAACGTCCACGGGATCTTCCACGAAAGCTTCCACGAATGCTTCCATGGAAGTAACTTCCACGAAAGCTTCCATAGAAGCTTTCACGGAAGTGACGGAAGCTTTCACGGAAGTTATGGAAGCTTTCATGGAAGTAACTTTCATGGAAGCTTCCGTGGAAGTAATGGAAGCTTTCGCGGAAGTTATGGAAGCTTTCGTGGAAGTGACTTTCACGGAAGCTTTCATGGAAGCTTCCGTGGAAGCTTCCATGGAAGATATGGAAGAACTGAAAGCTTCCACCGACGTGACTTCAACGGGAGCTCCCACGAAAGCTTCCACGAAAGCTTCCATGGAAGTAACTTCCACAAAAGCCTCCATGGAAGCTTTCAGGGAAGTGATGGAAGCTTTCGTGGAGTTATGGAAGCTTTCATGGAAGTAATTTACACGGTAATCTTCATGGAAGCTTCCGTGGAAGATATGGAAGATATGAAAGCTTCCACGAAAGTAACTTCCACGGGAGCTTCCACGAAAGCTTCCACGAAAGCTTCCATGGAAGTAACTTCCACAAAATCTTCCATGAAAGCTTTCATGGAAGTAATGGAAGCTTTTGCGGATGTTATGGAAGCTTGCATGGAAGTCTTCATGGAAGCTTCCGTGGAAGCTTCCATGAAGATGAAAGATATGAAAGCATCTACGGAAGTAACTTCCACGGAAGCTTTCATGGGAGCTTCCGTAAGCTTCCGTGGAAGCTTCCTTGGAAAATATGGAAGATATGAAAGCTTCCGTGGAAGAAAATTCCATGGGAGCTTCCACGAAAGCTCCCACGAAATCTTCCATGGAAGAAATGGAAGCTTTCGCGGAAGTAATGAAAGCTTCCATGGAAGTGGAAGTTACTTCCATGGAAGCTTAGGGTTAGGGTTAGGGTTAGGGTTAGGTTGCTTCCGTGGAAGCTTCCGTGAAAGCTTTCGTGGCAGTTTCGATGGAAGTCGTTTCCGTGGAAGTTGCTTCCGTGGAAGCTTCCGTGGAAGTTGCTTCCGCGGAAGCTTTCATGGGCGCTTCCGTGGAAGTTGCTTCCGTGGAAGTCGTTTCCGTGGAAGTTGCTTCCGTGGAAGCTTCCGTGGAAGTTGCTTCCGCGGAAGCTTTCATGGAAGTTTCCGTGGAAGTTTCTTCCGTGGAATCTTCCGTGGAAGTTGCTTCCGTGGAAGCTTTCGTGGAATCTTCCGGGGCAGTTGATTCCGTGGAAGCTTCCGTGGATGCTTTCATGGAAGATTCCGTGGAAGTTCCCGTGGAAGCTTCCACGGCATGGAAGCGATGAAAGCTTCCACGGAACATTTCACGAGCTTCCATTAAAAATGCAGATAGTGCAGGTGGCCCGGTTTTCCAAGGAAAAAAAGCCTCTTCATATCGGATCGCATACGAGGGTAGGGTGCCTCGGGTTGTCCAAGGAAAGAAAGCCTCTTCATATGGGATCGCGTACGAGGGTAGGGTGCCTCGAGATACTTTCTTCTCTCTTTGTGTGTATGTTTGTGTAAGCCAACGTTTTTTTCGGCCACCTTTTTCCACCGCACTCAACGTACACGGCACCAAGGCCAGTTCCGACGGGTCCTGTACACGCCCAAAAAATAGGCAACTCTTCTCGTGCTGGTTTCGCCGTAAGTCGTTGAGAGTTCATCGAGACCGGTGTGACAACGTGTGATTTCACAGGTATTGCTGGGCTACGTGATATGCGAGTACAGTATAGGTTTCTCCGATATTGATTGTGTTTTTGGTGATTGGAGACATTCCCTTCAACAATTCAACAAAAAAACAGGCGAACTACAGTATCTATCTATCTATCTATCTATCTATCTATCTATCTATCTATCTATCTATCTATCTATCTATCCATCTATCTATCTATCTATCTATCTATCTATCTATCTATCTATCTATTTATCTATCTATTTTATCTATATATCTACCTATCTATCTATCTATCTATCTATCTATCTATCTATCTATCTATCTATCTATCTATCTATCTATCTATCTATCTATCTATCTATCTATCTATCTATCTATCTATCTATCCATCTATCTATCTATCTATCTATCTATGCTGTCTACCAAAGTACCAGGTATGCCGCTTGTGCTGTTCTTTCGATTGCTGGTCTCCCTTGTGTTTTCCGTATGCACCCAGCATCGCAGGTCGGACTACTGCAGGTATAGAGGCAGCACGCCTCATTATTTATCACTTACTAGTAATTAACTTGAAAAAGCAGACGCTGGGGGCAAACGTTCTTGGAATTTTCTCACAGGCACCTACCTGCACACAGCTGACCGTTAGATACGGAGGAACAGCCACGCTGTCGCTTCGCTCCAATCAATGTCTGCTCCTTGAAATTGCCGATTTTTCTCTCGGCCTTTCGCCTCTTCGCTGTACAGATTTTGAAAATTCAACAGCTGTTGGGCCTGTCGCTCGTTTTGAGCTGTAGACTGCAAATCATGTTTCAGCGGTTGCCCTTTGTTTTTTCCCCGTTATTACTCTCAAAGCGCCCGCGGAGTCGTCATATTCGGTGCCGACTTTTGCAAAACCACCGCTGCAATATAATACCACAACGTTGTGTCGCCGAAGTTTCCAGTGCTATCGCCAGCCCCGCCGCGCCGCCGCCGCTGCTGCGGTTGTTGGTGTCTCCCGCGTGTGTTTCTATTATTAAATATATCGGCCGTCTGTTGTATTGGTGGTGATCATACACGCCGCTGCGCAAGTGCGTGTGCTGCCAGATGTCTGCTGATGATATACTACTACTACCGCTGTGCCGCAATCCCTTGCTGGGCTATCGCCGTCTCCGCCCCCGACTCTGCTGCTGCTGCTTTCACTCTCCCGCGCGCGTTCCTAGAGTGTGCTGGATTCGTTGTTGTGCTCAACAAATGCTGTGCGTGGATTCTTAGAAAACCCCCCGTCTTTTCCATGCTGTGTCCTATGTGTTTCTTTATACCTGTATGGCCTGCATAGATGAACGTCTCTGTGGATTATGTACATGATGTGTTTACCTTTTGTGGCAATGTCTCGGAAGTACAGCCATGTCTCGCAAGTGCAGCCAAATTGATGCCGAAATGAATTTTGCCTTGTTTCCGGTGGAAGGATTTTGTTTACATATTTTCGTCGCGAACACTCGGATGCTTTACAAAATGTTTGGATTATTTTTTGTCACACTCGTACAAACCACGTACCAGGTACACGATAGACCCCACCACGACTGCCCACAAAATCGTGCCTCCGCGGCCACACCTCCGCCGCTGTACTGCTGCAGTACTGCTGCTGTTAGTTGTGTTGCTCTATTACTAAATTGGAAACACTGCTGTTCTGTTGTGCTCAGCAAATTTGCTGCGTGACGTCGACCGCGCATTTTCTAAGTGCTTTTCGTTCGAGATTATTAGTCGTTTGTGACTCTTGTCTTTTCGCACGCACACGCGATGCTGCTCACTCCATCGCATATACCGCCAATCCGATACACCGATATCATCTTCCAAGGCGAGAACACTCCATGCACTATTTTCATTGAATTTATTCTACGCTACTTCCTATAAACCATGAAATACTCAATATAACCACCCCGCCTACGAAGGGGAACCTTGCAACGTGTTACACCTACGGTACAACGCGACTCAACATGCACCCCCCACAGAAATGTGCGTCTTTGATGCGCGCATTCAATCTACTGTGTATGGACAGACTTGCTAGGATATTCCGGTGCATGCCATCACCAAGTGCAACGACTTCAACGCCCCCCCGCCCGCTGCGTGTGTGACATACACGCCCTTGAGTACTGCGCGCCGTTTCCTAACGGTTTGCAGCACAGAACAATCATGCAACATGTATTGGTTCACATCCCAGGGGAGCACGAGTATCATGGTTGTCCCTTCCAATGCCTGCCCCCCTACGTACTTTTAAAGGTACCTCCCAAAATACCAAGCGCCCTTTTCAACACATGCAACACGTCACACGAATAGGTACTGCGCATGGGAATACGCACCAGAAGAGCCTGGATCACACGGCCACCCCTGCTCAACACCTCCACAATGCCCGCTC
Source organism: Undaria pinnatifida (assembly GCA_012845835.1). NCBI lineage: Eukaryota > Phaeophyceae > Laminariales > Alariaceae > Undaria > Undaria pinnatifida. The sequence goes on along the minus strand of JABAKD010000004.1, from coordinate 3,096,406 downwards.
TCCTGCGCGTTTTGCACGCACCTCTCAAAGTACTTCGTGCCTTTCGTTTCCTCAACGTACTGTCTGTACGAACATGTAGTTTGTGTAAACGATACTAATTAATAATATAGCCTTCCTGAAAACAAATTGTGCCGCTTCCTACTGTTTGAGCGCACTGCCTCTACGAACACGTAGCTAGTATGGGTAAACACGCTAGAGGAGCATGATTTACATGGTCGTTTCCTGTCAAACTGCCCTCCACCCCGCCGTTTTGACTCCCAGCCTGAACCTCCGGAAGATAAAGCATAGTGTACACATAGTGTACTAATAATATGATAGACGAATAGCGCTTCGTGCACACTGAGCACGCGAGCACCACAGTGCTTTGGAGGGGGCATACAACTCGACTGCGCTACACAGAAAACGACACATTTAGTCCAAAGACGCAATAACACAACTTTCAACAAAATACTGCACACCGGAGAACAATCGCTTTTGGGGAATGATCAACGAGAACTGTTGCACTACGAGTATTAGTCTAACGAATAAGAAACGTTCGTGTGAGTGGAATATACCCCAACTGCTCTAAATTAAAAACTCACCTATGCTCCAAGTATCACTCCAACTGTTCTGAAGAGAACTCAACTGCGCTCAAGAATGAGCGCTCAAGAATAAGCGTTGGTGTGATGATGGAACTCAACTGTACCATAAAACGATACCACGTTCATGGCATAGTGCATAGAAAAACATTGGAGGGAAAACGAAACTCAACCGAACTACGAGAAAATGAACGGTACGTCACGTCAGAGGGCAAAAGCCCAAACAAACGCATCGTCGCTATGTCGCTATTAATACATGACCTGGCACTATATTTTCAGATCGGAAGGCAACCTTCAGCAAATAGTTTTCATGTTACTATAGGTGCATACCTATCATATCTACGCTGTCTACGACACTCTTATGTAGTTAAACTATGAACCTCTGTACGCGACACCGTGCGCAAAGGCTATCGTGTGTCAACCATTTATTCGACGACGGATCAGCCCCAAATACCCAAGATATGACAGATGCCTTCCCAAACAGAGCGAGTCGGGCACAATAGGGAGGGTGAATGCCTATCCACACTGCCTGTCTACGATATGCAGATCGTCAAAGCATGGGCCCCTGCACGCTGACCAGGACGGCTAGTCGATTTGACCAACATAGTGATTCAACTATTTCACCGACATGGTCTAGCCCGAAACGATCAGCCCACGTCAGCTCGTTTCTTTAATGACTGCCCGTCGTGGGTCAGAAATTTTCAACAACAAAAGGATTAGCCCCACATGATGCACACGCAGAAGCACACATCAAGAGCTAGCTCATCTGCCTCCTATACCCCACACCAGACAAATTGTGTGGAGGAGTTGCCTCAGAGTAGTTCGCACGCGGCAGACATGTGGCACTTCATGTAGCTCTTAAACGTATGGATGGACCTACCCCGAAGTGGGCTGGCGCTGAGCTAGAATGAGCCGATCCGTGCCTCACAAAATGTTTGGCCAAAGGTTCAAACCAGGTCAGCTTCTTGCCCAGACCGAGAGGCCGTAAAGGAAGCATCATCTGCCTCCGGCGTTGACGCGCAAGCGCCACACTGGGCAGGGAAGCCAATCGTGCCCTTGGGCACAGCAGACGACATGATGTTTTCTTCGGTAAGCGTCCCCCACGCTAGAACCGTCACAATCACCAGACAACCCGCTGCCGCGAGAAACACAAAGCGGTGATCCACCCAGACGTAGCCACCGGGAGAGATAGACCATGCGAATGCGGTTGCTGAGGCTACGGGGCCAAGAAAGCACCCGAAGCTTTCTGCGGCGTTGTAGAGACCGGCTAGTTTTCCGCGCATGTCCGCTTGAACCATGTTTGTAGAGGCGATCACGAGTGCTAGGGTGACCTGAACAAACAACGCAAGTACGGTTGGTATAGGGTTGCGTTATGAAGAGGTTAATTGAACTGCTAAGCAGTTTTGGCTGCTATATGAAGCGACTGGGAACCAGGCGATGGATGGGAAAAAGTGGACGTGCGGCGAATAGGAGTGTAGAAGCAACTCAGTCGAGGGGTGGAGCTAAGACAAGGGGGGTGCCCCCATCCCCCTACTACCCCTACTTACTACTGCACAGGCGCAAGCCGCCGTGTACCTCATTCAAACAGGGATACTGTATTTTTCAAGGGCAACGCAACAAACGATTCCATAGCGGCAGTGCATATCGTGAAACAGTTTATTCGACGTAAGCGCTTAGCAAAGTTTGGGGTAGCGAAGTGGGCGAGTGACCCTTGTCAGATTGTGGACTTTGACGTCCATACGTACATATGAGTACACTAGGAATCTTAGTTTGAATATCGGGTAAATGCAGTATGCGGGAGATTACAAGCTTATTCTTGTTCGTCAGTCGGGTGTCAACTCAGTTGTATCGGGACGTTGATGTACTACAGGACACCTACTAATACTGTAGCTTGTCACCATAACCCTCAGAGCAAGGAATTGTCGAACAGCCGATCGGTCAGTACAGCAGCCCGTAGAGTACATCTACCCGTAGTGTTTTCTTCTTCCCGAGATGATCAGGCCATGGTCAGTCGTACCCAGATCACTCCTTCTCCTGCTCCCAATTCGTTCTTCTGTTCGATTTCGTGTCCACGTTTGGCCGACTAAGCACCTTTTCAAACAAGAGCTCTCTGTCATCATCACAAGGTTCACTGGCTGCCACCTCTGCATCCCTTACCAAAGAGAAAATACCTCGATGCGCACTAGTCGTCCAGGTTATGAGCCTCGACCTTTGTTCCACATATTTGGCCAAAACGTGTTACCCTTATCGCAGAGAAAGCGTCGCAAATACGTTTTTGATACGATTTTAGTTGTCTCACCATGGGCTGGCAGCAGTAAATGAGAACGTTGCATCTCACCGACACTATAAATACGCTATTATCGTTCCAGCTTAGAGAATCTTTCACGTGGCAACTGAAGCGTCTAGCGAACAAACAACTAGTCGCTGACTCACACTTAGTAGACTCACATCTGTACCTAGCCAACTAACAACTAGTCGGAGCGAAGTCACCAAACTCACAGCCCTAGTGTAAAGAGTACTGCAGTAATCTCACCATTGCCTGACAGCAGTAGACTAGAATGGTGCATCCAACCGATACCAAGAATACGCCGCTGTCGTTCCAGCCGAGAACCCTAGCGTTCGGGGTGGCGGTGAATGCGACTACTCCCATGAAGCAGCCCAGTCGCTGATACACCGCTATCCCCAGCACTTTGATAGCGCGGGGAAATACGAAAAACAGTAAACCCGCCACGACAAGACCGGCCGCGAGAAACACCTGTGCCAGTGGCGCGGACAAATACGGGGACGACGACAGACAAACGACACGGGTAGCACGTTGTAGGGGGCATGCTGCGATAGGAGTAGCACACTTTAGGCATTTTATGGGGTACCTCGTATAGGCTGTGCAGTGTAGTTGGTCACTTGTGCTGCGGTGGCAATGGTTGGTGTAGAAGCACGCTACGGTTAGACACTTTTGTGGCCAAACCCTTTTGGATTGACGGGGGAACCGAGAAATTGACCGGCATCGTCGCAGTGTCGTTTGCGCTTCACGGTATCATTCGTTATGCACCTAGAATTAAGAATAAACAGGGCATGGGACGGCCCGGGTTGCACTTTAATTTAGGCCCAAGGGTCCCTTTCTTGTGGGTGTAACATACTTGTCGAGTTGGGCGCCTCAGGACACAAACGGGTTCACCCCCATCGAAGCATGCGTCTTTATAACATCGTTACATTTGTACTGGCCGGGTGACACAGAGAATTACGCAAAGCATACTACGTATAACAGCCTTGAAGTGTTTTTCAATGTCGACGTACCCACCACATGTAAGACGAGACGTCAACAGCGCTCTATAGACTGTGTTGGTGGAATTCGTCTTACCTTGCCGATTTCGACGGTGTCCCAGCCCAGCCCCCCCGTGTCGCGCGTGCTAAGCGCCCACAGAGGGAATACCTCCTCGAAACATATGTTTAGCGCCTGTGTTGTTTGTCGGTGGCAGCGGAAACAGTAGGGCGTTTGTACCTGTTCAGCTTCAGTGTTGTGGTTGAGCCCCACAGTTTACTTCTTATCTGAACTTCGAGATGAGACGCGTGCGGCGATTTACTGGGCACACTATTTCTGATAAACAGGGCTCCGCAACTGAGGATCTACTCAAAAATCATATGCGCTTTGCAGCATCGTTCACAACATCGTTCGCTTGACTACATACTTACGATCTGCGACTGCTCATCTGTGTGCACTCCTTCTTTTCTCAAAGTCGGTTGTGAGCAAGGATAGAGCGCGTCAAGTGAAGAACCTAATAAAAATCAGAGCACCTCTACCGTAGCATGCATCGATTTTTTCCGGGGTCCCAGGGACCGTTGGCTACTGCAAGACCGGTAGGAATTTTTACTCACTTTGCTGCGTAAAGGTAAACGTCTGGTCTTGTACTGTTAAAATTACCAACGTACCAGGGTACCTGGCATATGTGACAGCTATGTTGAAAGAGCCGTAAAAGCTAACACCGTAATCAGAACATGATGTAAGGTGCACAGAGAAGTCTTTAGTGTTGTGGGCGTGAAACAAATAATTGGTTTCCACCCGAGGGCGCCAGGACAGTCTCTATTCGACACCTCACATAAAAAATGGTCAGAATGAGAAACTAACCGGAGCCCTTTGATCGCAGGACGATATAGAAGGGGAGTCTCCAAAACCAAGTTGTTAAAAAATTGAAACAATTGAAAAAAACATGTTTTATTCTAAATCGTCCTGCGATCCCAGCGCTCCGGTTGGTGTTCCATTGCGATCATTTTTGATATATGGTGTATGCTATCCCAATCCCCGGGCACCATCGTTCCACCTTCGATTTTTTCACCTGCACGGCAGACGCGAGGAATAGGACCATCTTGACGTGTCGTATGGCCAGTAGTCCGTCCGGTCCCCACACACCAGGCTCCTTTACTTTCTCCACCAAGTCATCTTCGCCATCATCATGACCGCAGTCGGGTTTTGTTTTCACGTAATTGCGACTATCTGTCTCCTGTGCACCCGAGCTAGGCGAGGGTTGATTTTGTTGGGGAAGCTTCCCCCTACCGTTTTCATCCGCCAGCTCTTCGTATGCTAACTTTTCTCCACCTTCTTCTTCCAGGTTTCCACGTTGTGGACCCTTGGCAGACGGTTTGCTGGCGCCTTGCGTGGTCGTCGTCTCACTGCTGTCGTTCAAGGAAAGGGGCGTCGTAATTACTGCTGTTGTGCGGTGGGCGATGGATGTTTGACTGAAAACACGTGTGTGCACTGACGCGAGATACGGCAGGGGTAACACTTGTTGGAAAAAAGTTTGTCCCTAGGTTATGACATTGTTCATCGGATTGCACGTTCTTTGAGTTTAGAGCTCCTCATGTGAGGAGTCTGTAGAGTTTCTTGTGCATCCCAATATCGTAGCAAGCGTCGATGTAGAATACTCTCTCACCTGCTCACTCCTCTTTCAGCGTCCTTTTTTGGGAATTTCTTCGTCTCCGGGATATAGAGTATTACCAGCGGCAGCAAAAGGAGCGCTGCAATTGACCCCGCCAAGTTTGGGAGTAGATACGGGTACCTAGAAACGAGAAGTGAAACAATCGGTGACTAGGTGTGGCAAGTATCGTCATAAGGCGACATTAACTAAACGCAGTTGGTTAGAAGCGGGGCAGGGGGGGGCAAGTGTTATAAGAATGTAAATTCAGTCAGTTGATGCTAAGCGGGAGGGAAGGCGTCGTAGGAAGGCCAATGAACGCAATCGGTAAAAAGTGGGGGCGAGTTTGCACAATCTGCTAGAAGCAATGGCAAGTGTTGAAATAAAGGAAACCAGAACAATCGGCGAGAAGTGGTGGCACGTATTGTAAGATGGCGAATTCAAACAGTCGGCGAGAAGCGGGGAGGCAAGTGTTGTAAGAAGACGAACTAAGACAAACAGTGAGAGAAGCGGTGGCACGTACTGTTAAAAGACGAACCAAAGCTAACGAAATCGGCGAGACGCAGGGGGGAACGTGTTGTGAGAAGGCGAAAACAAAAATCAGTGACAAGCGGTGGCAAGCGGTAAGAAGGCGAGTTAGCATACTCGGTGAGAACCAGTGGAGGTGGTGTAAGAAGGCGAATTCCCTGCAGCACACTTGGTGGGAAACAGGGAGGCAAGTGTTTTACAAATACGAAGTAAACACTATATATATATGTGTGAGATGTGGTGGCACGTGTTGTAAGAAGTGACGGACACTATCTATGAGAAATGGAGGGGCAAGTGTTGTAAGAAGACAAAGAAATACGATCGGCAAAAATCAGTGGTAAGTGTGGTAACAAGGTGAACTGTCACAGGTGGTGAGAAACAGTGGTAAGTGGCAAGTTTTGTAAGATGGCGAACAAGAACAATGGGGTACAAGCGGTGGAAATATTGTGACAAGGTGAACAAAAACAATCGGCTAGAAGCAGTGGCAGGAAGGGGGCTGTAAGAAGGTGGAATAAAACATCGGTTAGAAGTGTGGTGGCATGTATTGTAAGAATGACTCTGACTCTACCATGATGATTGGACTACGGTAATGAATACCTGGTATAACTTCCCCACAGTATTTATTGGTCGGTGGTTATTGGCTGGACACTGTTTCGAAAAATCGCAATTCGAGATTTTGTTGTTGACGCGTGCTACGATACAAAAAGGTGCGTAGCACGTTTGGGCAAAAACACGTCTGCTGAGGGACGACCCCCAGCATTGTCCAAATACAGTTTGTGTTTTGCATTGTGCTAAGGACACGGTGACACCCAAGCGTTCCCTGGTCCCCGAATTTCCGGCGACTCTAATCGCTAGAGACGTTTTATGGGAACAAACACGAAAACAAGGCTATGTTAACACGATGCATTTAGAACCTCCTCTGGTTCGTGGCTTAGGGTATAGTGCTCAGGAGTGTTTTATCCCTATGAGTCTCTTCAGATGGGTCTTCCGCCCAGGTTCTCAGCGGAGGTCTACACCTCCATTTCGAGGCGCTGCAGTGATCGAGATTTGGGGTCACAAAACGAGACAAAACACGGCCTCCAACTAGAACGCGTGCACTTCAGTGACGGGCAGCTACAGCTCCTCACAAGCAACCACGGTCCGCGAAATTGAGGGACGCTCCTGGTGGGGTGTATGACGGCAGCCAGAAGCGACTCATGGTAGTTGTTCGTGATTTTGAACTTGCGAGCCAGCAACACCAAAAAAAGCTCCCGAAATCGCTTAAATATTTCAATTCACGCGCGGGAGCCTTGGGTACATCACGGATGAAAACCGGTCTTCACCAAACGTTCGCTGTTCGCCAGGCGGATGACACAACTCTTCTGGAGTCGCATCCGAAAAGATCGTTTGCAAACAATGCTTCATTTCTGTGAGGGGTAGGCAGTTATGGAGCCCACAAAAGAGCTAAAAAAACACCTGAAAAGCTCTGTATTGATTACTCGCTCTTTGAAGCATTTTTTTCTCTCTAAACTTTCGAAATAAGGATCTTGTTTGCAGATTATGCCATGCTCTATCTTCTAAGTGGTTTTTACACGCACGCGAAACGCCTCCATACGAGTTCCGACTGAAGATCAAGGCTACGGCAGGGTTGGGGGCACCCCCTTTTTCACGCACTCGAGCAACTCTCTCTGTGCTTCACGACAGTACGAAAACACGTTAGGCGACTTGTTTGGCGCAGCGTAGCTATCAGCCATCCGATTGTGGATTCATATCGCAAAACAAAAAAACAGCACGGAGCACTATGGCCGCAAGGAACAGGGGGTTCACTCGCGCGAGTGACCCCGAGCCATCTCATAGAAGGGCCGCCACAAAGGGGAAAAGTGACCCCCCTACCCTCTACCGCAGAGCATTATTAGTCTCAACAGCTTCCTCAGGGAGCCCCCGTGGCCTTAAGCTGTGGGATTATCCATCAGGTTGAACTTCAGTTTTTTTCTCCACATCGTGTCGTGGGTGAGAGGTGTGGAAGTTCTCAAGCTAGGAATTTTGCGGATTTTTTTTTCGGTGCACACCAATCGAAGTTTTGCCTCTAAGGCTGACTCTTGCTCTGCCGTAGTAATTGATTGAGGTATTTGCAGATCGGTCGTTAACAAAGTTGACATTTGGAGTGGTCGGCACGGCAAGGTTTCCAACCTCACTTCGAGAGTTCCTGTTTTTCCGAAACGCCTCGTAGCGTGTGCGTACCAAAAACAAATGTACAAACAATCATTTCACCCCGATCTGCAACACTTACAAGCACGCACGGACGACACCCATCAAACGTATGACTACGTGCACCAACCGGCCGTTCCGAGGGGGGAGGTAAAGTAATAAGGCCGCCTCTGCCTGCATTGAGAGAAAACTCCAGGCGTAGTTTACTTCCCCCCCCTCCTTTTTTCTTGTCTTTCTGACTAAAAACTACCCGAAGAACCAAAGCCTTCATGCGCGACACGCTCCCATCGGTTACGAGAACGGGAACACGGAAAGCGAAATTGAACAACGCAGCCATGTGCATCCGACGCAAAAAAAGGCCGAGATAGGTGCACAGACGAAGGTCTTGCGCTTCGCCCCCTCGGCGTTGCCTCGTGACTAGCAGATTGGTACATGAGGGAAATACGCCTCATACCTCTCCAGCAGGCCGTGTGCGTTCAACGCCAAAATCAATATAAAGCGGAATCACGCTGCATGCGAAATACCGCTTGGCGTTGCCTCATCGCTAGCAGCTGGTAACTGAGGGTATGTAAATGAGGGGAAAGTGCTTCATACTTGGCAGCGGGCTGTGTGCGTTCGAGGTCGAAATCAAAAATGAAATACCATCGCATGTGAAACACACAGCAGCTCGCGGCGACTGCGTCCAACTCGAGTCGTGCAGAGGCGGTGAATTCTTACACTCTTATCTGCCAAGGACCCCTTTGCCAGAAAACACGCCGGGGTAGTTCGAACCATGTGTTTCGAGAGAACCAACGACACGAACTTTTGATCCGGCGTGTTTATACAAGCGATTCTTAACAATACAGCAACACTACAACCCGCGAGAAGAGCGAGATCTGTGAATCACACGGTGTATACGTGTACAATTACCTGGCAAGGATCCCTTCGCTCGAGAATACGTTGGGGTAGTTGACAGTGGGTTGAGCCAACAAGCCCCCGATCCCGGTGCCCAAGACGAGACAGAACGCTTTTGATCCTGCTCAGTTCAACCACAGCGAAACAATCACGGAACAACGGCATGGTCAAGATACATGCTTCTGCAGGGGGGCACCTGAACATTCTGATCCTCGTCACTGCAAGAGAGCTCTACACCTCGCGCCCATTTTTTTTTTTTATAATAATGCTATGGTATGCTGCACCTGACGAATAAGCCCGTGGTCCGGGTATGCGTACAACGTACAACGAATCCTGTCGTAAAACACAACTGGGTTTCCAACGACGTTGGACATTTCTGTATTGTAGTCGAGTAGCCTCGACAGTCAGGAACATTTGGCCAAAGGGTGCTGCCTCTATCGTTCATAGCACGCGCATCAACTTTCCCACACGCATATGCAAGTTAAATGGCGGTACATTACACCACAAGCAGCAGCGACGAGGAAACGTAAAAAACATGAACGTCACCTACGCCCCCCGAAACCTGCACACACAAATGCAATCCTCACCGCTTAGGTAGGTCATCCCTCGTAACACGTGGTGCTTTCCGCAAACCTCCCTGAGCGTTGTTCGGAGAGCGGGCGTTATGCCGTTCGTCAACCCCAGAACCAACCTGCGTGATAGGCGCATACACTATGGGGTGAGGTCGACCATTTCACTCTATATGAGAAACTGAATATCTTCTGCGACGCACTCCAAGCAACGCACGCCACCCAGGGGCGCATGACACCCAGTGTCCTTCGAACAGTTTTTGGGCTAATCGTCCCCAAGTAAAACAGCTCCCAAAATCGATGTATGCGAGTACATGGCATGACGTGCTTGAATTGGCGCGCATGCCGTCCGAGGTCACATAAAACATGCCAGCTTCACCCCAAATGTGTCAGGAGAAGATAGCCAGTGTTGGCAAAACGTAGAGCGGTCGACGGTGTAAAACCAAGCGCTCCGCACTAAAAACTAGCAGTTTAGCGTCAGCCAAGAAAATTATTGGAAATTTAACAGAGTTTTATGAAAAATGGGAACGGAGCCTAAAATGAGAACGGACGTTTTTTTTTAGAAAGCAAACCAATTGTGTACAACTCAAAAAAACAAAATGACAGTCCAGTGGGGCTGTACAGCAGCTTTCGAATGAGCTGTCGCTCAGGCTGGAAGTCCTCGGCATCGCCTCGGTAGCCAAATATCGTCGGTCAGGCGCTGAAAGTGTCACAAGTTATGTGGCCACAAACTGTGAGACAAACATCCCAATTGAACAGCAAGGATATTTGGCCGTGCAATGAATGTCAAATATGAGAGGTAAAATTGACACAAGTTCTGTGATCCCAAAACTATGAGACAAACATCCCAATTGAACAGCAAGGATATTTGGCCATGCAATGTCAAATGTGAAAGGTGAACGCGTTAATGGGATCCGAGGAGGGATCGAGGACACCCGGAGTGGCCCATGGGGCGCTCGTAGGAGACGATATATATGCAGTTGAATTATCGCATTGCTCCGATGAGCAGGAAATATGTGGCGAAAACAAATGCCGATTGAAGCTTGTAGCAAGATACGGACGTAAGATACGGATTACAGAGTTCTACGGGAAATGGGATGTCTAGTAGCAGGATATTGGGGTGTCGGGCTATTGCGTGATGGATATTTTGAAATATATCTTCCAAACACGTCAGCTAGCTGTGAGTTCGATTAAATTTAGGGTTGATACTAATCTTTTGCAAGCTGCGTGATATATCAATTTTTTGCGAATGGAGGAGTTAAATTGACCCACGATATGCATGATGAATGTTGTGCGCCGAGCCCACTACTGCTGTGGGTTTCTTCCGTCGTGCGGGACATGTCGATGCGCTTCTCTACGTCACACTATACTATACCTGGTACATACATTGCCGGTCGCCCAGGTGGACCAGTCTAGTGGTTACCCTCGAATACCACTAGCGTTGGCCCTTGAGTTCGATTCCCACGGTGGTGAGATGTTGATTTGTGATTGAAAAAAAATGCAAAAAAAAAGGATCAACTGCTGAGAGCGCCTACATACTATTAAAAGGCAGCGTGGGTAGTATGTACAATTCGGCGCGAGTCGACGAGGGAAGAAAATGCTGAATTCTTCTCGCGACAAAAATGAAGGCACGTACCGTAGTGGGGAGGAGAAGGAGGGCCCGCTATGTGACAATGTGACCCTGGATCTGAGTTACTACTGGGAGGGAGGGCGAGTGTAGTGCGAGGATAACAAATGGGATGAAGAAAACAAAAAAATGAAAAACAATAAGAATTGCGGGTGGCATTGCATGACCAATTCACCTTGCTAGCTCGGCAAACAAGGAAATTCAGGATACGAAGAATTGTGAATTGGATGAGGTATCAGCGGTACGGACACGAGCATATGCCCGAGGTGTCTTGGCGAGAATGACGAGGCGTTTAGGTTCTGCCAATTTTGCGCAGAACCAAGTGCCATGGTTAGTAAAGGTGAATCTCTGCCGATGATCGTCGATGAGAAGTTCATCGGGAGACGGGCGGAACAACTCCACACCACCGTAGAGGCGTTGGCCCCAGTCAAAAGTATAGGAATCAGGCAACAGATATGTTATATTTAACAGGGTTCTGAAATCTCGCGTAGGAAAAGGAGCCAGACAGCATGGCAACCGCGCAACCAATAGACGTACTCGATTTTCTTCGTTGGTTGGACCCGTGCGGAGAACGGATGCGCACAGTAGTGCAACTGTGTAGACTGCGAGGCGGTAGGGACAGGCATATTAACGGAGGCGTGCAAAGCAAGAGACTTATACGACAAACGATTCGCCCACGAATCGCTCCGAACAAAACACGTGTCGAAGCTAGCCGTAGCGTATGAGAGAGATCTTGGGGTGGTCCCGGCGTGGTGCGACCAGTTTAGGGCAGGCAGCCCAGTCCGGATTGACTTGGTGACTCAGTACATGGCTTCTACGACATCTGAACAAAAGAAAGAAGGGGTAAGGGCGAAGCAGGCTCCAGCGCTGCCGCGGAGCCCTTTAGCGGACATCATAGCACCGTTGAGGTCACGCCTTCAGGGCACGACGGATATTGCAGAAAAACTGATCCTCACCCGCAACATCGCGTTGTTCACGGTGGCGTTTGGTATCACGAAGCGCGGAGACGAACTCACACGCACCCTAGTCCAGCGCATTCTCAGACTCCCAAACCGCTGAGGTTTTCTGTTCAATTTCCAGTGGACAAAGACCATGCGAGACGGTGCGGACCACTTGCTCACGGTTCCTTACGACGAGCAGCACGCTGACACGTGCCCTATTAGAGCAGCCGAAAACTAGGTAGCGATAGGAAAGTTCGCCGGGTGGGACATGGAGAAAGGTAACCTGTTTCCGACCATCTGTATGTCAGGAGAGGGCAGTATGCCGACGCGAGGCTCGCTACCACTCTCGACGAGCCAAACGACAGTAGTAGTGCTCCTCAAGCAAACTGCACCAGCACCACGCGAAAAAGGAGATTTCTCGATGTATTCATTCAGGTCGTCGTGGGGGGGGGCCGGGGGTTTCGCGGGCATTATCAGCAGGCGACGATCTGTCCACAATCATGCAGAGAGCGTTCTGGAAGAACCCAAAAACAATAACCGCGTGGAGGTACATGCAGCTGGCCCACGTAGTATCACTGGGTTCATCGGGGTATTCCATGGTTGCAGGGGTAAGAGAGGACCAATACAGGTTGATCAACAACTTCCCACTGAGTGGACAGAGCATGTCATGGGGGGCGTTCGGAAATGAACCAATGATGTAACACAAATATCCTTTTGCACAAGAGCGGGCAAGAAAGAAGATGTGAGTGAGGGAAATACAGCCCCATCATCATAACAACGATAAACTACAAACACACGGAGAATTGTGTGATACATACGCATTATCCGGGAACGAGTTGGGAAACGTTATAGAACGGCCCCCCAACCCGGTCCAAAGGCAAGGCCTCATTTTGGGACAGTTTGAGAGCCCTCGAGATCACTAGTCTAGTCATCAAGCTTTCTTCTACAAATCAATACAGGGCGGAGAGTAGGAGGAGACTATTGGAGACCGCCCGCCTACCCCAAATAATACACCAAGGTGTCAAAGTACTTGAGACAATAGGCAACCCCAGACCTGGTTAAGTTTTCGTCTTTGGAACCGCCGGCGGAAAAAATATCCGAGCGCCCGGGTTTGTATGGCTTCGGACTACTCAGTAAACCTGGAACATTCCGAGGCTATTTTCGCCGACGGGGTGACAGCACCGACCCTTCGGGAGGTGTTTCCACCTGGTCCATTCTTATCCCACACTACGTATATGTAAGGTTATTGGGCGGTTTGTTAAGGTATTAGTGGGGTATTAGTCCGTTTGACCACTTGCAAAAGGTTAACCAATAGCTTACCCAAACTAAGCCTTATAACACTCTCCCTCCCTGAAACGGCGGGATACCAGGTCAGCCGGATATACGAGCGGACCCGTCAATATCCAAGCGGTTTCATTTCCTGGGTATACCGGGGAGAGTATTTTTCAAGTTCGACATGGGGAAAGTCTGAAAAAGTTTATTATTGTGAATGGTGGGATTTGAACCCACGACCCCAAACAAACATGCTCCTGCCGACGACGCCATATGTAAGGATATTGGGCGGAGACACAGAGTGTCCCCTGCAGGTCTGCCAATTGAGCAGGTCCTCGGAGAGTATTCACTTTCGTAGCCTTCGTGGAGGCGTAGCTATATTCAATTCCACCAGACTCAGAGCCCCGGATGGCTTCTGGCTTCTGAGATCGGAGGCTCGTGCCTCCGATCTATTTCCTGACTATCTCGAATATAAAACGCCAACCTTATCATACGAGATCCATCCAAATGAAATCAATTCGGATAATTACAGGCCTTTCGAGGCCGTATCTCAACATATACAAGAAGAAGAGCTAGCCCAGCGATGCATGCGTATTTGCAACGTGTATCTGCCGCATATTTTTCAGCTGATAATTTGTGACCTCAGAACTCGGATACTGGTTGTTGTGCTGGATGTAAATGGGTGGGTGTAAATATCTGTTTAACGACAAGAACTCACACCTTTTTAATTCGAGTACTTGCAGTTATTATGCGTATCAGGTTATCCTCGAGCCTGTTATAGGCCAGTTTCGTGAGTTCGACTTCCCCCGAGTGCATACTCGTATAGGTTGTGGGGACTGTTTCCTGTGCACAGATTGACCTGCGGAAAGCGCGAGAGCGCGAGTTAGCAGCAACACTCGATGAAAAGTTGATGAGCAGTGGGATTGCTGAACACTATGCGCGATAAAAATTGAAGGCAAGAACCTATGACCACGTCTAGGAGCTGGAACGTAGAAGGGTGAAATAATGAAATGAAAAAAATATCATCGTAGCAACAACAACAGCAGTCTTTCGCAATGACCTTCCCTCACGAGTCACTATAAAGTAGTCGTCACAGCAGTAGTACTGCTGTGATGAAATCTACGGGTAAGTCCAACTAACTACCCGATCCTGTATGGTGTGTGTGTGTGTGTTCTTCACATTAAACCGTTCTTCTACTCGTCGACATCCAGCACACCCAGTGTCCGTACTGATTCTTCACCCTAGAAAGATCAGCTCTGTGGTCACAAGCCACGACACAGAGATAATGCATGGTAGTACGCCGTGTCTTCCACTAATAAACTATATTATTATAAAAATAAAAATACACTCCATCCAGCTGTGAGATCGAAGATTTTGTCGAAACTCATCTTTGCAAGCTGTGTGTGATACTCCGATCGCGCGTATTACGGGTTGTGTGTCCTCATTAAGGATACAGGTCGGCGACTCCCCTTGCAATTACATACAGCAGTGTAGCTATCAGGGTCAACAGGGTGATGTTAATCAGTCTATGCGCGGAAACTATAAACCCGTTTTTTGAGGGGGACAAAATCTGACAGCTAGCAGCTGTGGAAGGAAATGCATCCGTTTATCAAATGAATCCTGTAAGTCGAATAACCGGTGAGGGGAGGGTGGAGTTTTTAAAGACGCGGGGGCCTGGGTTTGATCAAGAGGGAGCGGGGGGGGGGGGGGGGGGGGACGGGCGGGGCAGCTAGCTCAAGCTGTGCGTGGAAATACTATATATTAAATATTTTCCACACACAAATTGACCTGCCCCACCCGTCCCCTCCCCCCCCTCCCCCCCTCCTGCCCCCGTTTTGATCAAAATCAGGCCCCCACGTCCTTAAAAACTCCGCCCTCCCCTCACCGGTTATTCGACTTACAGGATTCACTTGATAAACTGATGCATTTCCTTCCACAGCTGTCAGATTTTGTCCCCCTCAAAAAACGGGTTTTATAGTTTCCGCGCACAGACTGCCTAACATCACCCTGTTGACCCTGATAGCTACACTGTAGTTGTAAGGGGAGTCGCCGACCTATATCCTTAATGAGGACGCACAACCCGTAATACGCGCGATCGGAGTACCACACACAGCTTGCAAAGATGAGTTTCGACAAAATCTTCGATCTCACAGCTGGAGTGTATTTTAATTTTTATAATATTAATATGATGATCACATAGGGAGGTGGCCAGGCATGGTTGGTCGAGTATTCGGCAGGTATGTGTATGCATTATCCACATGGCCAAGGTCCCTAATGGTTGCCTATTCTAGCTCAGATGACACCATCCTACTACTACAGCGACAATCTAGGTACTAATTATGTATTAATAGACTGCCTGAAATGAAATTATACTTGAAATAATGAAATATTGGGCATCTTCATTTTTATATTATTTAATAGCATGCAGGTATAGTCCGTGCAGAACCCCCCCCCGAGAGTTTCGCATCTATTAGCGTCCGCGGGCAGAAAAAAAACTTTAAGATATCCCCAGCACCAAAGTGATTTTTTCTCAAGAGTCATGAGGGTCTTCGCTTTTAAAAAAGCGAACTACCCTAATAACGTGTATCTCCAGGCGAAGATTAAGCTGGAGTTGTTAAAAAAATGTTCTTATTACCCATTCTTTGCGACTGTTTAACTAAGATACAGCAGTACGAGTTTTCGTTTTCCTCGGGGGCTAAAGTTTCCAGGTGGGTCATATTTTAAACGACGGATTTCGACGACTCTTCTTTGCGGATTTTCAGACGGACCGTTGTTTCGCATTAAATAACAGAACATAATATGAGGGAGTTACTACACGTACAGGGCAGAAAACCGGACAAAACACGTCGCCAATTTTCGTTACATACGGGAATTGCCAATTTTTGTTATATACGGGAAATTATTCCATGGGACACGTATTTAAAGGGCGGGAAACGATTCATCACGCCCATCGACAAGCGTACATGCTTTAGTTTTGGGCAGATTTTCACCCCGATCCGCGACGCTGATTGGTCAACTCAGCCTCGTACCGGTTTTTGACACCAACTCCTTGCGGTACATCGTGCCGCGGCTTTTCAGCTCGGCCGTAGCCGTTTCCGGACGCGACCCATAACGCTTTCTGTCGCAAAATACACCATGCAGACCGACTTACCCCCAGCTGCTCACGGCTCATAGCCGTTCAATTTCCGATGGACTCTCAACCATGGGCACAACGTCATGTAGCATCCATACGAAGCACGACTCGCTTTCATATTCCTTTATATTTCGGATTCCTTCAGAGATATGTGGAATACCTACCCCCAACGAATCTAACTTTTTTGACACTCAACAACCCATCTTCCTTGCCTCGGCAGAAGGCTCCTAAGCCGGAGCATGCGTTCATCATACCTCTTGACAATGCGCCTTCGGCTAAAACAAACCAACCCGACCATACCTATGTCGGTCGGTAGACTGACTGCATCGCTACAAAACTACATGTATGTATGTAGAAGCTATGTACAAGGCTACATGTAATATACTGCCGATGATACTTTCAAGGCCCACATTTCAATAGCCGAAAACCGTTGTTTCTTACATAACCAGCAGTGAACGACTACACAGATGGCGCCACCACTCAAGAATCTCTTTTTTGTTTAATTGGTTCCAGGGTATGGGTAGTGTATTCGTACATTATAAAAATGAAAATACACTCCAGAGTCTGCGAGATCGAATATTTTGTCGAAACTCATCTTTGCAAGCTGTGTGTGATACTCCGATCGCGCGTATTACGGGTTGTGTGTCCTCATTAAGGATATATAGGTCGGCGACTTCCCTTGCAATTACAGTGTAGCTATCAGGGTCAACAGGGTGATGTTAAGCAGTCTATGCGCGGAAACTATAAAACCCGTTTCTTAGGGGGACCAAATCTGACAGCTGTGGAAGGAAATGCATCCGTTTGTCAAGTGAATCCTGAAAGTCGAATATCCGGTGAGGGGAGGGCGGAGGTTTGAAGGACGTTGGGGCCTGGTTTTGATTAAAAGGGAGCGGGGTCGGGCGGGGGAGGAAGGGGGGACGGGCGGGGCAGCTCAGTTTGTGCGTGGAAACTATAAATCCTTCACGGGGATAAATCTGACGGTTTTGGAGAAGAAAAACAACTGCACCAGTTCATCATGGGGGGGGGGGCTAGGGCGGGGGCGGGGCGGGTGGGGCAGCTCAATCTGTGCGTGGAAACTATACATTCTTTTAAGGGGATGAATGTGACCGTTTTGGAAGAAATGCACCAGTTTATGATGTATATCCTGCAAGTCGTACAACCAGTGAGTAGAGGGCGGAGTGTTCGAGGGGGTGCGGGGGGGTGGGTGGGGGAGGTGGGGGGGTGGGGGAGGGGGGTGGGGGAGGTTGGGGGGGGGGGGGGGAGGGCTTTAGGTGGCGTTGATGTAGGGGTTTGCTATACGTGTGGTGCTAGGTCTAGGCGATGGTGTGGGAGGTGGGGAAGGAGGGGGCGTTCGGGGCGGGCGGGGAGGGGGCGGGTGGTGGGAAGCAGCGGCATGGATGGCTCTAGAAAGATGATGAGGTGATATCCAGTGCGTGGAAGTGTTTATTACTCTGGCGGACTTCGATATTAGGTGGGGCGTTTGTGCAAGGGAGAGCGAGACAAAGAAAAGGGGGGGGGAGGATTTTTTAGGAGGTTTAGGTCACATAAAATATTCAAATACACTCCGACTGTGAGATCAAAGGTATGTAGGGGCTTGTTATACGCGTGGTGCTAGGTCTAGACGATCGTGCGGGTGGTGGGAAAGGACGGGGCGTTGGAGAGGGGGGTTGAGGGGGGGGGGGGGGGGGGGGAATGAAAACTACGTCATGGATGGTTAGAAAGATTCGTATATAGGTCATTTTCCGGGCATCTCAAGTGTGCCCAAGTTCTTGACTACCAAGTTTAAGTGGTGGCGTCTTCTACTTGCGTGGATTTAAACATAATGCGGTGTATCAACTCGCAAGGCGGACGGCGGACGCCATCGGGTGTATGTGTGGATCAACAGGGTCGTTCGCGTGTAGCTGGACCGTCACTCCTTCTTTGTCCCCTTTCCCCAGCCTTTTCCTCGCCATCCATACATACTTGACCCAGTACTGGAGCCTGTCGTGTGACCACGGACTTGATTATGCGAGATAATGTGATAACAACAACAACACCAACAACAGCGACATCTATAATAAGTGTATGTGGGGTGTGCAAGCTACGTACGTATGGTGCGAGCTATGTATGGTTGACCAGTGGTTCGTGCTGTGCGCGGAACGGCTGTTGCAATGATTGCTCTGACGGGATCTCCGAAATATGAAGGAATATGAAAGTGTTCAGATACGGTCGACCCTTTGTGGTTGGTTCGCCCTAGAGCCTTTCATGCCCCCCCCCGGCCACACCGGCGGTATGCGGCAGGTTCTAGAGCCTATTCTGCCCCCGCCCGCCACACCGGCGGCACGCGGCAGGTTTTTGATGGGTGACGTTTGCCGTATTGTAGGGTCTGTGTTTCTTTTAACTGCTTTTCTTCGCGTGTTCCTGGCTCCATAGCCAGACGGTTAGAGGTGTGGGAGTGGGTTTGAGGAGCCGCATCTTCGACTCATGGTCTGGTTCGTAGAACCGGAGTTTCCCGAATTTCCCATATTTCTGCATATGCGACTTATCAGGGTGGGCTAGTGTTAAGATGCGGCCTCGAAAGGCCTGTAATTATCCGAAATTTTGAGATCGCTTGGATGGGTTTTGTATGATAAGGTTGGCGATTTATATTCGGGAAAGTTAGGAAATAGATCGGAGGCACGTGCCTCCGATCTCAGAAGCCATCCCGGGCTCTGGTGGAATCGAATAAAGCTACGTCTCCACGAAGGCAAGCAAAGTGAGTACTCTCCGAGGACCTGCTCAATTGGCAGACCCGCAGAGGGCACTCTGTGTCCCCACCTATAACCTTACAATAGCGCGTCGTTCTATGGATGCTACATGACGTTGTGCCCATGGTTGAGATTCGGTCGGAAATTGAAAGGCTATGAGCCGTGAATGAAGAGCTGCGGGCAAGTCGGTCGGCATGGTGAATTTTGCGACAGAAAGCGTTATGGGTCGCGGCCGGAAACGGTGACGGCCGAGCTTAGAAGCCGCGATACGATGTACCGCAAGTAGTTGGTGTCAACAACCGTTACGAGGCTGAGTGGACCCATACGGGTCGCGGATCGGGGTGAAAAACCTAGGTGTATTCTGCTGTACCGCACGGCGGCGCGGAACGGTGGCGGTATTATACCGCTTTTCGTCGTCTGCCCTTTTTTTCTGAAAAGCATTTTTTGTGCGACAAAAATGATATACTCGTAAAGACGTGCTCTTGTGTGTGACCGCTGAGCAATACAAAGATAGATGAGTATCGACCCTTAACTAATCGAACTCACAGCTGACGTGTTGACTTATGTTTTTTTCAAAATATAGTATGATGGCGTGTATGAATATTTGTATATATATATAAAAATGCACTCCAGCCAGCTGTGAGATCGAAGATTTTGTCCAAACTCATCTTTGCAAGCTGTGTGCGATACTCCGATCGCGTATTACGGGTTGTGTGTCCTAACTAAGGATATAGGTCGACGACTCCCCTTGCAACTACAATGTAGCTATCAGGGTCAGCAGGGTGATGTTAGGCAGTCTGTGCGCGGAAAATATAAAACCCGTTTCAGAGGGGGACAAAATCTGACAGCTGTGGAAGGAAATGCATCCAGTTTATCAAGTGTATCCTGTAAGTCGAATATCCGGTGAAGGGAGGGCGGAGTTTTCAAGGGATTGGGGGCATGGGTTTGAACAAGAGGGAGCGGGGGGGCGGCGGGGAGGGGGGACGGGCGAGGCAACTCAATCTGTGCGTGGAAACCTTACATCCTTTAAGGGGATACATCTGCCGGTTTTCGAAGGAATACATCAGTTCATCATGCATATCCTGTAAGTCGTATAACCAGTGAGGAGAGGGCGGAGTGTTCGAGGAGGTGGGTGGGTGGGGGGTGGTTTGGGGCAAAAGGGTTTTCACAGCTTTAGGTTGCATAGATGTAGGGGTTTGCTATACGCGTGGTGCTAGTTCTAGGCGATGGTTCGAGTGGTGGGGAAGGAGGGGGGCGTTGGGGGGGGGGGGGGATGAATTGGAGCAGCGGCATGGATGACTCTAGAAAGATAATGAGGTGATTTCTATGTTAAGGGGGGGGGGGGGGGTTGGCGGGGGGGGGGGGGGGGGGGTTAACAGGTTTAGGTCGCATATATGTAAGGGCTTGCTGTGCGCGTGGTGCTAGGTCTAGGCGATGGTGCGGGTGGTGGGGAAGGAGGGGGCGTTGGGGGCGGGGGTGGGTGGGAAATGCAGCAGCGGCATGGACGACTCTGAAAAGGTAGTATATGGAAGAAGCGTAATGAGCGCCCAAATGTTGGAGGTGTCTCTGTTAGGAGTATAGGAACGGTGCTCCATATCGAAAGGGATGCGTGGTCAATGAATGGTCAAATGACTAAGGCAAGCAACAAATGAGTAATCCCCCCCCCTCACCCCCCCGCTCCGTCCTTCCCCGCCATCCCGACCATCGCCTAGGCCCAGCATCACGCGGACAACAATCTCCTATACATTCATGCAACCTAAAAATGGTGGAACCCCCCCCTCCACAACCCTTGAAAACCCACCCGTCCTCCCACCGGTTACACGACTTACTGCTATGTAACAACAGGATGTACTTAATAAAGTGATGCATTCCGCAGCCGTCATATTTTCTCCCCTTCAAAAACGGGTCTTATAGTTTCCGTGAACGTAATATTGATTAGCATCGCCCTGTTGACCCTGGGACAAGCTCCACTGTATTTCCAAGGGGAATCGCCGACTTTTGTCCTTAATGAGGACACACACACAGTAATACGCGCAATCGGAGTTTATCACACAAACATGCGTTTCGATTAAATAACATGTTCGATCTCACGGCTGGAGGAGTGGTATTTTAATAGTTTAGAACAAAACTCGTATCATAGGAACATTAGTTTGAGTTAGCGCGAGAGTCTCTCATCTTCGTTGGTTTTCACGATCCAGGCGTTGGTCCAACCTTCGTGCTGTGTAGTTCCTGGTATGTCAGGTGGGGATTCGAAGAGCTTTAGGGTCAAGTGCAACATTGGCCTCCTCCTGCGAAAGCAAACCGTTAGTCTCTCCCCCATGGATCCTCGGACGGCAATTATCAGGTGTGTGGGTTTGCGAGTTTCATATACCTAAGAGCAGTAAGAGAGATCACACGTAGGGGCATAGCGATCGACATCAACCACATGTTGCACCACGAATCGACAGGACGAACGCGAGCATCAGGCCTGGGCCGGACCTCTGGTGGCCTGCCATATATATATAAAGGGACGTATGTAATAACATATCTACAGTCGGTACGTAGGGTTTGCTCATGACAACAGCACAGTAGTATATCGTGTATATAGTAGTTGCGACGAAAACGACGGTATTGTAGTATCATACTCTTGTTTTCATTACCGTGTTTGAGCTATCAAATCATATAATATCATATCACATCATATCATATGTACTCCGTTTATGATATGATGTGATATGATATGATATGATATGATACGATAATGATATGAATGATATGATATGACATGATATGATATGATATGATATGATATGATATGATATGATATGATATGGTATGATATAATAAGACATGATATGGTATCATACTCGCACGGGTGACTCTGATGTACCTCGCTGACAAATATACTTTTAGGAGGCGAATTGACGTAACTCACCATTCAATCCAAGTGCGGATTTGTGTCGCAAAAAATCGAAACGGAACCTTCAAAATGTGTAAGAAGAGTCCGAAACATCAGGGGCGTCACTCGCGAGAGTCACTCGCGAGAGTGACCCCGGTCCAATGCAAAAAAAAACTCAAAAAAAGCGATCCCTCCACATATTGTAACATCTTTATTTTGTCTTCTTGCTCATTATTTGGCTCACATACGAGTGTGTACAAGCTCCGTAGGATCAAAGTAGTCCACTCCGGGGAAATTTTACATACTGCGTTTATGCATCCTGAGTTCCACAGCTGTCACACTTTGTTCCCCCTCAATGCGGGATATTCAGTTTCCGTGCGCAGAACAAGGCTTTCCTTATTGAATGTGTTAGTCCTGTCGACCCTCTGGTATCGGCAGGGGAGTCGCCGGCCTTATCGTTCACGAGGGTATACACACCCCGTAACAAGCGCGATCGAAGTACCACATGCAGCTTGCAAATATGAGTTTTGAATAAAAACTCTGTCTCGTAGCTGAACAGGTGTCATTTACATTCTTTCTAACATGTAGGGGGGGGGGTGGTGAAATGCGATTATTTCGCACCTGGCACTGATTCAGGTGGGGAAGTTCATTAGACTCATACTACTGCTGTTTCAAGACAACAATTACTATGTTATTAGATGTTAGAAGACGATGTATGCATCACTTAGTCGAACCAACGAAATGTGGGAGACGTGAGTACATCATAGGGATCCCCTTCGTCACTACCCTACGAAAGAAAGCGGAATGCACACAAGCCAACCAACCAGGCAAGTACTGTATGTGTTGTCGACACATTACTGTAAAACGCTCGTTCTACCACCCAAGGGCATAATCAGCACGCCCAGTATCCGTTCTACCACCCAAGGGCATAATCAGCACGCCCAGTATCCGTCCTGATTCTTCATCCTGCATAGGAACATATAATATGTATACTACGTGGTCGCAAACTGGACAGGTCAAAACAGAGAAACCAAAACAATATCAAATCAATAAAGGAAACCAAATGCAACATGGCCGGCGTGCCGGGTTCGAGTAACACAACAAAATCAAACCGGGTAACATTGCAGGAGATACCGAGAGAAAATACTTACCTCGACGCAATGGCAGCAGCGAAAGAAGGGGATAATCCGAAGGTCAAAGAGAATGCCGCGATCGACAGCAGGCCACTGATCATCACCGGTTTCCTCCCGACGTAGTCTGCAATGCGCCCCAGAGCGTAGCCGCCCGCGAAACGGCCGAGCATGTAAGCGCTCCCTAGATACCCAGCATAGAAACCTGTTCGATCCCGAAACAAGCGACAAGGGACAGCGTAATCATGTACTCGCTCTCGACTCTCATGCTATCTAGATGGGTGCAGGTGAACCTGCTGACTTTCTATCGGATTCTCACCGTGGGAGCTGTGCACCTCTCACAATAGCGCAAGCACAACCAAACGATTCCCAACCTGATGATGAGCAATCTTACAATAGCACTGGTGTGGTTTACGTATATATATGCGGCGAATCATTATGATGCAAAACGGAACGCCACCGATGCGCTCCATCTCGAAAAGGATGCGTGGCCAATGAATAATCAAATGACTGAGGCAAGCAACAAGTACATGAGTACGCCCCCCCCCCCCCGGTCTTGGGTGTAGCGTATTGTCGGCACTTGTTGAGCACTTCAATTATTCATTTTCACCTTATAAGTTAGTTAGTTTTTTATTACGGAGGACGATAGTAAATAGGACCAAATATTGTTAGTAAAAATATATTAATATATAGTTTTTTGTGACCACCGTAGGTCCTGTTTACTAGGCTCCCCCGTAATAGTCGGTCTAGCTGGTTTAGTTAATCAACCCCGTCGTCAGCCATGAATATATTGCTAAAAGAAGTGCTGGATATGGCTATCGCACCAACCGCGGACACATGCTACGGCGGTGCATAGTGCACATCATTCGTTTTTCTGAGGGTCTTCACTTGCAGAGCTCGATGCACTGTTAGTACCTCACCCAAAAAACTCGTTTATGAGTAAGCAGTAAGCCTGAAAGAACGGCAACCCGACGAACAAACGACGCGTGCTACAGCAGTGCCATAGCACAGGGTCGCACTTTTTTTTCGCCAAAATGTTTTCTGAATGATAATGATGGGGGCTCCCTTCCTTAACCCAAAAAATCGTCGGAATGCCGCGCTCTCGTCATGCGAAATGATGGTGCTTTTTGATGCCTGGGCCACGGGTTTCTTCCTCGGATTGAACGTTCCGGTTTGCTCAAAATGAATAACTTTTGGGGTGAGGTATCAACAGTATAGAGTTCCTCAGGGAGAAAAAAAAAACAGGAAAAAAAAACGGTACATACCTACCGCTGCATGTATGTCACTGATTCAAGACAACTGCTACTACCTCTATCGTAGGTATCGGTTGTGAAGTGCTACTATTAGTACCTCTATCGTAGGTATCGGCTGTCAAGTACTACTATTACTACCGCATCAGTCGTGAAGTGCTACTACTATTACTACCTCTATCGCAGCAGTTGTGAAGTGCTACTACCTACGATAGAGGTAGTAGCACTTCAAAAGTGCTGCGATAGAGATATTAATAGTAGCACTTCACAACTGTTCTGTGATGCGATAGAGGTAGTAATAGTATCACTCCACAACCGATACCTACGATAGAGGTATTGATAGTAGCACATCACAACTGATACCTGCGATAGAGGTATTAATACTAGCACTTTACAACTGATACCTACAACAGAGGTAGTAGCACTTCACAACTGCTGCGATAGAAGTAGTAAGTATACCGTTTTTTGGCTGCTGCGATAGAGGTAGGTATCACTTTTCGTCTGTAAAGGCTTCTTCTGCATGTGACGCGGCTCCTTAACCCGAAATCGTCAGAAATTTCGCCATTTTGTTTTTTTCATGATTCCCGTCGTGTAGCTAGGTCATAGGCTTTTTCCACCCGGTAGCAGCTTTTTTTTTTCCAAATCAGTTTTTGGGAGAGGTCTTAAGCTCGCAAATTGAGGAATTCCCAGAAAAAAAGAACGGTACACCCCTACCGCAGCATGTGGCTGATTCTTCTACGATAGCCCCCCCCCAGAACCAGCGAAGATTTTCTTTGACGAGCGTTTCATGGCTGCTCGACACGAGGAAGGATGGTATGAAAACCAAAATCATCACGAATTTTCTTGTCTGAAAAGGACGGTCGAACGTTGACGTCGGGGGGGCAAGGGGCACCGTTTCTCTCAAGAGATTCGGCCGGGAGCTGGTTTCAAAACCGGCGATTTCGGTAAAGAAAAGTTGGGGGGGCTACTACCGTGGAACGACTCATGCTACGG
The DNA here is from genome assembly GCA_012845835.1 of Undaria pinnatifida. Taxonomy (NCBI): domain Eukaryota; class Phaeophyceae; order Laminariales; family Alariaceae; genus Undaria; species Undaria pinnatifida. The sequence goes on along the minus strand of JABAKD010000004.1, from coordinate 3,070,793 downwards.
TAGGGAGGTCCCATTTTACGGGGCCTTTTTTTTGCAGTGGCGCGGGATCACTAGCGCGAGTGACTCCCCTGTTCCAAGCGGTAACAGGATTTCGTGCCGTTTACATTTTGTTATATGAATCCCCGATAGGATGGTGAGCTGCGCTGCGCCAAAACAAATTGCCTATCAACGTGTTTTTGTCGGAGTGAGGTACAGAGTCACTCGTGCGACTGGCGCAGACCCGGTAGTTAAAATTGGGGATATATCATAACATCACCATAACATTATCATAACACCGTCGTAACATCCCCACTACCCCCTAGTACTAATAATACCATGCCGTACCCTTGCTCAAACCTACTTGGTCATTTATGAGGCTAATTTGAGGAGGCTCTCCTATCACACCAATACCTGATTGTAGTGAATTATGAAAGTGCAAACCAACGAACAACCCCACTTGACTTACTACTGCTGTAGATACTGATGGGTATGTAGTTCCCTGGTTTTCGCTTTTGAGAAGCCCCTCATTCCGAATGCTTAATGTGCTTAGTTTAATGTGCTTTCGCCTATCCTATCGTGTGAATTGTCGCTGTCGTCGAGCAGATTGAACACAGGCACCATAATAACGCTATCTCAACAGTAGTATAGCAGCAGTAGCAGTAGTATTAACACTGCAGTACATACAGTAAGTAGTGCACTAGAGATATATAAGTCTAAAAGGGTGCTAAGAAACCCAGACTGAGATTTACAGAGGAAAACGAAGAAATTCAAGAGCCGCTTTATTTCTGAAGTTAGGTCAGAGCGTATCCTCTACCAAAGAAGAAAGTCAACCTGGGTACGATGTGGTGTATTTGTGTTTGTTGTTGTTAGGACGCATGCTCCTACGGTACAGGTGCACCAAGGTTTTTCTGAGAAACTTCTCATTTGAGGCGCGCTCTAGCTCACCCAAATGCCGAAAGACTTGAAGAAAAAAAGAGCTTGTGCCATGGGTCGGCGCTGGTGGGCCGGCCCAGGGTTGGGCAGGGCCGAGCCGGGTGGTCCGGATCGGCCGATCATTTTTTGTATAATGGGTCGCGACCCGGCCCGGCCCGCAATCGTGTGGGCACGAGGTCTATGAGACCCAGGCTCTATACGGGCCGGGCCGCCATTTTTGGGACTTGGTCCGTGGATCTAACGGTTTGGTCCACGGGCCTGCCCATGTGTTGGTCCCGTAGGAGCATACTGACGTTCTATAAAATATTAAAACTTGCATCTCGTTTTGATTTTCCTTCTTGACTCCGTGAGTCAGTTGCATCCGGCCCATGAGGCATACATATCCACTCGTACCTACCCGATGTTTCACTAACGGCCCCGTCCGATGAATTCTGTCTCGACTGGCGGACCACCTCCTCCTCCTGCTGGTCCTGCAGAGCTCACAGCAGCAGCAGCAGCAGCAGCAGCAGCAAGCACCTACCTGCTGTGCTGCTCGTATCTATCTATCATCGGAAGAGAGAAAATATAGCGCCAGCGGTCTTTGGGCGGAGGCTTCCCATGCTACAGCAGCAGTCCTTGCTCCGGTTCTACAACGACACAGACCAGGGTGACCGTCGCTGCAACGCTTGGTCAGAAGATGCCTCCTGCCACGACGTGTTCACAGGCGGTTCCGTCTGGACGAGGCAAAAGCGTAGAAGAATGTTGCCTGGGTCAAGGAAACGCCAGTGATTGTCCTTTGTTCGCCCTCAGCGTCACCAATGTTTTGATCAGATACTTACGCAAAGGCCAAGAAGCCCAGTGGAGATTGGTTCTCGCTGCCAGCAGCAGATCAGTGCAGGCGAAGAGTCAACGTGTTTACGCAAAGGCGCTCTTCTTGTAGATATACTGCTGTAATTCTCGTCAAGCTTGGGCATGGAGTATGCGTAGAAGTAGCTGGAGCGAGTGAGTGCGTACCTCATAGTTTTGTTTACGCAGAGAGGCTGTCCCATTTTGCACATCTCATGGGCAGCGGCCCGGGACCGTCCGTGGCAACACATGGGTTGCCTCATGGGTAAGGTGGACGCCGTATTGTATTGTTTATAGTACCAGCAGAAAACTACCGCGTCAGGGGTCGGGGAGAGTGGTCCATGTAGATATCCCCATTTCATGAGCCGCGGCCCGGCCTGTCAAATCAATTTTTAATATGACGGGCCGCGGCCCGGTCCGACCCACCAAATTCTTGGACGTTGGGCCGCGACCCGGCCCAACCCATCTAATTTCAATTTATCACGGCTCGGCCTGGCCCGGCCCCTTATTTCATTATAATTCTTAGCCCGACCCATCTCATTTCCAAAAGACTCGGCCCGGCCCGGACTACCGGTCCATGACAAGCCCTGGAAAACATGAAAGTACAGCCCAACGATTATTACCACGGCCCAGCTATTCACCGCATTATAATACAAAACAATAATGATATTCCGTCGCTCAGGAACTGTTTTTTTTAGTCCTCGGCGTAAGGTTTTCCTGCGAGTATGCGATCAGCTACGTAGCAGTCCTCGGGCCCTTGTTATCGTAGTCCTTGAACGTTCGTATACCCTTCGCACATCCATGTTTCTTTTCTCAAGGCCTCGTTCAATAAATAGTCTAGGCTAAATGCCTGCTTGGGAGGGGAAATTGGGTATGGGCTGGGCGTCACCTTGGCATTTCGCTACCATTTCGCACGTCTCCTAAAGAGTTGCCATCATCACCCGATTCTCACGCCTGCCTTTTGGCAGCTTGCTGCCTTTCGATAGCTTGCTGAGCCTTGAGGTCATTTTTTTCCCCTTCTGGCTGCACACATACTTCGAAGTATTATTATGCTAGGTTAGACCTTCTCTGAAACACCCTTTATACATGATATGCGTTGGGGCCATGCACGTTTTTCACGTGCAATTGTTCTTTCACAATAAGTGTACACGGGATGGCCTAAGGTTTAGTCAGTGTTTGTGTTCGAGTCTTAATCACGTCTTCCTGTAGGGGCAAATGAAAATTCCAGAATTCTTGAGCCAAAACGAAAACAAAAGCACGCGTCCGATTCATGCATATACACCACAATAAGGCAACAAGGCAACAGCGTATAATCCTTCTACCTAGGGCTGTGAGTCGGTTTCCTTTCACGACTAATAACTAGTCCGACTAGCTGACTTTATTCGGTAAGTCGGCTGGAGAAGCCAGCAGACTTGCCGACTAAAGTCAGGCGAGCGAAGCGAGCAAAAAAGGCCTACACCATCGACTATTAGAGTTGTCGATGATGAACCGAACCATCTCGCTCGTAAATGGCTTGAAGCCGTCCATGTAGGCAATGCTTCTCTCCGCATCCTTCTCGCTCGAGACCCCACCACTGCCTCCGCCTTTGCTGCCCGCCCCACGCGACTCATGTTCTCTCAGGGCCTCGCGACTCCCGTTCTTTTCGTGTCTAGATGCTGCCTCAAATGGGTAGGGGATCCGAACCTAACCTCGGACTCGGCGAAATCACCGTTCGCCCCGCAAAAACTGCACGCGGCCATGCCAGGGAGCGAGTCCTTGAGGTATACCATGAAAAACCTCGACAGCGGGTTGTTGGCTCTGAGCGGCTTGCTGCGCCTCTGCTCATGCTTCACGGGGTAGAGCACAGTTTCGGGGTCGCGTGCACTCGCCAAAGTGGTCCGCGGGCCGATAATGGCCACAACGTCGCCGACGAGATCTTCGCCCCCAGCGTTGGCATTGGGTGAGCCAGGGCTGACGCCGTCGGCACCGTCGAGAGAGATAGGCTGTTCCGCCATGTGAGCGTGTGTATGTGGATCTCCCGCTGTGCGCGGTAGTGTCACAGTGCATGTGAGGGGTGGGCCTAATCTTGGAAGACGAGCGAACTGAGCAATAAGTCAGGCATAGAAATCGAGCGTAGCAAGGAATAAACCTGTCGCAGGCGAAGAAAATGTGGAATAAGACGTGCGAATTTCATTCGTCTTGATTCACTTTGTAGTCTTAGAGCATGTTTCGTTTGTATTAACGCGTCTTAGATTCGTCTTGGCACGTGTTAGATTCGTCTTGGAGCGCTTTAGATTCGTCTTGCACGTTCAATTACCGTTTTTCGTCTCAGAGCATGTTATGCTCGCCTTAGCGCGTCTTAGATTCGTCTTGGCGCGTCTTCGATTCGTCTTGGCACGTCTTAAATTTATCTTGGCGCGTCTTAGATCCGCGTTGGCACGTCTTGGCTTAGTCTTGAATAATATATACTAAAAACAAAGAACACGTCGAAAAACAACCGACGGCAGTACTCGTATGTATGTAGTATTAATAGTAGTCTTTCGTGATAAAATCAGTAGTAGTAGTAGTCTTGGTGACTACGTACCAGGTACCTAGCAACTACATACAGTAGTCTACCACAGCTTCCTGGTTGTTGTTGTTGTTGTTCTCAGATTAACTCGCATAATCAAGTCCGTGGTCACAGGACAGGCTCCAGTCACTCTCGAGCTGAGGAATACCCCAGGGAAAAACACAAACAAACCAAAGGTGGTACACGCATATTATAAAAATAAAAAACACTGCAGCTGTGAGATCGAATATTTTGTCGAAACTCGTATTTGCAAGCTGTGTGTGATGCTCCGAACGCGCGTATTACGGGTTGTGTGTCCTCATTAAGGATATAGGTCGACGACTCCCCTTGCAACTACAGTGTAGCTATCAGGGTCAACAGGGTGATCTTAGTCAGTCTGTGCGTGGAAACTAGAAAACCCGTTTTTGAGTCTGAGGGGGACAAAATCTGACAGCTGTGGATATATCACAGCTGACGCAATTCATGCCTCCACCAGAAACATATAAAGTGAAATCGGGAGTCAGCCTTTTTTTTTTTTTTTTTTTTTTTTTGCACACTTTCGCTTTCCAGCTTCTGGACAAGCCGTGGTCACAGCTGTCATCCCTTCTCCCCCCCGCTTCTTGCCTTCAATTTTTATCGCGCATAGGGTTCAGCAATCCCACTGCTCGTCGATTTTTCATCGAGTGTTGCTAACTCACGCTCTCGCGCTTTCCGCAAGTCAATTTGTGCACAAGAAAAAGTCCGCGCAAATTTATACGAGTGGGAGGCTCGAACTCACGAAACTGACCTATACCAGGCTCGAGGATATTTAAAAAAATAAAAATACACTCCAGCTGTGAGATCGAAGATTTCGTCAAAACTCATCTTTGCAAGCTGTGTGTGATACTCCGATCGCGCGTATTACGAGTTGTGTGTCCTCATTAAGGATATAGGTCGGCGACTCCCCTTACAACTACAGTGTAGCTATATCAGGGTCAACAGGGTGATTTTAGTCAGTCTGTGCGCGGAAACTATAAAACCCGTTTCTGAGAGGGACAAAATCTGACAGCTGTGGAGGGAAATGTATCCTTTTATCAAGTGAATCCTGTAAATCGAATAACCGGTGAGGGGGGGGGGCGGAGTTTTGAAGGACGTGGGGGGCTGGTTTTGATCAAAAGCAAGCGGGGTTGGAGGGGGGGGGGGGGGGGCGGACGGGCGGGCAATTTGTGCATGTAAGCTATAAATCCTTGCAAGGGGATAAATCTAACGGTTTTGGAAGACAAGAAAAAAAAAAAAAAATGCACCAGTTAATCATGGGGGGGGGGGGGTTGGGGCGGGTGGGGCAGCTCAATCTGTGCGTGGAAACTATACAATATTTTGAGGGGATAAATGTGACGATCTTTATATAACCTGATACGCCACCGGGGCGACCGGGTCACACTATCAATACCGGTCGCCCCGGTGGCGTATCAGGTTATCCTCGAGCCTGGTATAGGTCAGTTTCGTGAGTTCGAGCCCCGCCGAGTGACATACTCGTATAAATTCGTTGGGACTTTTTCTTGTGCGCGATTTGACTTGCGGAAAGCGCGAGAGCGTGAGTTAGCAACACTCGATAAACAATCGACGGGCAGCGGGATTGCTGAACCCTATGCGCCATAAAAATTGAAGGCAAGAACCGGGGAGGAGAAGGGATGACACCTGTGACCACGACTTGTCCAGAAGCTGGAAAGTAAAAGTGTGCAAAAAAAAAAAAAAAACTATCAGTATCCTGGTGCGTGCACATGTACATACACATTGGTGTACGCGCTCGTGTTTAAACTCTCTATTGTTGTTGGTATTTATTTGAGGAGACACATTATTATAAAAATTCAAATACACTCCAGCTGTGAGATCGAAGATTTCGTCGAAACTCATCTTTGCAAGCTGTGTGTGATACTCCGATCGCGCGCATTACGAGTTGTGTGTCCTCATTAAGGATATAGGTCGGCGACTCCCCTTACAACTACAGTGTAGCTATCAGGGTCAACAGGATGATTTTAGTCAGTCTGTGCGCGGAAACTATAAAACCCGTTTCTGAGGGGGACAAAATCTGACAGCTGTGAAGGGAAAGGGGGGCCTGGTTTTGATCAAAAGCGAGCGGGTTTGGAGGGGGGCGGGGGGGGGGGGGGGGAGAAAGGGGCAATTTGTGCATGTAAGCTATAAATCCTTTCGAGGGGATAAATCTGACGGTTTTGGCACCAGTATATTGTTGGGGGCGGGGGGGGGGGGGGGGGATTTGGGGCGGGGGGGGGGGGGGTTGGGCGGGGGGGGCAGCTCAATATGTGCCTGGAAACTATACATTATTTTGAGGGGATAAATGTGACAGTTTTGGAAATAATACATCAGTTTATCATGTATATCCTGGGGTAAGTCGTACAATCAGTGAGTAAAGAGAGGGTCGAGGGGGTGGGGTTGGGATGGGTTGTGGAGCAGCACGTAAAAGTTTTATGACTCTTACTTTCACTCAGATAGTAGAAGGCGGGTTTCAATTGCGCTGTGCTGGGCGGTGTGCTTGGATGGCGCAGTGTGGTGATGAGGCTGTGGCGAGAACTTTGCTAGTGTGGGCTTGGCGGGAGTGCGCGGGGTGTAACTCCCCCCCAAAAAAACCCTTGAAGTGCCCAAAATATTTGAAAGAAAACGCCATCGATCGTCAGCGAAATCCGGGGAACCGGGTTTAATGTCCTCGATGACAGGGACAACGCTTGGACACGAAAAAAAAGACGGTTCGGAAAGAAAAAATTGAAGTAATCGATTCAACTGCTCTTCTAGTTTTGTTTCCACAGCTCGCTGTGGTCGTATCGATCCTATAAGACGCCTTGCGCTGCGCCTGGAATATTATAACACGAGTGTTGGACGTGATAAGGCGCGATATGACTGGATCCTGTCCTGTGACCACGGACTTGATTATGCGAGTTAATGTGAGAACAACAACAACAACAACATAGCGAGTAAGACGTGTCTCATTGTGAGAATCGGATTAAGACATATTTTAAGACACGTCTTACTTAGAAGACGGGGCCTAGTAAGGGGTATCCGCAGCCCGCAGCAATTCACGTTAGAACTCGGCACTTACGTTTCACGACTGACTAGTAGTCCGACTAAAAACCAGTCGGCGACTCAAGTCGTGCCGACTCACAGCCCTACTTCTACCAGAAAAAAAAAGTCTCGACGGCAACATTTTTACTGAAAACGCAGCAGCTTTGCATTTCGTTGGAATACAAAATCGCTCCGTTGTGTTCTGGTCCGCCAACGATACGCGGTATGCCGACATTTTCGCTCGTATTCATTAAAGAGTGGTCGTTTCATGTATGTGTCGTCTCGTTTATTAGTTTTGATGATCATTTAAAAGTTTGAGTTTCGAATTTATCGTCTGCTTGTTCGTTTATTTTACCCAATTTTTACCACACAACCATGAAATTGTTGTCCTGTTTCCCGTGCCGGTACCTCCTGGATGCGGTGTATGATGGAAATTTACGATCGCCCGGGTGTGCGCTTACAATTGAAGGTGCGGTTGAGTCGTTCTACCGTAGCCTTGGTCCCCCCCAACATTTCTTTAACGAAGTCGCCGGTTTCAAAACCAGCTCCCGGTCGTGTCTCCTGAAATGCGGTGTCCCTCGACACCCCGACGTCATCGATCGATAGACTTTTGCACACAGGAAAATATATGGATACTTTTTCTTTGCAATAGTATCCTTCCTTGTGTCGAGCAGCCGTGAGACGGTCGTTAAAGAAAGTCACTGGTTTGGGGGGGGCTATCGTAGAATCACTCGGTTGCTGAAAGCTGAGGTGGTCGAGAAACTTCTTTACCGTTGCATGACGTGGAGCCCGAACAGACCTGACTGTGACAGGCGACGACGAGGAGGGGAGGTGGGAGGGGTGTGGGAGGGAGGGAGGGAGGGGGGAGGGGGGGTAGGGGGGGGGGGGGGGGAGGGGGGGTGTCCTGCCCAAGAGACTGAAGTCTGGGTTTGGCCATCATCGTCTTGCAATTTGTGGGCCTTCCAATGGCCGTCACAAGATAGCGTAAGACTGCCCTGACTTCTTCCCCATGTTGCGTTCTCTCCCCAGTGCCATTGATGATGCACTTGATACCCTCTATGAGCCCAATGCTGCCTTCAGTCAGTTCCTAGGGTCTGCTAGTATGACATTTATTCTCTTTTCCTTTCCTTGCTTCCTCTTCTTGTCTTGTCTTTTCTTGCTCGTCTTGTCTTGTCTTCTCTTTTATTTCCTTTCCTTTTTCATTTTTCGCCTTCTTGTCTTTTCTTTCCTTTATCTTCGTTTCTTTTCTTTGTTTCTTTTTTTTCAATTCACTTGCGCCTGTCGTGCGTATACTTAGTGATAGGTACGACGTGCAATATATACGTGGTAGTCTTTCTTGGGTGGCAAGCGGTATAGTCGGTCATTCCAGGCGCGAGTAGTGAGACGTATGCACCGGTATCATGGACCTGGCACATCGTAGGCTGCCTCCCGATTTCACTTTTATATGTTTCTGGTGGAGGCATAAATTGCGTCAGCTGTGATATATGCGTGTACCACCTTTTTTGGTTTGTTCGTGTTTTTTCCCTGGGGTATTCCTCATCTCCAGAGTGACTGGAGCCTGTCCCGTGGCCACGGACGTGATGATGCGATTTAATGTGAGAACAACAAGATGCAGCTGCGTGTGTTCGAATCCAGCCGAGTGCATACTCGTATGAATTCGTGGGGACTTTGCCTTGCGTACAAATTGACTTGTGGAAAGCGCAGGAGCGTGAGTGAGCAACATTCGATGGAAAATCGACGAGCAGTGGGATTGCTGAACCCTATGCGTGACAAAAAATATAGGAAAGAACCGGGGGGCAGAATGGACGAGACCTGTGACCACGGCTTGTCCTGAAGCTGGGAAGTAGACGTGTGTGAAAAAAGAAAAAATAGAAAAATGAAAGAGAAGCGAGCCTCAAAGTCCTCCGTTGAATCCTTGGTGTTCAGCGTCGTGCGGACCACTCTTCTAACCTCTCGTACGCCGACGCTTTCAGGAAAACAAAATGCGAGAGCATCCAAACGACCATCCGCAAATAAACATCGACTCTTTTTAAGTATTATTCTTTTTTGTCCTCCGGCGGATGGTGGCAAAAAAAACTCAATACGCTCTCCACACTTCCATGTATTTTCATAAACGTCGTGTGTCGGAGTATGTGAATACATGCATGTCAAGTGACCTCGCCATCAGGGTGTGGGTGGCGGAAGACAGCAACCAGCCAATCATTCACTGCTATCAATACGTACGTCTACGAAAGACCCGAGGCAATTGGAGAATAAATTATGAAAATAACAGAAACATGCAAGGAAAACAAAGCAAAAACATCGTAATAGCAGACCCAAAATACTGACAAGAATAAGGTGCTGTGCCCAGCGGGGCATCGTGTGCATGGCCACTGAGCGGAGAACACAGTACGGCAAATGAATCCGGGCGGCCATACGCTAGCCACTTACGGCCATGGCAAGCCACACACAGATCAGGACGATGATGGCCAGACCAAGACTTTAATCGCTTGGGCTGGATGCACGGCAAATATATCCGGGCGGACATACGCTAGCCACATACGGCCATGGCAAGGCACACATATATCAGGACGATGATGGCCAGACTAGGACTTTAATCGCTTGGGCTGGATGCCCCCTCCCCCCCCCCCGCCCCTCCCGCCGCCGCGTGTTGGTGTCGACAGTACGTGGCGCGATCGCGACCTTCGCGTGTCGCTCTGCAGCTCACGCTCTCCACCTCATGACATTTCCGCATGAATGCCTCGGCCCCCTCCTCGACCCGTCGAAACCATCTGCCGGCCTTCGGTTCAGCCTTTCGCCACCCTTCGAAGTTCATGCGAAGTGGCGTAGTATTTTCCTCGACGCGCACCATCCTATCCTTCTCTTGTCACCCTGAGTAGTCCTTACCTCTAACCAGCTCCCCAAACGGCACCCTTCGCGGTGGACGCTCCTCCCCCATATGTGCTACGATTCCCGCGAACAGTATCTTCGTCTCCGCACCGTCGTCTCAATGCCCTCGGAGTCTGTCTTGGTAAGCGCATTTCGTAGCGTTCGAGAGGTTATGGTCGTCGAGGTTCCGTTCCCGCCAGCTGAATTCTCGGAGGAGCATTATTGAGTGGTGAACCTGCCGTAGCTTGTCGTAATCAGGCTTGTTCGGGCTCCACGTGATGCACCCGTAGAGTAGCGTCTCGATCACCACCGTTTTCAGCGTCCGCACCTACCTGCAGCCGCAAGGGCACACCCTGGAGGTCGAATACGTATTATCTTGTACCCGCTGGAACCACGCCCAGGCCCCCTGAAGACGCCGGACCATCGCGATGCTGAACTCTCTTTCCGCGATGATATCCCCACCCGAGTACACAAATTCGATCTCGTGTGTTGAATATCTGAACGATTGCAGTAAAGACGAGCGACACCTTCCCCCAATCTTTTGTCTGCAGGCACATTATCTCTGTCGTGACCTTCGACATAGCCCCTCTCCGAGCACACAGACGCACCCACGTACCCGTGGAGTGCACCCCGGCTTTCAGCATCCGCACCTTCAGCCGCAAAGGTACACCCAGGTGGTCATAGATTTCAATCTTGTACCGCTGGAAGTACGCCCAGGCCCTTTGAAGACACCGGGTCATCTCGACGCTGAGCCCTCTATCTGCGCTGATAGTCCCGTCCAAGTGCACAATTTTCGATCGTGTGTTTGTATACCTGGCCAGCTGTAGTGACGGAAAACGGCCCCTTCCCCTCTTCTACAGGCACGTTATCTTCGGCTTGGGCCTTCGAGACCGTAAGCCCACTCTCCGAGCACGCAGACACGATCACTGTCATCATCCTCTCCGGCCCTCCCAGTGATGCAGTACCACCCCCGCATCGTCAGCGTAACAACATACTGACAACTCCTGTGCCTCCTCCTCCTCCTCCTCCTCCTCCCTCCGCCCGTCGACGGCTCCTGCTCGGGGCTTGCCCTTCTTCTCTCCCTTCTCCGTCTTCCGTTGGAGCTGCGCCCTGTTGTCCATAATGGCTGCACCAGCGAGGAAGCGTTTCTCGGCCACACGCAGTACCGCCTTAAAAACCATGTTGAACAGCAGTTGCGCGAGCGCACACCCTTGCCTGAGACCCTGCTTCGCGTTGAACTTATCCAAGCACCCTCTATCATCCATCGGCACGCATGGTTGCATGCCGTCGCGGAATAATCGGATGCAGCACGCCAAAGCGACCAAGGAAGCCCACAGAAGGGTTCGGTTGGCATGCTTTGGTGAGGTCGACAGAGCACATACCTGTGTGAGGGGGTGTACTTGTAGTTTTTCGATCCGGCGCGCTACGAGGTTTATGGCTTGGTAAAGGATAATATCGTGTAGGATCATAAGTCGCTTAATCCCTTGGATAATATGAATAATAACCGCGGTCAAAACAGGATGGATTTTTTCAGGATCTTCATCTGTTTTTAGCCTCGTTTTGGTCACGCGCTACTTAGTGCTATATTTCTAGTCTTGGCGTGACACACGGCATCACAACATACAAGCCGATTCGGCCACTTTTATACTCCGTAACGCCTGGTGTTATTTTTACATACTTCGAAGTATATTTTTTATCCCCCAGCAGATTGGAAAAAAATTAGCTCACCACACTTCCACGTATTTTTATACACACGTCGTGTGTCGATATAATTAAATTGCATTCGCAATCCAGCTGGTTTGCTGGCGTGTCCTTCGGTTCCTGCGATAGCGATAGCGCGAGCTGCCCGTACCGGCGGTCCCCGTTGTTGTTGTTGTTGTTGTTGTTGTTGTTGTTGTTGTTGTTGTTGTTGTTGTTGTTGTTGTTGTTGTTGTTGTTGTTGTTGTTGTTGTAGTTGTTGTTTGCAGACTCTCTCTTGTAAAAAATCTTCAGTACGTGCGGTCAGTGGCCACACAAAGGCCCTGAAACCCTGCACAGGAAGATCATAAAAATAATCAAAACTCGGCAGGGAAATACTGCGCTTTCCCACACGAGGCCAAACGAGATGAAGGCGCAAATGTGATGAATCGATATAGCAACTGAACTAACATGGCCGCGTGTATCCATTCAACCACAGCATATGATTCCCCCCGTCCCCACAACTAAACAACTAGTGGCTACCGACTACATACAGCGGTTGATTGCTGTCTGGAGTGCTGCCTACACCTGGACCATGCGAACAGCACGTAGTCGTGAGCACAGGGGAACAAGGTTGCTGTCAGGAGTGCTGTCAGAGTGAGGACCCGCGGGCACGCAGTAGAAAATGAACACTACTAGAAAGTACCAACAACGCAGCTTGCAAATGTGAGTAATGACCCGAAATTCGTCAACCTTACGGCTGACGTCCTTAAAATATTTTTGTAAAATAAAATAGAACCAACAGAGACCATACAATTATCAACCATCGATGCGTCTTCCCGAACTATCTGACAGGGCGCAGTGCAGCTACCACTCCCTTGAAAAATGCGGGGGCTCGTTCCTCATGAAGGGTATACAATTCCACCAACATTATTACAAAACCCGTGACGTAAGTAACACGTACCTGGTAGTACTTACTGCGTCACAAAAAATAAGGAAATTATATGATCCGTGTTGCTCTCGTGATGGTGTGCGTGCCGGTCGTGGGCCTCCGTGCGCCGTCCCGCTGCCGTTCTCCATGATCGCCTCATCGCAAAAGTCCACTCGGCCCGCTCCTTGTCACATGCTCTCGTTGCCACTCAGTTCTAGCCGGTTCCCCTTCTCGCCGGTCCCAAGAATAAAATGCTTCTCGCAGCTTGCGGCACTGATCTGAATACAAAAAATCTAGTTCCAGGGAGAGTTCAATCCGGCTCTTCCCCGTCCGTCGACGCTCAGTCGCCCTCCTTCTCCGTCGTCGAATCCAGTTTCCTGACGGCGTAGTTCCCTCCATGCAACCCAAGACTGCGCGGTAGTTTGGCTCGTGGCAGCGCCTGCCTCCGCGCACGAGCATACCGGTCGGCATTTCTTCTCGGACGCGCAAATCGTAGTTGACCATGTTTGACCTGACGCCCCACATACGACCCAACCCTACCGTCACGCCTAGGCGTCGCGGCCACACGCAGCAGCAAGTCTTAAGAAATAGTTACTCCTTGATGAGGGTGAATTCGGTCTTAAACTCGCCAGAACGACCTCCTCCACTCGCTACAAGGGTGATAAGGTATGCCTCGAAGCATGCCTTGCCGAGACGACGAGGGAAACGGAAACTATACCGCCCCGCCGCAATGAGAAAAAAAGTCCTAAAAATACAGTCAGCATAATAATAAACATTGCGCGCAAATAAGAAATTCGACAGCTGATGCGCCGAAGCCAGTCTGGACGTACCCTTAAAATAACCAAGCGCTGTTAAGTAATGTGATAGTCTAAAACCTATATTATGTCGGTTTCTTATCATCGCATGGCCGTCACTACTACAGTAGCTTGTACCAGGGTCAACAGGGTGATTGTTAATCAAAATGTTCGCAAACACTATAAAAAAAAACTTTTTTCTGACAGCTAGCTGTGTGTGCATATAAAGGCCGCGGCAGCGCCCCTCACCGTCGGCATCTCTAAAAGGCGGGGAGGAGGGGGGGCGGGGGAGGGGAAGAGGGGTGAAGGGGTGGAGGGGAGGGGGGAAAGGAGAGCGTCCTGACAAGAGACTAAAGTTCGGGCCTGGCCGTCATCATCTTGACGTTTGTGGGCCTCCCAATAGCCGTAAGAAGCAAGCTTGGGGCCGCCCGGACTTATTCGCCTGTGTGTTTTCCCCCAGTGCCTTTGATGCACTTGCTACTTTATATGTGCCCCATGCCGTCTTTTTAGTCAGTTCCGAGGAGCTGCTATTATTATGAAAATAAATATACACTCCAGCTGTGAGATCGAAGATTTTGTCGAAAAACTCATCTTTGCAAGCTGTGCGTGAGACTCCGATCGCGCTATTATACAAGTAGTATGTAAATGGTGTTAGTTCCTACCATGGTAATTGTTATTTCCCTTCTTTTCCTTACTCCCTCTTCGTTTTTTTTTTCTCTTCTTTTCTTTTTTTGCCAATGGACTTGAGTCTGTCGCACGTGTGTGTGCGTAGTGATATATACCACCAGATACGAACTAAGATCTATGTGTTAGTGATATTCCGTTTTTTCTGTCTTTGACCGGGCGCGTATTTTCTTGTTGGTTTCTTCTCGCACAAACAGACGGCAACCTAATGCAGAAAGAAGAGGGGACATAAACGTGAAAAAAGCAGCAAATCAATAGGCAGACAGAGAGAGAACGGCAAAAAAAATTAAGAGAGTAATAAGCAACAAAAAACTACCCGTACGCACGTACTTAGTAGATAATACCACAGACAACCACAGATGGGAAGCACGACCAGCATCGTTTCAAGCTTTGTTACGTAGTACACGTAGACGAGGCTGCAAGTTGGCCACACGGCCTGCCGCCTCCGTCCTATTCCCGTCCACAGCGGCCTCTGATTTCAATGCTGCCGCTGTCGCCCCCGCAGGAAAAAATACAGAGGAAAACATATAACATAAATCGGCTCACAACAGCAGCAACGAGAAAACAAGAATCTCTCTCAAAATCGAAGTCGAATTCGGGGGCAGCAAACAGGTGCAGGTCAACGCAGGTTCCAAACACATACCATGGTATATGTTTTATAGTTTCCCCGCACAAACTGCCTAACGTCACCCTGTTGACCCTGATAGCTACACTGTAGTTCCAATGGGAGTCGCCGACCTATATCCTTAATGAGGACACACAACTCGTAATACGCGCGATCGGAGTATCACACACAGCTTGCAAAGATGAGTTTCGACACAATATTAGATCTCACAGCGGGAGTGTATTTTTCATTTTTTATAATATATACAAGTATCTCTTTTTTTTTTCCTCGCTTTCTCTGCCCCACCTAACATCAAAATCCGCCAGAGTAATAAAGACTTCCACGCCCTGGATATCGCCTCGTTATCTTTTTAGAGCCGCCCATGCCGCTGCTGCAATTCCCACCCACCCTCCCCCCCAACGCCCCCTCCTTCCCCACCACCCGCACCATCGCCTAGACCTAGCACCACGCGTATAGCAACCCCTACATCTATGCGACCTAAAGCCCTCTCCCCCCGCCCCCCGCTCCCCCCGCCACATTCCCCCCCTCTCCCCCACAAGAAGGATTTATAGTTTCCACGCACAAATTGACCTGCCCCACCCGTCCCCTCCCCCCCTCCCCCCCTCCCGCCCCCCTTTTGATCAAAATCAGGCCCCCACGTCCTTACTTAAAACTCCTCCTTCCCCTCACCGGTTATTCGACTTACAGGATTCACTTGATAAACTAATGCATTTCCTTCCACAGCTAGCTGTCAGATTTTGTCCCCCTCCGAAACGGGTTTTATAGTTTCCGCGCACAGACTGCCTAACATCATCACCCCGTTGACTCTGATATCTACACTGTAGTTGCAAGGGGAGTCGCCGATCTATATCCTTAATGAGGACACAAAACCCGTAATACGTGCGATCGGAGTATCACACACAGTTTGCAAAGATAGATGAGTTTCTACAAAATATTCGATCTCACAGCTGGAGTGTATTTTAATTTTTATTATATATGTATGTGGGCGTTGCTACACGATCTGCCAGTTATTTTCTGCGTTCTCTCGGCAGCAGTATTCGTACAGCTGCCCCCACCCGTCCCCGCTCGCCACCCCGTCTCTTCTTCTTTAGTCGCCCTTCTTTGTGGCGTCCTCGTATGCGTGCCATAGCCAGGTATTTCCGTTGTCCTATTAATGCTTTGAATTTGAAGTATGTTGTTTGTGCCAATGGTTTTCTTGTGCTTCGTCGCGAAAAAATCCAGCACACTTAAAATTGAACCCTCTTTTGTGTGCTGCTTTTATTCGCGGCTGGTTCCGTCGGAGATCACTCCTGAAGACAAAACCTACAGCATGCTATTAGTAGCAGGGATGTTATTATGGTGTTATAATGATGTTATGATGTTATGATGATGTTATGATGACATGATGATGTTATGATGATGTTTTGATGATGTTATGATGATGTTGTGATGATGTTACGATGATGTTACGATGGTGTTATGAGGATATATGCTGATGTTATGATGATGTTATGATGGAGTTATGACATACCCGGGGCCCGAATTTCGCAACCGGGTTTTCACCACTCACACGAGTGACTCTGTAGACCTCGCCACGATTATGTTGGCGCGGCGTAGTAGGTTGTCATCCCTTCGCGGATTCAAATCGTCAAAGAAAAACACGGAGGAGCTGAAGAACGCAAACGAACATGGCGGTCACTCGCGCTCGAGTGACCCAGAGCAACTGCAAAAAAAAACCCAGAAGCGACCCTCCCCTGCACCGTAGGCTTGCTTGGGTTCTCAGTGGTCTTTGACTGCTATTTGGATGCTGTGTGACTGCTGTTTGACTGCTGCTGTTTGACTGCTGTTCAGCTACCTGTGGTGTGTCGCTATGTCTGCATCTAGACGGGGGAGGGGGAGGTAGTTGGTCTCTACACAAATACCTGGGGTACCCGGTGAATTTTAGCTGCCATGTATGATTGATTCATTCTACGATTATTGCGCCCCCCCCGAAACCAGCGATTTTGTTTAACGAACGTTTCATGGGTGCTCGGCGCGAGGAGGGGTGCGCTATTAGAAAAACTCTGCCATATATCTTCTTTTTTGTGCACAAAGGGCTGGACTATACATCAAACAATGACGTCGGGTTGGCAAGGGGCACCTGGTGACCGTATTTCAGGAGGTACGACCGGAAGAACCGGTGATTTCGTTAACGAAAAGTTGGGGGGGGGCTACCGTAGTGCTACCCCTGTATAGACTTCATCGTAAAAAACGTCGCTTCTACACAAAGTACACTCATTTTACCATGTGCCACCCTGTTCCCAAACCCCTCAGCGCGTGGCCGAGAAAAACACAGAAACAAGACGAATGGGAACTTGAGGCACCGAAAAACCTCGAATAAAAATAGATGAACATTGCTCATTATTATTGGTTTTCTCGATTTGTTCGCATCGCCGCGTTGCAGTGTCGTCCACGGTCACATGGCAGAGAGAGGCTCCGATAGCAATGGCGCGAGCTCTCCCTACCGGCGGTCGTCGTTACTACTACATACTACATACGCCAGCGCAAGCTGCCGTTGTATAGGAATGCGTGGGTATGCCGACCCGACTTGATCCCTGGGAATCAAATGCGATAGAGATACCACGAGTCATTCCTCCGGCTAGTTAGTGTGGCACTTGCGCAACCTCACCCACTAACTAAAAACCCGCCCATGAGAAATCGGCCTTCCGCCGGGCTTGGGCCGGTTTCGGCCCGCCCTTCCCGTTGGGGGGTTGGTCCTCGGATCACTTCGTACAGCTACATACAGCTGTCGTATTAATTTCCTGTGCACCTTGGGCCTGATGTGTTCCGGCACACCATTATTTTTATTGATACTACTGTTCGGTTGTCTTGTTTGTTTTGGTGCTCCCTCACTCTGTGCCTAGGTCAATCAGTGTTCTGCGTTTTACTTGTTGGTTGCTGTCTTCTCGTGACCACGGACTGTTAATAGTTTCAGATTGATATAAAATAATATGGCGACGATTTAGAGAAAACCCATCTCCACCAACAACAGCCGGCGTGCACGACGAGCTGGTCCGGTTCAGAGTCGAACGCAGCGAGCGGTGGAACGAGTTTTCGCAGCTCCGTTGTGCGAATTGCGACATAAAAATTTGCATGCAGATAGGAAAGGGGTTGACTCAAACTATTACGCGCTGACCTAAACACAAGAAAAAAAACAAACAAGTTTCGGCCTTCTTATACAAAAAGCAAAAGAAAAAGCTTTGCCAAAAATATCCGTGAAAGAAAAAAATATATGTAGAATATATATAAATACTATAAAAAATAAAATTTAAATGCACTCCAGCTGTGAGATCGAATATTTTGTCGAAACTCATCTTTGCGAGCTGTGTGTGATACTCCGATATATAGACTATATATAAATATATAGACTATATATATTTTGTGTAGTCAGCGCCTGAAGTCCTAGCACAAAGCGCTCCAAATCACGTGTCAAATTTCTGTTCAGGGGAAAAAACGACACGCTGAGCTGCCAAGAACGATTTTCCGAATTTTTAATAAACGATGGGCAGGGTTTGAGCGAAAACATTGGATAATAAGTTGACGAAACTTAGAGGGCATGCTCTCGCTGTGCAATGGACATACATGCTGCTGCTGTGGCTGCGATTGCTGAAAATATGCCTGATTTTGAGTAATCTCGCTGCGTTTCTACTTTTTTTCACGCCGCAAATGACTTGATTATTGTTTCAGAAATGACATGATTTATGTTTTAAGATTCAGGATAAAGGGCCGAAATGCACCGGCTCGTGCTGACATTAATTCTGCAGCTTTTGATGCGTTGATTGTTTGATATTAATAGACTAGTCAGGTCATGCGTATTACTATTTGCGGCTCAATTCATCAACGTTCAAGGGATAAGATTTGTCAAGCGATTGTCAGCTATAAAACCGGACCAGCTCGTGTTTCTTTGTCCGTCTTTTTCGCAACTTCTGTCACGAGAATATAAAGCCTTTAGTTTGTAGTTGTACAGCAGTAGTGACATCAGTTTATGAAACCTTTTTCGTTTCGGCATACGTCGTAGATAGTCTATATACGTTGGTTTCATATCATACGGCATCATGCAGGTATACAACATACGTAGTAGGGGGAAAATGTCCGAACTATGCGCAGGCAGCGTCCAGTCCCCCCGGTGTGTGTTGTCTTCACAATGTTTGTTGTTGTGTGTGTTGTTGTTGTTGTCTTTTTCTCACATTAACTCTTGTCAAAAATCTAGAGTCCGTGGTCACACAAAGGTGCTGCAGCCCTATGGAAGACCCGAAAAACCAAATGAAATCAAAATTCGGCCGGGAAATACTACGCTTTCCCGCCTGAAAATGCACGATACGGAAAAAGGCGCACAAGTGAAAAGGTCCAATGTGCAAACTGAACTCACATGGCCGCGGGTATCCACTCAACTACAGCATAGAGTTCCCCCGTTCCCACAGCTAACCAACTCGCGGCTACGAACTACATACAGCGGTTGGGCTGCCTGCACCGTACGAACCGCACGGTAATCGTGAGTATAGACGAACGCGCCTGCTGTCTGGAGTGCTGTCACAGTGACGACCCGCGGGCATGCAGTGAAACAAGAGCAATGGAACCAAAAACCACAGTAGTACAGATATCAATGATCGCCCCTCCTTCCCGAGTTATTTGACAGGTTGCAGCGCAGCTACGACGCCCGTGCCTGAAAATTGAAAATTGCGGCGGGTCGTTCCCCGTGAAGGGTGTATACAACTCTTCTACAAACTCTACAAAAATCGGTGACGTAAGTAACATGTTGTACTACTGCCTCGTAAAAATAACCCTGAAAAAAAAGACGATCGCTGCTCTCCTGATGATTAACGTGTTATGTCTACCCAACCACGTCAGTACACCCAGAGTCCGTGCTGATTCTTTATCCTCCAGAGATCTATACAGCTTATTATTAAATATTATAAAAATTATTATGTGGTCACAGACTGTGAAGCAGAGTGAACCAAACGGTCGCAATTCATCTAGGTGAGGCGAGTGAAATGCTAGAGCGTGCCGGGTACGTGAACACAACAAAACAAGCCAGATCATAAAAAAAGAGAAACAATGAAGGAAAGGAAAAAAAAAGGAAAAAAGAAAATGAAGCAAAACACACGACCACATCACAGGTTTTGAAGAATGTAATGCAAGAAGATCGGAAAGGAAAGGCTGCAAGATGAGCAACATACTACAGTATCTACATATACACAGCTGTCAGATTTTGTCCCCCTCAGAAACGGGTCTTATACTCGTAGTTTCCGCGCACAGACTGCCTAACATCACCCTGTTGACCCTGATAGCTACACTGTACAAGTAGTTGCAAGGGGAGTGGCCGACCTATATCCTTAGACTAATGAGGACACACAACCCGTATTACGCGCGATCGGAGTATCACACAAAGCTTGCAAAGATGAGTTTCGACAAAATATTCGATCTCACAGCTGGAGTGTATTTTAATTTTTATAGTATGTTCATACGTACGTGTTAAAGAGGAACAGATACCTGTCGCACGGATGAAGCAACACGAAGATAACTAATACTACAGCAATATGGCCGCTGTTGCACGGACGAAACAACACGAAGAAAAGATAACTGCTGTTTCGCGGACAAAACACAACACCAAGAAGAGGGAGAAGATACCGGCACATAAGGCACAATAAGGCGAAATAAGGCATAATAAGGCATAATAAGGCACAATAAGGCCGGCGAAGGAGGGGAATAAGGAAGCATAAAAAGAGAAAAAAAAAAGAAAGAACGACGCAAGTAAGCCATTAGACTAATGTTGTAGCTTGTTTCGCGCTCCCCCCATTGTCCCCTTGTTGTGGAGAGAAAACATATTTACACCCTTCCTTCCTATGATACGTATGACAAAAGGAGTAGTCTAGGGAGCGTAAATACGCCATGAATCCATCACCTGTCCCTACCTCAAGTATTGTATTCTATACATACATGTTATTAACCTGCCGGGTCTTTCGGACTGGGTACCCGTCCCGAACGAGTTCCCTGGTGCCCTAGTGCTCGTTCAGCAACGTGTCCCCGCGGTCAGCATACCTACCAAATAAAAGCCTCCGGAAGCCCTTCAAACAAACAAATGGTCCAACGAAATACTCGCACTTACAAGTACCTATTATACCAGCTATCGCGCATGCAGCTATGATACGACGGCCATCTAAAAAAAAATGGGCATAAAGAAAGAGCGGCGGTTTAATGTGAAGACAACAACACCACAACAACATGGTGGTACCAGTGCAATAGGTCAGTACGAGAGCTTACCAGCTCGAGCTTATACCACTTATCGAGAAAGGGCTGGCTCAACCATTCTCTCGAATAAGCGGTAAGGTACCCTCAAAAAGTTCGTCACTTAGAGCGAGGGCGCCCGCGGACTGGGCTAAACCTAGCTACACCCCCCGCCCCCCCCCCCCCCCCCCCCCCCCCCCCCGCCCAACGGGTCGGAAAAAACAATACTTTATCAAGTGTATCCTGTAAGTCGTATAACCGACGGGGGAGGGAGTTTTTAAGGGCGTGGGGGCATGGGTTTGAACAAGAGGGAGCGGGGGGAAAGGGGGCGGGGCAACTCAAAATGTGCGTGGAAACTATAAATCCTTAAAGGGAATGAATCTGTCGGTTTTGGAAGGAATGCACCACTATATTATTGTATATCCTGTGAGTCGTACAACTAGTGAGGAGAGGGCATAGTATTCGAGGAGGTGGGGTGGGGGGGGGGCGCAAAGGGTTTTTAACAGCTTTAGGTTGCATAGACGTAGGGGTTTGCTATACGCGTGGTGCTAGGTCTTGGCGATGGTGCGGGTGGTGGGGAAGGAGGGGCGGTTTTTTTCGGGGGGGTAAATTGGAGCAGCGGCATGGAGATGGCGCTAAAAAGATAATGAGGTGATTTCGATGTTAGGCGGGGCGTTTGAGCAAGAGGGAGCGGGGTAAAGGGGGGGGGTGAGGGGTTTCAGGGGGGAGGGAGGGTTTTTAACAGGTTTAGGTCGCATATATGTAGGGGCATTGCTGTACGCGTGGTGCTAGGTCTAGGCGATCGTGCGGGTGGTTGGGAAGGAGGGGGGGGGCGGGGGGGCGGGGGGGGGGGCGTTGGGGGTGGGGGGGGTATGAATTAAAGCTACGTCATGGATGACTAGAAAGATAATGACGTGATATCGATTGCGTAGAAGTGTTTATTACTTTGGCCGATTTCAATTGTAGGTGGGTCGTTGGAACAAGAGGGAACAGGAAAATATATATACGATTATGAAAATAAAAATACACTCCAGCTGTGAGATCGAAGATTTTGTCGAAACTCATCTTTGCAAGCTGTGTGTGATACTCCGATCGCGCGTATTACGGGTTGTGTGTCCTCATTGAGGATATAGATCGGCGACTCCCCTTGCAACTACAGTGTATCAACAGGGTGATGTTATTAAGTCTGTGCGCGGAAACTATAAAACCCGTTTTTGAGGGGGACAAAATCTGACAGCTGTGGAAGGAAATGCATCAGTTTATTACGTGAATACTGTAAGTGGAATAACCGGTGAGGGGAGGGCGGAGTTTTGAAGGACGTGGGGGCCTGGGTTTGACCAAGAGGGAGCAGGGGGGCGGGACGGGGGGCGGGACAGGCGGGGCAGCTCAATCTGTGCGTGGAAACTATAAATCCTATCATGTAAGTCGTACAACCAGTGAGGAGAGGGCGGAGCCTTTGAGGGGGTGCGAAAGGGTTTTTTAAACGACATCAGGTCGCATAGATGTAGGGGTTTGCTATACGCGTGGTGCTAGGTCTAGGCGATGGTGCGGGTGGTGGGGAAGGAGAGGGCGTCGGGGCGTTGGGGGGGAGGGGGGGCTGAGTTGCAGCAGCGGCATGGATGGCTCTAGAAAGATAATGAGGTGGTATCAAGTGCGTGGAAGTGTTTATTACTCTGGCAGATTTCGATGTTAGGTGGGGCGTTTGAGCAAGAGGGAGCGGGGAAAAAAAAGGGGGGGCGGGGGCGGGATATTTATCGACAGTGGTGACACAGACAGTAGTGTCTCGGTGTACAGGATAGTTTGTACAAACAAAGGCAGGAAGCAGATGAGGTGTCAATGACATGAGGCGCCTTTTCAATGGAGATGGGTGCTGAGATAAAAGTCAAGTGCTACCGACATAGTATACCCGTGCAGTACAGCAGTACCACCGCAGTTAACAGGGGGGAGGGTCTGACCATGAAATAGGTGTTTCGTCAAAACAGGGCACGCAAGCAAGCCCCCCCCCCACGGCAACGACAACACATACAAAGCAACGGCTCGCAGTGTTCGACTGTTGCTGTTGTATGCGGGAAGCCTTATACTGCTGCTGCTGTAGTGCCAAGATTCGCCTGTTCAAGCAAGGGTTGTGCTGAAACTCGGCCGCAAGGCAAGGCAAAAAATATACTGGTGGTGGTACCCTCGTGGTACCTCATAGGTACCACCACAGGTACGAGTTTGGTATCGGATACCAGGCATTATATAGATGGGATATATGGTGTCAAGGCTTTACCACACAGCTATAGGAAACAGTTGTTGTCCGCGCACCGCGAGGTAGAACCTGCCGATCCTACGGCTCTTCGGAGCCTCTTGCCCCACCTGTTATAGGAGCGAGCTCATTGCTACTTTGTACCACTCACTGCGGCTGGAGTCGCCCGTCACTACGCAGCCGTGGCTTATAACTCGCTATATGGAAGGCCTTGTATCTAGCGGGACGGCTCCGTATGTTCGGTTTCATGTTTACAGACGAAAGGATTTATTGCATGCGTTCGGTTTATATAGGATTTAGTATAGCGTTTTCAGGCAGGGAGGCTCGAAGTTGAAAAGAATGACGTGGTGAGGTGTCGGGGGAAAAACAATCGGGCGCCCTCGCTCAGCGTTACACTCTTGTGGGTACCTTTGGCTTTTTTCCGGGCACCAGGTCCAACTACTGCTACCACTACTATTAATACTAACTAGCTGTGATATATTGTCTAACGAAGTTACCCGGCATAGGTATCGACCCCATAGTTAGTGAGTGGATCTTGTATTGTAATAACGCGGCCGGACTAGAAAGATGCATTCCTTCTCGCCACTGCTGCTGTTATCGGAACCTCTCCCTGCTTGGTGACCGCGGACCACATTGCAGCAGGGCGACGCGAGAAAATCGAGAGAATCAAACCAGAACAACATCGATTGCGTTTTTCGTTTGCCTCAAATTCCCATTTTAATTTGTGCTATTTCTGTATTTTGCCGACCATGCGCGGTGGGTGTTGTTAACGAGATGTTACCGGTAAAATTGTGTTTAAACAACGTTTACATCGTCGAGAGTCCAGCAGCTATTATGCAAGGTTTACAGCTACAACCTACCCCCCCCTCCCTCCTATATATAATTGATGCAGATATAGCGACACACGCGTCAAACATGAGTAGTGTGTGTTCTTTACCTTAATAAACAGCTCTTTCCACCCATCTACGTTCAGCACAGCCATTGTCCGTGCTGATGCCTCTCTGCGGCGAGCTCTGTGATCACACGCTACGGAGCAGAGATACACAATGCAATGCAAAAACAACAAGTAAGCATGCAATGCCAACCGCAACGAGCACACGCGGACAAAAGAAATGCACAGCCACAACACACCAGACAAATAGCAGTAATAAGAAAAGAAAAGAAGGGATGAACAACAAGAACGAAAACTACAAAATCACAATTGGAAATATAACGAGGGAAGCAAGCCGCACGCCACGACCAAAAAAAAAAAAAAAAAACACATACTACAGCCAGCAACACCAGCAAACCAACCGACGACGCCAACCAACCAACATCTCGGGGGCGGCAACAGCGCAAGCAGTATCTTGGGTTTCGATTGACCCAACCCTCCGCAGGAGTGGGAAGTTTGGCGCACGCGGTCATCACCATCGAACCCCCAACGAACCAGCGGCGAAGATAAGACCCCTCAACGAACCGGCCGCGAAGATAAGTATACGCAAATGTGGGTTCAGCTATGTTTGGTTGGAGCTTAGCGCTGAGAAGAAAACCATTAGACTACACTATTAAGACAAGTTTTTTTTTTCAACCCTGCTGAACACTACCACTGGGTGTACTGATGATAATGCCGTTGGGTGGAAGGAGCGTTGATGTGAAGACAACACGCACTGATGTTGTTGTTGTTGTTGTTGTTGTTGTTGTTGTTGTTGTTGTTGTTGTTGTTGTTGTTGTTGTTGTTGTTGTTGTTGTTGTTGTTGTTGTTGTTGCTCTCACATAAACTCGCATAATCAAGTTTGTGGTCACAGGACTTTACAGCAGTAGTCCGGTCGCTCCGGCGTATGTATCAGGTTAACTTCGAGCCTGATACAATAGGTCAGCTTCGTGAGTTCGAACCCCCCCGAGTCATACCCAAACGTACGTGTAAATTCGTGGGGACTTTTCTTGTGCACAAATTGACTTGTGGAAAGCGCGAGAGCGTTAGTTTGAGTTAGAAACACTCGATGAAAAATCGACGAGCAGTGGGATTGTTGAACCCTATGCGCGATAAAAAATTGAAGGCAAGAACCGGGGGGGAGAAGGGACGACAGCTGTGACTACGCCTTGTCCAGAAGCTGGAAAGTAGATGTGCGTTAAAAAAAGAAGCGGTTTAGGACACGCCACTACATAAACCCATAAGCAACCGGTCGCCCCCTGTGTGGTCTATGTACTATGGTTACCCTCGAATACTGCGTGCGAGCGTTGGTCCTCAAGTTCGATTGCCACCGTGCGTGGTGAGAATTTGAACTTGATAGCAGGAATGAACAAAAAGGATCTGTGACACAACTAACTGTTGAGAGCGCCTAGCAGCGTGGGGCAGGCACAATTTGACGCGAGTGAACGAGGGAAGAAACTGCTGAGTTCTCGCGACCAAAGGAAAGGCACGTACTATCGTAGTGGGGAGGGGGGAAGAGGGTCCGCTCTATGACTCCGGATCTGAGTTACTGGTGGGAGGGAGCGCGAGAGTAGTGCGAGGATTATGCGATGAAAAAGAAAAAAGAAGAAAAAAAGGGTGCTGCTTGCTGCTTGCTGTTGTATAATAATGTGTTGACCACTTTTTTTGGCGACTAAAATTTCGACGATTCCAATATTTCAAACGTCTACGAGCAGCGTGAGTGCGCAGTGTACAGCAGTAAGTAGTGCGAGTGCGGGGTCATGCTGCACGCTGCACCCGTCCGGAACGAGTGTTTGCGTTTAGTTCCGAAACTATTTTTGTCATCGCAAACCCCGGTAGGCAGTGGCCGACGTCGTAATCGTCAATTTCCATCGTCAATTTTTCACGTCAATTTTTCACGCAGAAGTCTCAAAGGAGTTAATTATTAAATAATAATGCCTTCTTCGCGCACAAAAGCTACTAAATCATAACAAAGTATAGCAATGCCAAGCGATACGTTCAGGCGCTTCGCCGTACTTTTCTACTTGAAGGCGATTCGTACTTCTACTACTACTTCAATCATCATGTTATTATATATCCACCACTTCTCAGGGGAAGTGTTGCATCATGCCGCCGCCCGCCTGTGCTGTGTGTGTGACTTCCTCACGCCGCCCGCCTGTGCTGTGTGTGTGACTTCCTCACAAAAAAAAAACCTCCAAAGCAAAACGAAAAACATGTATCTCTGGCAACATGCAATAAAAATATCACACATGGCATCACCCTACCTGTCATATAGGTCTACATCCCTCACCGGATTTGTTGGTTGTTTCCAAGTCCATAAGGTGCTGGACCATCACGCCCACATAGGACAGCAGGCTCACCACCGAATAGGTGTTGACCGTCATGCACAGCGAGAGGATCGTCACGACCCTTGCCGGGAACTTGCCCAGGCCATCAGGGTCTCCGGCGCCACTCATGTTGATTTGCTTATACCTCGTCGCGCGTGTGGTATACCTGGTACATACAGCAGCAACAGGAGTAGTAGCAGTCGTAGTGGTAGTAGCGGATTTCGTTTTTGTGATTGCTGTGTAGCACGGTGGGTTGGTAGTGAGAGGGAGGTACACACTTTTACAGATGTGATGTTCGTGTGATGCACTACATCGAATCTAGTAGATAAATAGGTAAGCTCGTATTCACGGCAAGTGCGTTGTTTTATTTACGTCACATGTACGAGACAGCGAAGACGGTAAGACACCACCCGTCATCTCTCGGCTCGCTCTTGCAAAACTACGACGCCTCTCTGATGCCAGCTGCCGACCATATTTGTTTTGGCTCAAGAATTCTGGAATTATTAGATGTCCCCACGTGATGAAAAGCATACAAAAACTTAAACACTGACCCTTACTATACCTCGTACCCACACCCACTGTGAGAACGCGCCACTCTACGTTCTTCACAGTGGGCCCTTCCTATCGGGCTAACCCGCCATCCACTTACTATATAACTAATGCCCTTGCCTCTGCGAGCTGGGCAACTCTACCCCAACACTCTCTCGGTTCCGCTGAACCCAAATATCCCCCCTCTCTTGAGCGATAGGGCGGGTGGGTGGGAATTCGATCAAGTATAGGGCGATGCCCCTGCTTCCAATGCGTAGATACTGCTGAGACCGGCCCCTGACCTCGTACTAGCTTCTCTCTGGCAATCGTAAGCTCTCGCTACACCTCGAGAACTTCCAACCCCTTTTCCCGAATTAAATACCGCCTCCACAAATAACGGATTCCATACGTACCGAATCCTACATTTTGTTTTGGCTCAAGAATTCTGGAATTATTAGATGTCCCCACGTGATGAAAAGCATACAAAAACTTAAACACTGACCCTTACTATACCTCGTACCCACACCCACTGTGAGAACGCGCCACTCTACGTTCTTCACAGTGGGCCCTTCCTATCGGGCTAACCCGCCATCCACTTACTATATAACTAATGCCCTTGCCTCTGCGAGCTGGGCAACTCTACCCCATCAGGCCAGCCCGATACCATAGTATACTATCTTACCCCTCAATCCCGCGGGCGTTCCGGGTGAGCGCTCTCGACACAAACTCCGCCCCTTCCCCCCCCGCTCTGACATAAACCATGAACGCTGTGGATTTCCAGCGTCCGGCGAGCTTGATCTGAATTGCCGTTGCTCCGCACCGCGCCAAGTGCGTGGCTCCTCCGATTCTACCTGAGTGAAGTGCGTATTGCTGTGGGTCGTACCCCAGACTTCCAACTAATATCCTCAGAGCGCGCGTCGCCGCCGCACGAGAAATGACCTGCCACCCGATACCACACGTGGCCTGCATTAGTGGCGCGTGTTCCCCCAATTCTGAGTGCGATTCAAAAAGATCAAGAAGTATCTCTACTGCTCCACAGTCCTCACCACCCCACCGTTCGGTGTCGTTTGTCCTTACTCTCGTCCTTGTGATCGTCGCTCCAACTCTTTTCTGATCTGCTTTCGACGCTCGGAATAAAACTTCAACTCTGTCCGCCCGCCTTCGATCTGACCCGACAAGGCGAGTTGGACCGTTGCAAAAAGCTATGTCTCCCCTAGTCAAACAGAACTCCGAATGAACCAACCCATTTCCGTACGCCCAGATTTCGGAGGCTCGACACAGCAGGAGGTATGACAGAGCCAACCCTTTCCACATGAGGCTTCCCGTTTCCCCCATCTGTTCTACCGCCTCCCGCCCTGCAATCAGCATCTCCCACGTTAGTGGTTTTCTGACTTTGGGGCGAACGTCCGACTTTCCGTGAGCACGATCGATTCCCTTGCCCACCGCGACGATCATGCAATGCGAGGTGGGGAGTTCCCAACCCGCGAACATCTTATGGAAATGTTTGATCGCGGCTAGATAGCCACGCACTGTTCCGCTCTGATTCTTGTGTACAAAACACCTCGACGCCATAAACCTTGTGAGTTCGGTAACCGCGCTATCTATCCCGTCCTCCTCCGACAACCATGGGCCTAAATTTCTGCGCGCTCGCTCTTTCACCCACGTCCTCCATTTGCTTAAATACTCCTTCTTGGTACTTACGCTTACGGACCCGAGCGCGAGGGTCTCGATCAATCTTGCCACCTCCGCGTCGTCGCTTTCTGTTCGTCCTGCTGTTCCTGAGATTAGGAATACGAGCGAAAATTTTAGCCTTTCATTCCGGCCTGTTGGAATCTCGGCGTTCTTAAGTTCTTCGAGCATGCCCGTGTGAACAGAATGTGTGTTTCTGTTGTTCCGAATCGTGTCGCGCTCGACTGAGCCTCGACCTTCGCACCTTCGTTCTTATTTTTCTTAGTCTGAGTCTTCGTTCACACTTTCGCTATTTCTCGAACTGTCCTTTTTGGTCAAGCTATCAGATGACCCCACAAGTCGTCGTCTAGTCTCTCTTTTGGGAGGTTCAAGTTCAATATTGTATTAAGTACCAGATTCCCTCCCGCTATCTCTTGTCGGGTCCAACCCTGCTCTTGTGTCAGTCGAGAAACGTTTTTCTGTACCTCTTTTTCCGGCCATCTGGAAATACCATCCGCCAACCTGTTATCCACCCCGGGGATATGCTTGGCCAAGTGACACCAACCGCTTGTAATCTCCATGCGGCCTAAAAGTCTCATAAGGATCCCCGCGCGTCTATCGCGTGAGCCTCCGCACCGGTTCACCCACGACACGGCAGACATGTTGTCTCCCCGCATCATAATGGATTCCCCCTCGGTGGTTGGTCGGTCGCCTAACAGTAACTGTACGACGAAGGCAGTAATGACCATGCCACAAAGTTCTAGTAAGTTAATCGTGATCGCACAGCTCTCTCGCGCCTGTGCCTTTCGCTTCATTTCTGAGGACAACTGCGGGTCTAGGGTATAACGCCAAAATATCCTTAGCTCGGGACAGTACCCTCCGATTGCGTCGAAACTGGCGTCTGAAAAATAGTGCCTTACAGGTCTTCTGAGTACGTGCGCATAAAAGGGGGCGCTGAGAGATTCTCCCTGATTTATCAGCCGTTGATCGATCGCCCACTTCCAAAATGCAATGTCACCATGAAACTCCCATCCCAACCGCACGACCCTCTGTATTCTCGACTTAGATCTGCCCTTCTTGTGCAGGCCCGTGAGGCGTAGCAGTTGCCACACAAAATACCTACCGGCTCTGACCACAAACGTTAGATTCCACAGTTTTCCCGCAATGCTTAACACTTCTTGTGCGTCCGCCATTTTCCGGACAGGTGGCCATTCTCGTTCTAGAAGCAATTTGATCGCCTCTATCTTTGCTTGGGTTGTTGAAATGCGCATGCGGTGTGAGTCGATCGTGTAACCTAAAGCTTCAATAGTCGTGTCCCAATCGGTGCTTTTCTTTGGCGCCAGAATAGGGGTTTCGCCGATTTCCCCCTGTCCGAAAAGTCTAACGTGTTCAGAGGCTAACGACGCGGATGCAACCAGAGCGGACTGATCATTCGAATCTTGTTGAACTCGTACTAGCATATAGTCGTCCACATATACGGTGGTAAAGAACGGGTCCAAACGCCCCCTCCCTTTGCCGGTCGGACACCTGCCTCGCGTGGTACGCGAGTGGGCTGGCCGACTTCCCAGGGATCAGCGATTCTAACATGGGACATCATTTCCGCTCCTTCAGGCAACACTATCGCGTCTGTTAATGAGGTGTGGCAGTGAGCGTGCTCTGCCGCTGCCGACATCACCCCCCAAAACCCGGGTGACCCAGCCCACCCAAAGGTAAGACGTAGGTCTGCTACTAACACATCGTCCAAAACATAACAGAAATTTTGCGCTTGGTCCGGGGCTACCCGTACGTTTCTGAAAGCGTCCGACACATCTGCTTTCGACATCAGTATTCTCTTGTCTGGATATTTGACTCTCAGGCTGGTAATTTCTGCCAGGAATTTGGGGAGAGCTTTCCCGCATAGGCATCGAGGTATTTCGTCTTTCAACGTGTCGCGGTTAAGTCCTCCCTGCACCCCTCGGGCGGCAGTTGGGTCGAAAGAGAAATCGTTTATAATGCGCACCTTATTGGTGACCACCGCTGCCAGAGGGGCGATTCGAATACCCGCTACCTCTGCCGCGGCTGCCCTATTTAGTACCAGGCACCTGTTCCTTCTTACGTCGTCGAATAGTTTCTCCCAAATTCTGGGTAGATGTTCCCCGACGCTACGATGGTTGCCATACTGCAGTGCTTTGTCTAGATCTGTTTCTTCGCGAGTGGTTCTGGCCGGTACTCCGTTAGCTACTATTTCGAGTAGGTCGTCTATGGCTGGGAAGCGTTTCAAGTTCCCGAAGTACTGTTCGACGCCGCGCACATCCACCGGCGGTGACACCAAGGTGCCGCCGATTCCTTTTGCGACGTCCCCCAGCTTGCCTCCGTGCAACCTAACGAGCTCCGTACAGGTGTTCGCGAGGTCGCCAATAATTCGTTTCTTGTCTTCGATACCAAAGTCTCTGTCCGACATGCTATTTTTCTTCTCCGACCACTTACAGGTTAGCGCTATTATGTCTTGTTCTAGTCTGTTGCCTTCTTTCCGTTTCATATTTTCGTTATGGAGTCTGAGATTTTCCCCTCCATCAGGAGGCGTCAGCGACGCCGACCCGCCAGTCGATTCTCCGACTCCGCTACCGTGAATACCATTCTGGGATAGTGCTGTAGTTATTTTTCTTTCGCGTGCCATGTGCGTGCTATTTTGTGTGCCTGTTGAATCATCATCAATGATCTGTTGTCTGTTTTTCCCGTGAGGGAAATTCTGCCTGTCTGATGGATCATCAAGGATCTCTTTTCTGTTTTTCCCGTGAGGGAAATTCTGCCTGCCTGTTGGATCCACGAGGATCTCTTGTCTGTTTTTCCCGTGAGGGAAATTCTGCCTGTCTGATGGATCATCAAGGATCTCTTTTCTGTTTTTTCCGTGATGGAAATTCCGCCTGCCTGATGGATCAACGAGGATCTCTTTTCTGATTTCTCCGTGAGGGGAATTCTGCCTGCCTGATGGATCGACGAGGATCTCTTTTCGGCTTTTCCCGTGAGGGAAATTCTGCCTGCCTGATGGATCAACGAGGATCTCTTTTCTGATTTTCCCGTGAGAGAAATTCTGCCTGCCTGATGGATCAACTGGGATCTCTTTTCTGTTTTTCCCGTGAGGGAAATTCTGTCTGCCTGATGGATCGACGAGGAT
Source organism: Undaria pinnatifida (assembly GCA_012845835.1). Taxonomy (NCBI): domain Eukaryota; class Phaeophyceae; order Laminariales; family Alariaceae; genus Undaria; species Undaria pinnatifida. Next base: position 3,038,821 of record JABAKD010000004.1, on the reverse strand, counting down.
CTCTTTTCTGCTTTTCCCGTGAGGGAAATTCTGCCTGCCTGATGGATCAACTGGGATCTCTTTTCTGATTTTTCCGTGAGAGAAATTCTGCCTGCCTGATGGATCAACTGGGATCTCTTTTCTGATTTTCCCGTGAGGGAAATTCTGTCTGCCTGATGGATCAACGAGGATCTCTTTTCTGTTTTTCCCGTGAGAGAAATTCTGCCTGCCTGATGGATCAACTGGGATCTCTTTTCTGTTTTTCCCGTGAGGGAAATTCTGTCTGCCTGATGGGTCAATGGTGATCTCTTTTTTGTTTTTCCCGTGAGGGAAATTCTGTCTGCCTGATGGATCAACGAGTATCTCTTCTCTGTTTTTTTCCTGAGGAAAATTCTGTCTGCCTGGTGGATCAACGAGGATCTCTTCTCTGTTTTTCCCGTGAGGGAAATTCTGTCTGCCTGATGGATCAACGAGGATCTCTTTTCTGCTTTTTTCTTGAATACAATTGTGTCTGGGTGATGTATCGCCACTGATCTCGTTTCTGTTTTTCTGGTGAGGAATTTTATTCTTGCCTGCTTGTCTGTTTTTCTCCTGCATGAAATTCTGCGTGGCGTGAGATAGTTGAACTTTTTGCCTGCCTGTGGTGTCGCTGAAAGTCTCTTGCCTATGTTTCCCGCGAGAAAAATACTGTCTGCCTGCTGTGTCAACAACGACTTCTGTGCCTCTCGACTGCTCTGTCGGCCGTGGACCGGGGATCGTTTTCTCACCATGAAACACTTCCGGTGCCACCGACCCGGGTTGGGGAGCCGCGAGCAGTCCTACCGTCTTGCTTGCGTCCGCGAACGCCGCCGGTGCTACCGCCCCTGCCCCCTCCCTTGTCGGCCCCGTCGAAAGACGAGGCCCGCACCATCAGTTGCTGCTCCCTCCTGCGCCGTTGGACCTGCGCCCGTGGTTGCCGCTGAAGCGCGCGACCGATGCCTGTGCGGCGGGGGGAGGGGGGTTGTGACGGACAGGGGTGGCGCTGCTAACCGCTGTTGTAGGTGCTGCCGCCGGTGCGGGTGGTGGGCCCGGGGGTGGGGGTGGCACGTTCGGGTGCCGCTTGTCGTGGTCGTACTTGCATGAGACCCTCTCGCACTTTTGGCCTCTCCAGCCACTAGCGCAAACCCCGGCGGGCGTTTTCCAGTCTGACATGGACTGTATGAAGGCAGCCGAGGAGGATGCCGCGCCTACAGGTTGGTTTCGCGGGCGTGCTCGTGCCGTGAGGTCGCCGGTATCCACCGATTTCCTCTTGCCCGCTCCCGTCTTGCCCGCGGCCTTCTGCAGAGGTGCCACGAGGCCGTTGTCCAACCGTCCGATTAGGTTGTGGGTGTGGCTTCTGTCCACCAGGCAAGACAGCTGCTCGAACCGCGGGGACTTAGGGGGTTGCCCCGACCCACTGACCGGCGCCACGAAGGCGTGCTCCTGACGCAGCTTGTCGGCCTCGTCCTTCAGCTCGCCGAAGAAATCCTTGATACCGGCGTTTATGGCGCCCGTGATGCGCTTCTCCACGTCCTCCTTGTAGTGGTGCAGTTGCGATGCGTGGTGATCCGTAAACTCCTCCAGCCGCTCCTGCACCGCGCGTATCTCTCCCAGTAGCGCGGCCCTCCTCACCTTGGAGATGTCGGACGACGCCTCCGTGCCGTATCCGATGACTATCCCCAGCACCTTGATAAAGATGGCGAAATGCTTGGCCGGGTGACGTGGGAACTGCGACCATCCCTCAGGTACCGGCGGTCCGAATGCCAGCACGTCTATGTCCGAGAGCGATAGCAACATGCCTGTCATTTTGGCAGTAGGCTCGGCCACCTTGCGAACCAAGTTCGAAAGCGTTGCCGCAGTGAGGACCGCGGTTACGGCGTGCCCCCCCCGCAGGATGAAGAACGCCGCTCCGCCTTCCTCGCTCCAGAGCTTTAACCCTCGCTTGGCCGCGTCTTTCGCCATCAATCCTTGCGAAATGCTCTCAAAACTGGCGTTCTGTGGGTAGGGCGGAACGGCGCCCGCCAGGTGAGCACCGGCCTGGAAGGGTGGGAGCTGCAGTTGTGGATGGATTGGGTACTGCGGCAGAAATTGCTGGGGTTGCTGAACATGTTGCTGCGGTTGCTGCTGCTGCTGGTGCTGTTGCTGGTGCTGGTATTGCTGCTGCTGCTGATGCTGCTGCTGTTGCTGTTGCTGTTGCTGCTGTTGCTGCTGGTGCTGTTGCTGGTGCTGGTATTGCTGCTGCTGCTGCTGCTGCTGCTGTTGCTGTTGCTGTTGCTGCTGTTGCTGCTGTTGTTGCTGCTGTTGTTGCTGCTGCTGTTGCTGCTGCTGCTGCTGCTGCTGCTGCCTCTGCTCGATGGCCGCCAGCCGCGCTCCTTGGCCTTGGATCTGTTGCGAGACCTGCTGCAGCATATCGAGCAGCTGTTGCGACGACGCTTGCTCCCCGACCTGTCCCGCCGAGCCGGCCCCGCTGCCGCCGGCTGCCGATGAAGCCGACGAGGCGAACTCCCCATCCATGGCTAATTCGATCAAGTATAGGGCGATGCCCCTGCTTCCAATGCGTAGATACTGCTGAGACCGGCCCCTGACCTCGTACTAGCTTCTCTCTGGCAATCGTAAGCTCTCGCTACACCTCGAGAACTTCCAACCCCTTTTCCCGAATTAAATACCGCCTCCACAAATAACGGATTCCATACGTACCGAATCCTACATTTCGTGTTCACAATTTTTAAAAGTATGATTCACCGGCTATGATGTGATTCGACTTCATCATACTCGCGGGAGAGGTTTTTTCGTGGCAATATTCAGAAAATGCTTTTCACCAGAAGAAAGATCGTGTCAACACGCATGTGCATTATTCGAACATTCTCAGGAGAACGTATTTGAAACTATTAGACTAATAACGCTTTCCACCTTCCATGACAAATGCGAAGTGAATGTACGAATAAATATTGGAAAAATGAAAATACACTCCAGCTGTGAAATCGAATATTTTGTCGAAACTCATCTTTGCAAGCTGTGTGTGATACTCCGATCGCGCGTATTACGGGTTGTGTGTCCTCATTAAGGATATAGGTCGGCGAATCGTCTTGCAACAACAAGCAGTGTATGTAACTATCAGGGTCAACAGGGTGATGTTAGGCAGTCTGTGCGCGGAAACTATGAAACCCGTTTCTGAGGGGGACAAAATCTGACAGCTGTGGAAGGAAATGCATCAGTTTATCAAGTGAATCCTGTAAGTGGAATAACCGGTGAGGGGAGGGCGGAGTTTTAAAGGACGTGGGGGCCTGATTTTGATCAAGAGGGGGGCGGGAGGGGGGGATGGGGGGGGGAGGAGACGGGTGGGGCAGATCAATTTGGGCGTGGAAACCATAAATCTTTTTTGTGGGGGAGGGGGGGGGAAATGTGCCGGGGGGGGTGGGGGACGGGGGGGGGGGGGTTAGGTCGCATATATGTATATGTAGGGGTTTGCCATACGCGTGGTGCTAGGTCTAGGCGATGGTGCGGGTGGTGGGGAAATAGGGGGGTTGGGGGTGGGGGTGGGTGGGAATTGCAGCAGCGGCATGGACGGCTCTAAAACGATAACGAGGCGATATCCAGGGCGTGGAAGTGTTTTTAGTACTCTGGCGGATTTCCATAATATGAGGTAGGGCAAGAGAAAGCGAGGAGAAAAATTAAAAAATGAACAAAATAAAAAAAAGAAGGCGGGGGGGGGGGGAGGGGTTTCAAGAGGTTTAGGTCACATATAATAGCCGTCCATGCCGCTGCTGAAATTCCCACCCGCCCCCGTCCCCAACGCCCCCTCCTTCACCCACCACCCGCACCATCGCCTGGACCTAGCACCACGCGTATGGCAAACCCCTACATCTATGCGACCTGAAGCCCTCCCCCCCCGCCCCCCGTCCCCCCCGCCACATTCCTCCCCTCCCCCACAAGAAAGATTTATAGTTTCAACGCACAAATTGACCTGCCCCACCCGTCCCCTCCCCCCCCTCCCCCCCTCCCGCCCCCCTTTTGATCAAAATCAGGCCCCCACGTCCTTAAAAACTCCGCCCTACACTCACCGGATATTCGACTTACAGAATTCACTTGATAAACTGATGCATTTCCTTCCACAGCTGTCAGATTTTGTCCCCCTCAGAAACGGGTTTTACAGTTTCCGCGCACAGACTGCCTAACATCACCCTGTTGACCCTGATAGCTACACTGCTTGTAGTTGCAAGGGGAGCCTATAATATATCCTTAATGAGGACACACAACCCGTAATACGCGCGATCGGAGTATCACACACAGCTTGCAAAGATGAGTTTCGACAAAAAATCGATCTCACAGCTGGAGTGTATTGTAATTTTTATAATATATTAAAATACATGGGGCTCGAAAGCAACTGAGTTAAATCGACACACGACGCGTATGGAAATACGTGGAAGTGTGGTGAGCTAAAGCTTTATTTTTCCCCATCCGCCGGAGGATGAAAAAAATATAATAAATAAATAAATAAAATACACTCCAGCTATGCGATCAAGGATTCGGTCGACACTGATCTTCGCAACATTTTGTGTGATCCTCCGATCGCGCGTATTTATCATATATGTAGGGGCTTGCTATACGCGCGGTGCTGGGTCTAGGTGATCGTGCGGGGTGTGGGGAAGGAGGGGGCGTGGGAGGGGGGATGAATGAACGCTACGTCATGGATGGCTACAAAGATATTGACGTGATACCAATTGCTTACAAGTGTTTATTACTCTGGCCGATTTCGATTGTATGTGGGGCGTTTGAACGAAGTGGGCGGGGAACAAAAAGGGGGGGGGGGGGGGGCGGAGGGCGGAGATGAGTTGGAGCCACAGCATGGATGGATAGATGGAAAATGAGATGATATCAGCCTTGCTGGTAGTGTTTACTACTCTGGTAGATTTTTATTTTAGGTGCGGCGTTTGAACAAGAGAGATCGGGGGGGGGGGGGGGGAGGGGGGGGAGCATTTCAATATTTGCGCGGAAACTATAAACCCTTAAAGGGGACGAATGTGACGGTTGCATCAAGAAGACACCCCTTTTTATCACCCGCCTGGTAATGCTTATTATTGTAGAAGGTTCGATGTTACATGTAGTATGCAACCCAGTTAGGTGTAGTAAAACAACGTGTTAAAAGCTCCATAATTTGTTATTGTACTTGTACATGGATCGAAAGATAGAATATTTCAATCGATAGGTACAATCATGTAGTATTTAGATATATATATTTAGACATATATTATGGGGTTTAACCGTTGTATTGACTCGATAACGTGGGACAATCCGACTAAACATCATGTATGATGAAACAATATTTGAATCGAATATATAAACGGGTGTTGTGTACATGAATATTTACTCACGTCTCTGAGGCCGCGATTTCGCAAATTGTACGAGCGATTCGGTTTGGCGGACGTCAAACATGTTTTTGAACCTGTTGGTTATATAGCACTACTCACAGAGTGAGCTACGTAGTCACTTATCTCTGTTAAAAAGTCGGTGATAATCAGTTTACCATTTCGACAACATTTTTTTTGTTGGTTGCATCACTTGCATAGCACTATTTTTTTTTTTTTTTGTTGCACACTTTCACTTTTCAGCTTCTGGACAAGCCGTGGTCTCAGGTGTCATCCCTTCTCCTCCCCGGTTCTTGCCTTCAATTTTTATCGCGGTTCAGCAATCCCGCTGCCCGTCGATTGTTCATCGAGTGTTGCTCACTCACGCTCTCGCGCTTTCCGCAAATCAATTTGTCCACAAGAAAAAGTCCCAACGAATTTTTACGAGTATGCACTCGGCGGGGCTCGAACTCACGAAACTGACCTATACCAGGCTCGAGGATAACCTGATACGCCACCGGGGGACCGGTCTATAATATCGTACCCATTGAGCTACGTAGGGTAGTGCATTGTAACCAGCAACAGATATGCCGTGGGTTCGAATCCCATCGACTTCATATTTCTTTCCGCTTTTCTCCGTGAGCTACGCAGTCTGTGACGTAGTAGCTCAGGGGGTAGTACTATTGTCAGGTAGGTCGTATCACGGGTCATACATACATATATACGGACCGTATGACCTGCGTGTAACGTATGTCATGGTTCGTGATGTCACGAAGTCGCGTCGCAACCACGTATTCGTTGCACGTATGTATTCGTGTTACCCTAAATTTCGACCCGTGCGTGGAGTGGAGCTTTTACAACTTATTCGAGAAAATGGTTGACGCGCACTTGCCGTGTACGGGACGAAGGGGGCTTCACCCTACATTGGTACATTGGTTGGTTGAGTTTCATTGGGTTAGGGGTAGGGTTCGGGCTATGGTTGGGCTATAAATAATTTAAAGAGTATGCCGACCATTTTCTCGAATAAGTGGAAAGGTGCCCTCCGTGCGGAGGCATGCGTGTGTGTTGTCTCTACATCAAACCATTCTTTCTACCCAACGACATTTCGACTTTGACCGCTTCTTGCACCCACCCACACCTCCCCCCAATCTGAGCGACGACTACCGCCCCAGCCGACACGTCGCCGCTCACATCCCATCCCCAGCCCCCATAGCCGCCCACCTCATGAGGCCTGCGTCTATCACCATAACGGTTCAAACTCACCCGCCCATCACCACTGCACTCAGTCCCCCGCGCCCAACCGCCCCTGCTTTTGTTTGCTAGTCTTCTCACACAACTTCATATGGCACGCCCACCGTCTCGACCGGGCGGCTCCCATAGACAACCTGTCTGCGGTAAAATGTTTGCTGGGCTAGTGGCCACGACGTGCCTACCCAACTACGACTTGTGTCGGCATCCTTAGACACTCCGCCTGTTGTAACCTATCTGTTCGGGTTCTCTTCCTTGAAATTCCGACCCACTTCCGCCGCTGATGCAGTTGGTCACACGACCATCGAGTCGCAAACCAATTCCCTTGCCGCGACCACCGCCTTTCTACACCATAACCTGTTTGGTCTTTTTACTTGAAATTCCGACCCACTTCCGCCGCAAATACAGTTGTTCAAACGGCCACAGAGCCGCCCACCAACTTTATTATTGCGCATTGGCCTTCACGCCCCAAGCACCAGCGCCCACCACCCGTGAACCCACGCCGCAACAACTCATCATGCACCCCATTTCGCGCGGGTCATGACCACCGTTCTTCTCCGACTACCACCTATAGCACCGTTCTTCTCCGACTACCAACTAAATCACCGAGATTGATCGCAGTAGCAGCGACAGCGAAGTCGCCCATCCATGCAGATAGATGCCTCATCCCATTCGTAGCGGCCGTGACAGCGGTCGCGGCTACCTCGAATTGTGACGCCCACGGCGCCTGCATCTGCCTCCCAAACCGCAATCAGGAATGATTTGCAACCCACCCATTTTCTGCAACACGGAACACAGCCTGCGACGAGCATCATTCTCAACCACCTGAAGCACCACTCCGCTGGCATTCGGGCGTTTTTCCTGACGTTTGCATCGTGCCAGCGACACTCCCCCACTGTAGCAACACCGCTACTCATCAAGTGCCCTCGACCGAGATTTGCAACTTTTTTTCTAGTACTACTCCTCAATTTGGGAGCTTGAGACCTCTCCCAAAAATTGATTTAGGGAAAAAATAAAACCACTATCATACCGGATGAAAAATCCCACATGGATTAGTCACACAACAAACGAGAACCATGCAAAAAAAATGGAATATTTCCGACGAGTTCGGGTTAAGGAATCTCGTCATTCAAAAACTGCTTCAGACGAAAACTGCTGCCTCTCTCGTAGCACACGGCGCATACTTCAACATGGCCAAAGCCACAATCATAAGGGGGTTATGTTGTTGTTTTCGGTGCATTTTCTGCAATGGCTGGGGGTAACTCGCGCGAGTGACTCGCCCGTTTCTATGCGGTGTATGACCGACCGGTCGCCCCGGTGGCGTATCAAGTTATCCTCGAGCCTGGTATCGGTCAGTTTCGTGAGTTCGAGCCCCGCCGAGTGCATGCTCGTATAAATTCGGTGGCAATTATTCTTGTGCACAAATTGACTTACGGAAAGCGCGAGAGCGTGAGTTAGCAACAACACCCGATAAAAAATCGACGAGCAGTGGGATTGCCGAACCCTATGCGCGATGAAGACTGAAGACAGGAGCCGGAGGGGGGGGGAAGGGACGGCACCTGTGGCCACGGCTTGTCCAGAAGCTGGAAAGTAGATGTCATGTGTGAGAAAAACAAAAAAATAAAAAAATGCGGTGCTAAATCCGTACTGGAACGGCCATCGACGCTGCGCCAAAAACACATAATAAAAGTTACTTGTACGTGAGGCACAGTGTCACTCGTGCGAAGAACGGGGTATCGTAGCCTTTGTCAGATGTTGGTCTTCACTTTCGGTATTTGCGGGAACGTGAAGACCGTTCACCCGGCGCCATCACCCGGTATAACCCGCGACTGCCAGTGCCGCTCGTTATAATTGCCGTGGCAACTACTTATAGGTCGAAAGTGCCATGATCGAATTTTGTCCTCGTGCAACTAACTGCTACGACAACGATGGCAGCATCGACAGCGACAACGTAGCCGGCCGATAACAACCACGGCACGAAACCTTGGACGCTACACGCTTATCATTGTTGTTGTTGTTGTTCTCACATTAACTCGCATAATCAAGTCCGTGGTCACAGGACAGGGTCCAGTCACTCTGGAGCTGAGGAATAACCTAGGGAAAAACACGAACAACCCAAAGGTCGTACACACATATGTCACAGCTGACGCAATTCATGCCTCCACCAGAAACATACGACAGTGAAATCGGGAGTCAGCCTACGATGTGCCAGGTCTGTACTGGTGCATACGCCTCACTACACTCCCGACTAAAAAACCGACTATACTGCTTGCCACCCAAGAAGGACTACCACGTATATATTTCACGAAGTATCTATCACTACGTATACGCACGACAGACGCAAGTCAATTGGAAAAAAAGAAACAAAGAACATAAGAAAAGAAAGGAAAGGAAAGAAAAGAGAAGAAAGCGAAAAAAAACGAAAAAGGAAAGGAAAGAGAAGAAGAGACAAGAAAAGCAAGGAAAGGCGAGGCAAGAAGGACACCCCCTTGTACTTGTGCTTCATCGACCTCACCAAAGCATACGACTCCGTCGACGGAACCCTTCTGTGGGATGTCCTTGCTCATTTTGGCGTGCCACCGAGAATGCTCGCCGTCATCCGCCAATTCCACGACGGCATGGAAGCATGCGTGCGGCTGGATGATGGAGAGTGCTTGGATAAGTTCGACGTGGGGCAAGGTCTCAGGCAAGGATGCGTGCTCGCGCCACTGCTGTTTAGCATGTTTTTCACGGCGGCGGTACTGCGTGTGGCGCAGAAACGCTTCCTCGCTGATGCAGCCATCACGGACAACATGGTGCAGCTCCAACGAAAGAAGGAAGGCGTGAAGAAGGGCACGTCACGCACAGGCAAAGTCGACGGGCGGAGGGGGGAGGAGGGGGAGGAGGTGCAGAGATTGTGGGGTATGCTGTACGCGGACGATGCGGGCATCGTATCGCGATCATCAGAAGGGCTGGAGAGGATAATGACGGTGATCGTGACTGCGTGCTCGTCGTTCGGGCTTACGGTATCCGAGGCAAAAACGGAGATAATGTGCCTGGAAACCAAAGGCGGGGGGAAGGTGTTCTTCACAATCAATGCAGCCAGCCAGGTATACAAACAAACAATCGAGTTTGTGTACTTGGGCGGGGCTATCACCGCAGACAGAGACCTTAGCATTGAAATAACACGGCGTGTTCAGAGGTCCTGGGCGTGCTTCCAGCGGTACAAGATGGAAATCCATGACCGCCCGGGTGTGCGCTCACGGTTGAATGTGCGGTTGCTGAAAGCTGAGGTGGTCGAGACACTTCTTTACGGTTGCATGACGTGGAGCCCGAACAAGCCTGACTATGACAGGCTACGACGGGTGCACCACTCCATGGTCCTGCGATGTCTTGGATGGCGGAACGGGAAGTGCGACGACCACACCCTATCGTACGCTGACGTGCTTGCCAAAACAGATTCCGAGAGCATAGATGCGATAGTGCGCAAACGGAGGATATAGCGGGATTCGTGGCACGTATGGGGGAGGAACGTCTGCCACAGAGGGTGATGTTTGGGGAGTTTGTTGGGGGTAAGGGCTACTCAGGGGGGCAAGAGAAAGACTGGATGGCTCATCTGAAGGAGGATATATCGGTCTTTGGAAAATCTGAAGGGTGGCGAAAGGTTGTTCAGAAGGCTGGCAGATGGTTTCAACGGGTAGAGAAGAGAGCCGAGTTGTTCATGCGGAACTGGCATGAAACGGAGAGGCGCAAAGCTGCAGGGAGACGCGCAAAGGCTGCGGCGGCGCCATCCACCGTCGGCATCTCTAAGCGGCTGGGGGGAAGGGGAAGGGGGGGGGGAGAGGGGGGAAGGGGGGAAGGGGGGGTGGGGGGGAGGAGGGACGTCATGCCCAAGAGACTGGAGTCTTGGTTTGGCCATCATCGTCTTGAAAGTTGTGGGTCTTCCAACGGTCGTCACAATATAGCGTAAGACTGCCCTAACTTCTTCGCCATGTTGCGTTCTCTCCGCAGTGCCATTGATGATGCACTTGATGCCCTCTATGAGCCCAATGCCGTCTTTAGTCAGTACCTAGGGTCCGCTAGTATGACATTTTTTTCGCTCTTTTCCTTTCATTTCATCATACCGACACAGCCCTACCGGAGCCAGGTCATCTATTTGCGTTACGAGGGCCCAGCTTCACCTTTGAGACTACATCCACCCCCGCCCCCGCCCCCCCTACATTGCACCCCTTCTCGCCCAGCCCCAATTCGAATCGCTTGTTCTAGTCTGCCCCCCTGGTTCTATCGATTGCCACAGGGTGTGGGTGCGAGGAGGCCAAGGCGCCGAACCCAACCAGGATGCTCCACTCGACGGCTTCCCATGATGTGCAACGCTACCTGCCGACCATCGCCGAGACTCCATACATTGGAAACCTGGGGGAAGCCTCGACGATTACCGCTACCAGCGGTTCCGGACTACCTCACAAAACTGCTGCTTCACATTTCTGGCCATCGCACCCTTAGCCCGCCTCGTCTACGTATTGGCGACTCCATCCGCGCTCGTCTGAGGACGTGCGCGTTTCCAGTGACAGCGTTGGGCCAGCAAACGACAGGTTCCCGCTCGCTGCCACGGTGTTGACAGGACCCTGAGGCCGAGGGACAGTCCCGTCCTAAAGACGGAAGATTCGCGATCATAGTTGACCAGGATATGCCTTGAGCCCCCTGCCCCGTCTTCCTCGCAAGTCCTGTGCATTGCGCGGACACGGACCACAGTTACAGCATTTCCTAGCGAGTTATACCTTACTCATCCAATGCTTGGAGACAGGACCCCCAGGGTATCTTCGCCACCCTCCTCAAACGCCACCCAGGGAGACCCTCCCAGAGCCTCGGTAATACAATACCGAGACTCCCCTTCCGAACACGTAGTCTCAGACGGCTCTGTTCTGTTGATCAGCCACCTTCTCCTTGGCCATCGCCACGCGACAGCCCTGGACACGGTCGTATGTGACCACTGCTTAGCAGCTCACCGCAGCCAGCCTAAACCGAACTACCAATGCCACCCTTTTGGATTTTTCTCCAACGTTTTGTTTCTGTATTATCACCGTGTGGAGCAGTTTCCGACATCGCCCGAGGCCGACGTTCGGAGCGACACCACGGCCCCGCAGCTGACCCGGTTTCGACTAAGTATCGGAACCGTTCCTACGACCAGTCATGGACAATGGCTTTGAGGCCGACAAATGCCAGAGCTAATATTTCGTTACCTACCTGGGACAATGGCTCCGAGGCCGACAAACGCGGGAACATATTCCCGCACCACCACCAAACGACCCTCGACACCACCGACGTTCCAGTTGGTATCTCTAGCTTCGGCAACGGTACACCCAAGACTGGCAAACCCACTCATAGACAGAAGAAACAATCGCTTTATTCGCTTGGCAGCCGCCTCGCCCCCTGCCCGGCCGCGTTGCAAAAAGAGCCATTTGTTTTAGGTCTCGGCATTTCTCACCGAATCCACCAACTACCGACCTCGTTCCCTTTTCCAACGCGACAGACTCTGCCGCGCCCCCCCCTCCAACGTGACCGGTTTCCAAGGAGCACCTCTGTCCCGCCCCCCTTCATTGCCGCCGAGGCACACCTGCCGATTCCCCTTGCCCTTCCTCACCTCATCGTGTTACCAAAGAGCCACCGTGATCTGGTCTCCGCTCATCTCCGCCAACCACGGCCCACTGCCTGCACGCTTCCGACCACACGCGATCCAACAGAGCCACTGTGCTCGGGTGCCGCCTTTCCTGCCGAAGTCACCGCCTGGTGATGCTCCCTACGGAATCGAGGATAGCAGCCACTCCCTCCATCTGGTTGGGTTGGCTTCTTCGACAACGTCACCGATCGGTTCTCGAACCCCGCCCCTCCTTCACCGCTTCCCTGGCGATCCGAAAGCGTTGGAGAAACCACCCGCTGCCCTCTCCACTTACTCCGGCGACGTCGACCATTGGGGAAAAGTAAACGCTCCCCCGACGCCACCGGCCTTCTGGAGATAGCCCCGCCCTCCTCCGTAAGGTCTGGTTAATTTTCCTTTCGACAAACGTTGGTGCCCATACCGCCCGTGTTCACGGTTCCTCTGGACCAAGCCACCCCGTCTTTACTAGGCCACCTACTTACACCTTCTCTACCGAGCCTTCCAGTGTACCCGCCAACGGACCCAGGCCAACGACGACCTTTTCCGTTTTCCCAACCACAACAAACCCACTGTTTATCGCTCCTGACCGAGCTCTTTAGCTACCCCTCCATTAACCGAACCCGAACCACCAACGGCCCTCCAGCCTTCCTCGACGACACAACCACGGACGAACTTTCCAACCGCCATTCACCGGCGCTCTTGCGCCAATGATTCCGTCCTCACCGCCCTTTTTATATCCATTTTGTGTTTGCCACCACGGCGTACTATTCCCTAGTAGGTTATACTTTTTCTTGCGGTACGTGCCCTTCTTTTCCAACCGCCGACCGATTTCTCCGTTGCCTGTGAACATCGAACAGTTCATCTTCAACCCAACGGTCCCAAATCCCCCATCCGTCCCCTATGGCACGTCTGCGACGCCAATACCGCAACCCCCTTTTGCCTCAACAACCCTGTAGGTTTACCGTCTGAACCTAGGCATCCCCTACCCGTTCCTGAAGGCACATCTGTGACGCCACTGTCGCCACCCCCCTTCCCTACCATTTATATGGGTTTGCCATCTGAACCTGTGGTGTTGTTCATTCCCGGTTATGACCTCTCCAAGCCAGGCATTGGCTTTGGTGGGCTCGTTCCCCCTTCCCTCCCAACCCACCACCACATCCCGCCACTTTCATCTTCTGAGTTCTGGGGTTACTTGTTTCCGGGCACGAGCTGTTTCGAACCGAGTATAGGTTTGAGTGGGCTCACTCCCTCTCCTCCCCGCCCCACCTCTACCATTCCACCGCTCTCCTTTATTCGTGTTTGTTATTTGTTTTTCTTGGGCTCTTAAACCTACCGAGCCTGGTACGCGATACCTTTAGCCATACATCGGGCCATTCCACGGCCTCGTCCCTGCCGGCGTAAAAAAAATTGACCGTCCCATCCCGGGTATCGTGTTGGGGGGGCTAGTTCCCCCTCCCTTTCGACCCACCACCACCATCCCCTCCCATCCAACGGCGACGCGCAAACCACGTACCCCCCCTGCTAGGCATTGACTTTGGTGGACTCAAACCCCCCTCCCTCCTGCTCAATGCACCACCACCTTTCGCTCAAGATACATTGGGCAACTCACCGTTGCGGACCATACCAACACACCATCGACATTCTCCAGCACAAAACCTCTGTCGGGTCTATCTCGGCCTACGGCATCGTCTTCAGTTTGCTAGCCAGCTCCGAGAAAGGCGCCGCGGACGCTGGCGCTCCTCCTGCATCGGCGTTCAGGCCGTATTTCGTTCTCCACAATGCCTAACATTGGCGCATCCCTTTTAGTCCCTCCTCATCGTTCGTCGAACCATTGTTTTCCAAGAGCCGTCATCGCTTCACCGCCGCATCTGGAAACCGTGGACCACCTTCCCGAATACGGTTTTTCTCGCCAGTACTTGTGGCTACATTTCCAAGATCATCGAACCCCCCCACTGCCGCACGAACCCCGCGACCAGAGCTTCGTCGTCACCTGAGCTTCGCGGCTAGAGCTCCACCTTCGACGGAGCTCCACCGTTCACCAGGACTTTGCCGTCACCCGAGCTTCGCGACCAGAGATCCACCTTCTCCAGAGCTATCTCTTCACCAGAACTTCGCCGTCACCTGCGCTTCGCGACCAGAGCTCCTCGTTCACCAGATATCCGTCGTCACCTGACCTCCGCGACCAGGACCCCACCTTCATCAGAAGACCACCTTTCGCCTGGGCTTCACGCCAGAGCTCCACTACACCTTCACCAGAGCTTTCTCGTCACCCGAGCCCCGCGATCAGAGCTCCGCCTATCACCTAAACTCCACCTCGGTTTTCCGCGACCACTTCGTTCGATGTTTTTCCCCTTCAAGCCACTACCAACGACAAGGATCTTTTTTTCCTCTGGCCACTACCACCGGCTTCGACGTCGTCGCCACCATCAGCTCCGACCATCTGGGAAATATTCGACCGACTTCTGCAACCACCGCGCTGATGGGCCTGCTGCTTCACACCACTACCAGCGGCAAGGCTTCCTCTTCCTGGCCACTACCACCAATTCCGGCGTCATCACCACCGTCAGATTCGGCTAGTAGGAACATATTTCGCCGACTCCTGTATCGACCGAGCCAGTGGGCCTGCCTCTTCAGTCCGCTACCAACCGCCCTAGCGTCATCACCATCTTCGACCACTTCAGGGGCCTTCTATACAGCCTCTTCCAGCAACCACGCCGTCATCCTCGCCGGGGCAAAAATCGAACTTCACCACCACGAGCACCGCAGGCATCAGCACTGGCCCACTTGAAATAATTATTACAACGTCAGCGCCTACGTCTACATGCACGCCGCAGAAACACGCAAATTTCACCGCCGCGTACGCGACTCGAAACCTTCTCAACCATCCATATTGAGCTACTACAGCCTCGTCTTCTTACGTCACTGAGCTCCTGCCGTATCGTCGGCGAACATCCCTCCCTCACTGGTTCGTGCTCGGAGCTCTTCAACGCGTTTTACTTTGCCATCATCCGTCTTCATTGCTTCTGCCACATCTTCCGCGAGCACCACGACGCCACCGTTTTGCGATCGGAGCTCTGCGGCACACTCTACAGTAGTACGACCATCGGCCGCGCTTTTTGGCATTTTTCTTGAAGCCCCTACATCGTCCGGTTCCAGGATCAATCTACGGCACGTTTACTGCACATCTTCGCGGAGCACCACCTACGGGTCGGCGTGTCTGCAACGCCACGCGACAGGGAGGTTTGTAGCTGGAGCATTGTCGCGTTTTTATTCGCGCTGACCCTTTTGTCTTGTTGCCCCTCCCTTAACCATGCTTTTTGAGTTCCCTCTGGAGTTTGTTAGATTTTTTTTGTGCCCATTGACTTCTTAATTTTCCCTTTGGGGTTTGATCTGTTGTTCCGTTAGTTTCAAGATGCCTCTTCTTTGCCTTGACTTTTCGGTTTGTCCCTCGTTTGACCGGTACGTATGTTTGCGTGTTTGTGTCAGTGTGCTACTCTGGCCTTCGAGCCACTGGTTTATCTCGCTCCATTTTGGTAACCAGGCCACGCATTTGTGATAGTTCCGTCTTCCTATTCCCGACAGTTTATCGTACCCCGTTTTCGTAAATTGGCCGCAAACCTGCCGTGTTTTCGATTCCTCTCGTCGGTTTAGCCTACCTGTATTTCGCCGCCCGCGAAACCGCCGTGGTATGTTGGCTCTTAGTCTTTCCCCTGGTTTCTGCATTATTACGTACGCCATAATAAGTGCATGTTGAGACGTCGTATTTGTTTTTTTACCGCTATGACATATACGCCTTCCTCAGCTTTTTGTACTGCGTACGGCATAGATAGGTGCTTAATGAGGCGCCGTATTTGTTCTCTTACCACTATTTTGTAGTATATGTGCTCTGGCCCTCCCTCGGTTTCTGCACTACACACGCCGTAGTTATTGAGTCGTGTTGTCCAGACCTTGTTTCCGTCATATCGCCCTGCACAATTCCCCCCTTCTCGGTTGGACATCCATGTGCTTTCGCGTATTTTTCCCCCCATTTTTCGTCGATTGGATTTTTCCAGTAGGAATGGCTCTATAGTAGGCCACATTTTCGGAGTTGCACGCCATCAACTTTTTGCTAGTATTGTCGGGTCCGTCGTTTGTTCAAGACCCCCCCCCCTCCCCCCTTTAGGCTTTTTTAAAATGTCAACCCCCGAAACCATGGAGTTTCGCTTTGATCCTCATCAGACTGAACTTCGCTTGCACGCTGTGCGTGCGCCTCGCGCTAGCATTTTTAGAGTTGTACGTCATTTGACCCCCCCTCTGTCTGGCTTATGGTATCAGCCCTCGAAATCGTAACAGTTTCGTCTGATTCCTTCTCAGCCGAGATATCGTCTGAACCATGTGCTTGCTCTCTCGCAGCACTTATGGATCCCCCGTTGTGTGACTACCCCGTTTTCGCCGTTCTCACGGTGGAAGTTGGAAAATTCATGGTAGTTTTGGTCTTTCTATCTTAGTTTTCTTCCCTCTGCACGGTGTGCCGGATGGAAACGTTTACCCTCCCGCCTTTGCAGTATGTGTGTATGTTCGGAGCGTACACCCTCCCTCCTCTGCAGAGCATGCACTTTTGGAACGTACACCTTACCGCTTTGTTTAGCGTTTATGCAACACGGGTAGTCTATGGTTTTTGTTTTTTCTTGTTATTTTTGGACACGCTTGTTCCTTACCTGGTAGTCGTGGTTCTAGCTGTGCGCAGCTATCGACCGTAGTAGCCTTCTCCCCTTCGGTCTGGGAGAATTCTTTCGTGAACGCCTAGTGCGCGTATTACCTTTGGACCCAACTGTCTCAGTACGATTCTACCTCGTAGGTATCAGTGTAGTCAGTGCTATCGCCTCGTGGCTCTTGAATATAGCCCCAGTCTACTAAACTATCGTTGTGGCTCCAAAACGTTTTTACGTAGTACGCCTTCTATCCTCTTTGCCGCTTTCAAGGTATTATGGCATTTGTTCGGTTTTCGGTGTATTCATGGTCGCCTTGAACTTGAAATTGTGCCCAAGTTGTTCTACGTTTCTACAGTAAAACGAGCGTTCGTCTTTCTTTGTGGTTTTGCTTCCGCCTTCCACCACCGGTGTAGCCTGCCCACGTTTCGCGCATACCGACGAACCATATGGTGTTTCTGTACTATGTGGAGGTCTTCCATCGTCTCGTTTCTACCTCGCCCTATGCGCTTGGTGACAACATAGATGCTTCCCGCGTTGTTTTTCTTCGTTTTTGCGAGGCATGACCTCAGTTTTGTTGATGAGCTTTCCTTGTTTCTTGACATACTTGTTTTCGCACGAATTCCTTCGCTCCCTTAATTTAAGCCTCTGTCACTTGATAACAGTGGCGCATTCCAGCCATTGCTGCCGTGATGAAGTCGCACGCTGTCGACGTTCGACTTCAGGTCCAGACCCCCCGTCCCCTAGGCTCCAGCCCATTTGTCGGTTCTCTTTGGCCTCTACCTCCTTGTTTGATTGTACCTGCCTCCAAGAGCTTCCTGTTGTCGGGCTTCGTTCTAGCTTTGTAGCCAGCGGAACTAGTCCCCTGGACCAGTTTTTCGTACTTTTTTCGGCACCCCTGCCCCTGCGGTCTACCGACACTGACCTCCGATCTGGCTTTGCAGCTATAACAGGTCTTGCTTCTCTTGGCCACTTTTTTTCCCTTTTTTGTTTCGGCATACCTGCCCCTAGGGTTTAACGACACCGGCATTCATCGTGGCTTTACAGCCCATCTTAACATCGTAGTCCACAGACCGTACCCCCATGACCTCCGTCTTCTGTTGCCGTTTGGCGTACCTGTCGCATGAGTCCCACGCTTCGGCCCCAGTTTAGATTCGCAGCTCATATCAAGGTCATTTTTCCTGTTGACCTCCTTTCATGTTATGTGTTCGTCGAACTTGCTTCAGGAAGAATGCCTTTCCTACGTACCCAGTGTCGCTCGTTTTTTCAAGCTAGCCCTTCAAGGTTCCTTGTCGTGGACCCTCACTTTTCAGGCTGCCGTGCGTCGCTACGACACGACTTGGCCTACTTTATGTTTTTCCTTGCTTTGTCTCGGTTACCTTCTTAGGGTCGCTCCACCTTAATTAGCAACGCCGTGTTCTCGACGTATAGTACCTGGCTATGGCTTTCTTCGTATTGTCTTCTCTGTTCCCTACATCCTTTCTGGAGCTAGACATTCCCAGCGCTGCTTCGAGCTGGACGGGTGTCTTCTCGTCGACCCCTTTTTTTACTTGCTTTGTTATCGTTGAATAGACTCGCTACGGGCATTTTCCTCGTCGTTACTAGTTTGCCTCTCAAGGTGTCATGATGTCGACTCTCTTTTCGTCTTCCGATAGTACTTTCCGTCTTTCTGTGTCTACGTTTCAGTTTCTTGCCTCTTTGCGTACTGCTTTGGCCAGGTGACCTCACCAATTATTTCTTGGCATTTTCCTGGTACTGTACCAAGATGGCTTCTAAGAAGGGTAATCTGCTGTTGCTCCGCGGTTCAGCTTTCCGGCGTATCACACGCTTTGAGTACCACCATTTCAGTATTATTGTCTGTGCCACTGCTTGTTCTAAATAGGTATTGTCTTTCTCTGCGTTTTCGCGAATTGTTAGCAGCCCCGGTTTCCCGTGTTAGAGTTCGACCAAGGGCCTTACGCTAGCCTTCTATTAATAGGTTCACATTACGGCCCCTACTTCCAGTCAGCTGTGATATAAACTATGCGTGCACCACCTTTGGTTTGTTTGTGTGTTTTCTCTGGGGTATTCCTCATCTCCAGAGTGACTGGAGCCTGTCCTGTGACCACGGACTTGATTATGCGAGTTAATGTGAGAACAATAACATCAACAACAACAACAGCAACAACAGCAACAACAGCAACAACAACAACAACAATAACAACAGCAACAACAACAGCAACAGCAACAACAACAACAACAACAACAACAACAACAACAACAACAACAACAACAACAGCAACAACAACAACAACAACAGCAACAACAACAACAACAACAACAACAACAGCAACAACAACAACCTATCTTACTCTCTCTCGCACTCGTGTGCAAGGTTGACTTGTTGTGCGGTCTCCCAACCGAGAAAAGGGGTGAAAAGGTGACCGCTTCAGGGCGAAATATATAGTCTATATTGTAGTCTATATATATTGTAAAAATAAAAGTACACTCCAGCTGTGAGATTGAATATTTTATTATAAAAAATGAAAATCAATACACTCCAGCTGTGAGATCGAACATTTCGTCGAAACTCATCTTTGCAAGCTGTGTGTGATACTCCGATCGCGCGCATTACGAGTTGTGTGTCCTCATTAAGGATATAGGTCGGCGACTCCCCTTACAACTACAGTGTAGCTATCAGGGTCAACAGGATGATTTTTTTTGTCGAAACTCATATTTTCAAGCTGTGTGTGATACTCCGATCGCGCGTATTACGGGTTGTGTGTCATCATTAACCCCTTTAGAGCCCGAAAATCTTTCCCCATACTAACTTCAAGTAAAATTGTCCCCCAAAAGGGGTTCCAGTGGTAAAGGGGTTAAGGATATAGGTCGGCGACTCCCCTTGCAACTACAGTGTAGCTATCAGCGTCAACAGGGTGATATTAGGCAGTCTAGGCACGGAAACTATAAAACCCGTTTCTGGGGGGGGCAAAACCTGACAGCTGTGGAAGGAAATGCATTAGTTTATCAAGTGAATCCTGTAAGTCGAACAACCGGTGAGGGGAGGGCGGAGGTTTTAAGGACGTGGGGGCCTGATTTTGATCAGGGGGGTGGGAGGGGGGGAGGGGGGAAGGGACAGGTGGGGCAGCTCAATTTGTGCGTGGAAACTATGAATCCTTCTTGTGGGGGAGGGGGGGGAGAATGTGGGGGGGGGGGAGGGGGGGGGGAAAGGCTTTAGGTCGCATAGATGTAGGCGTTTGCTATACGCGTGGTGCTAGGTCTAGGTGATGGTGCGGGTGGTGGGGAAGGAGGGGGCGTTGGGGGCAGGGGGCGGGTGGGAATTGTAGCACCGGCATGGACGGCTCTGAAACGATAATGAGGTGATATCCAGCGCGTGGAAGTGCTTCTTACTCTGGCGGATTTCGATATTAGGTGAGGCGTTTGAGCAAGAGAGAGCGACGAAAAAAAAGGGGGTGGGGGGGGAGGGAGGGTTTTCATGAATTTCAGGTCACATGTAATATTAAAATACACCCCAGCCATGAGATGAAGGACTTGGTCGAAACTCATCTTGGCATCATTGTGTGTGATATTCCGATCGCGCGTCTTGACCATATATGTAGGGGCTTGCTACACGCGCGGTTCTGGGTCTAGGCGATTGTGCGGGGTGTGGGGAAGAAAGGGGTATTGAAGGGGGGGAGGGGGGATGGATGGAATCTACGTCATGGATGGCTAGAAAGATAATGACGTGGTATCAATTGCGTAGAAGTGTATATTACTCTGGCCGGTTTCGATTATATGTGGGGCTTTTGAACAAAAGGGCGGGGAAAAAAATGGAGGGGATGGGGGGCGGAAATGAATAGGAGCTACGGCACGGATGGCTAGAAAGATAATGAGGTGATATCAGCTGGCTGGTAGTGTTTACTACTCTGGCAGATTTTGATTTTAGGTGGCGCGTTTGAACACGAGGGATCGGGGGGGCTGGGGCGGGCGGGACACTTCAATATGTGCGCGGGAACTATAAATCCTTATATGTATTCACCCTTATCGGTGTACATAATAAGCCATTCACCCGTACCAAAAGTACTCACTTCAATGTGTACACACACCCTGATCCGACCCCCAATGGCACTGGGGCTAGCTTGAGGCTTAGGCTTCTGGTCGCTCGAGTTGGGACCTGGTGCCAGGTATATCGGTACACTACTACTACTTCTTTTTTACAAAGAGTTTTTCACACACATCTATTGTCCAGCTTCTGGACAAGCCGTGGTAACACCTGGTGTTGTTCTTTCTCCCCCCCGGTTCTTGCCTTCAGTTTTTATCGCGCATAAGGTTGAGCAATCCCACTGCTCGTCGATTTTTCATCGAGTGGTGCTTACTGGCGCTCCCGCGTTTTCTGCAAGTCAATTTGTGCACAACAAATTCCCCACGAGTACGAGTCGGATATGCACTCGGGGGGGTTCAAACTCACGAAACTGACCTGTTATACCAGGCTTGGGGACAACCTGATACGCCACGTGGCGACAGGCTGTACTGGTGTAACACTGACCAAGACGCTACTGTCAAATGCGGCCGACATAGCGCCCCCTATTCGGCGCAAACAAGTACCGAGGGGCTGGTGTGCGACCGAGGCGACAAAAGCGGAGTTGCACGCACGATGGCAGGATAGGGAAGACGCGAGGAAACGGGTCCGTTCTGCTCCAAACGATCGTGGTCTACGGCAAGTCTTGATGGCGACCGCCAAACAGCTGAAACGCACGCGGGCGGAAGCTGTTCAGAGGTTCTTCGAAGATTTCGTTAGCCAACTGGAAGGGCGTATGCGAGAAGGTGACCGATTTGGCTTCTACAAACACCTCAAAGAGATGGACGTGGAAGGGAAGAGGACGTTTAAATCGCAGTACATCAAGGACGAGGCAGGTCGATTGCTGCGGGATAATGCCCTCATCCGCGAGCGGTGGGTGAGGTGGTTTTACAAACTGCTTAACACCAAGTCGCCGACCCTTGATCCGAGCATTGTGGACGAGCTTAAGCAGTGGCCTCCGTGCAGACCACTGGACGATGTCCCGTCTAGGTACGAACTAGAAGGGGCGATCTGTGCGTTGGCGAACCGAAAGGCGGTAGGTCCCGATGGTCTCCCGGCCGAGCTCTTGAAGGTTTTGGCCGACGAAGGAGAAATACCCTCGGGAGGTTCCACGATATCATCGTCGGTGTGTGGAGGGGAGGTGGCGTACCGCAACAATGGAAAGATGCAACGATTAAGGTTCTTCACAAGAAGAAAGATCGGACTGAGTGTGGCAATTATCGTGGCATCTCCCTTGTGGTTCACGGCGGCAAAGTATTCCTCAAAGTCATCGCGGGTCGCCTGAGTGGCTATCGCGAACGGGAGAACATTCTGCCGGAGGAACAGTGTGGGTTCAGACCCCAACGCTCGACGGTTGACATGATGTTCGTAGTGCGACGACTGCAGGAACTGGCGCGGAAGAAGGACAGCCCCTTGTACTTGTGCTTTATCGACCTCACCAAAGTATACGACTCCGTCGACCGAAGCCTTTTGTGGGATGTCCTTGCTCGTTTTGGCGTGCCACCGATAATGCTCGCCGTCATCCGCCACTTCCACGACGGCATGCACGCATGCGTGCGGCTGGATGATGGAGAGTGCTCGGATAAGTTCGATGTGGGGCGAGGTCTCAGGCAAGGATGCGTGCTCGCGCCGGTGCTGTTCAACATGTGTTTCACGGCGGTACTGCGTGTGGCCGAGAAACGCTTCCACGCTGATGCAGCCATCACGGACAACATGGCGCAGCTCCAACAAAAGGAGGGAGGCGAGAAGGAAGGCACGCACAGGCAAAGTCGACGGGCGGAGGGGGGGGGAGGGCGAGGAGGTGCAGCGATCGTGGGGTATGATGTACGCGGACGATGCGGGCATCGTATCGCGATCATCAGAAGGGCTGGAGAGGATGATGACGGTGATCATGACTGCGTGCTCATCGTTCGGGATTACGGTATTGGAGGCAAAAACGGAGATAATGTGCCTGGAAACCAAAAGCGAGCGGAAGGTGTTCTTCACGATCAATGCAGTCGGCCAGGTATACAAACAAACAATCGAGTTTGTGTACTTGGACGGGGCTATCACCACAGACAGAGACCTTAGTATTGAATTAATGCGGCGTCTTCAGAGGGCCTGGGCGTACTTCCAGCGGTACAAGATGGAAATCTATGATCGCCCGGGTGTGCACTTACGGTTGAAAGTGCGGTTGCTGAAAGCTGAGGTGGTCGACACATTGATTCACGGTTGCATGACGTGGAGCCCGAACAAGCCTGACTATGACAGGCTACGACTGGTTCACCACTCCATTGTCCTCCGATGCCTTGGATGGCGGAAACGGAAGCGCGACGACCACACCCTATCGTACGCTGACGTGCTTGCCAAGACAGATCCCGAGAGCATGGATGCGATAGTACGCAAACGGAGGATATAGCGGGATTCGTAGCACGTATGGGGAAGGAGCGTCTTCCACATAGGGTGATGTTTGGGGAGTTTGTTGCGGGTAAGGGCTACTCAGGGGGGCAAGAGAAAGACTGGATGGCTCATCTGAAGGAGGATATGTCGGTCTTTGGAATAAATTCGAAGGGTGGCGAAAGGCTGCTCAGAAGGCTGGCAGATGGTTTCGACGAGCAGAGGATGGAGACGAGTTGTTCATGCGGAATTGGCATGTAACAGAGAGGCGCAAAGCCGCAGAGCGACGCGCAAAGGCTGCGGCAGCGCCATCCACCGTTGGCATCTCTAAACAGCCGGGGGGAGGGGGAATGGGGCGGGGGGGAGGGAGGAGGAGGGACCGGGGCAAGGGTGGGGGGGCGGAAAAGGGGACGTCATGACCAAGAGACGGAAGTCTGGGTTTGGCCATCATCGTCTTGAAAGTTGTGGGCCTTCCAATGGCCGTGACAGATAGCGTAAGACTGCTCTGACTTCTTCCCCATGTTGCGTTCTCTCCCCAGTGCCATTGATGATGCACTTGATACCCTCTATAAGCCCAATGCTGTCTTTAGTCAGTTCCTAGGGTCTGCTAGTACGACATTTTTTCCCTTCCCTTTCCTTGCTTCCTCTTCTTGTCTTACCTTTTCTTTCTTTTCTAGTCTTTTCTTTTCTTTATTTTCATTTTTCGTTTTCTTTTTTCGCTTTCATCTCTTTTCTTTCCTTTCCTTCCTCTTCTCATTTGTTGTTTGTTTCTTTTTTCCAGTTGACTTGCGTCTGTCGTGCGTATGCGTAGTGATAGATACTACGTGTAATATATACGTGGTAGTCCTTCTTGGGTGGCAAGCGGTATAATCGGTTTTTCCAGGCGCGAGAAATGAGACGTATGCACCAGGCATAGACCTGGCACATCGTAGACTGACTCCCGATTTCACTTTTATATGTTTCTGGTGGAGGCATGAATTGCGTCAGCTGTGATATATGGGTGTACCACCTTGGGTTGTTTGTGTGTTTTATCTGGGGTATTCCTCGCAAGCTCCAGAGTGACTGGAGCCTGTGCTGTGACCACGGACTTGATTATGCGAGTTAATGTGAGAACAACAACAACAAAAACAACAACGGCAACAACCACAAAACCACCACCACCACCACCACCACCAACAACAACAGCAACTACAACAACTACAACAAAACTTTCTAGTGCCTTATACGGTCGGTGACGTCGCCCGTACGTAGTTCGTAGACGACATCGTATGTGTGATATTTTCCAGAAGGGTTCTCGTCGGCCATTTCCCCCCCCTGAAGTTACCACGCCCTGGTTGTCGGTCCCGACAATATGGCGGTTTACCGTCATATATATTTTATTTTACCGCCTCCGCCAAACAAAGTCGTTACCGCCAAATAGAAGAAAAATGCCCACTGCCAAAAATATACCGCTGTGTACGTATTGATTGCCTTACTGCCCAAAAAATGCCACCACAATTGGGTTAGACTATACCGCTTCCTTCCGTCGAAACAAAACGCCCACTCTCGATACCGCTAGGAAATTACCGCCGAGACTACTAGATGCCGCCCAACAGTACCGCCGACACTGGATACTGCCCAACGAGTGCTTAAGCCGGACGAGATCGACGTGGATGGCTTCAGACTTCTGGGGTTAAGGAATTGGTGGGCCATCGACAACGACGACGATGGCGCTTGCCCAACGACGGGTAAGGCCACGTATCGGATGGAAATTCCGTATCTAGCGTTTATACGAGCTCGGTTGCATCGTGGCAGGCGTCGAGGCCACCAGCTTTAAGGCCTAGCGCAACTTTTCAGCGCTCATGCACCTCATTGGTGACCTGCGCAGCAACATTCATGCAAGCAAGTAAGGTAGTCTATGTATGTCATCACGCATGCTACGATAGAGGTAGCATTTTTCGCCTTGAAAATGGTTTCTGAACGACGGGGCTCCTGAACGCAAAACCGTTGGAAAAAATCGACGTTTTCGTTTTGGCATGAATCTCATTGTGTACCTAGGCCGAGGGGTTTTTTATCCGGTAGCAGTGAGTTGTATTTTTCTCCAAATCAATTTTTTGGGGAGATCTTCAAAGCTCAGACAAAAAGTGGTGCACCTCTATCGCAGCTCGCGTCGCATGGTGTTTATTCGGCTCGTAGATTTCGGTACAAAACCGATTTTTTTCCTCGAAAATTGAAATGTTGTATGATATGTATCGTCAAGAACGACCCGCCACAGCCACTTGTTTGACGAGGTCTGCGAGTTGGACGCCGCTGTCGCCGTAGGCACGGGCTACGTACGGTAGCCAAGAGTGCGCACAGAAATCGCCGGTGGTGCAGCCGGAGAAGCCAAGCATGTCGGTTGACCTTACTATATGCCACATGACTAGTAGTAGATGTCACGAATGGCTACGCGAATTAATAATGGTATCCCTTGTTCGCTGTCCTTCCTTGTGAATCCTTGCCATTTTAGGTTGTCAATTACTTTTGTCAATACTTCGAAGTAATTGTTAAATGTTCGTGGCTAATTAATACAAGGTTCCCATCCATGCGCTTACGCGCAACGCGAGTTCAACGCAATTTCAAGACCATCGGGCTAAGGAAGCGTCGATCGAAACGAATTTGCTGTTTTGCAATGATAGTTTAGCCCTAGAGGTAAATAATGTGGTACATGCGCACGTACGCAACAAGGTTGACGGCTGACCACGAAACGCAAACTAAATAAAAGTACAGAAAACAAGGACATATATACGTTGGTTTTTAGTCTAAGTGTATGTCGCGCTGATGCTGTAGAAGCATAGACTATATACGTTATGTTTTCCGTCCGACAATGCAATATTGCGGACCATAGCGCTAAATGCTGAGAAACGTCAGCGGTGGAAATTGGGGTATCATATTAGATAGAAGCGGGAGACGGGGTGTTGAAGAGGGAGATATGGGGGCGGTGGGGGGGGGAGACAGGGAGGGCGCGAGTCACAACCACGGATGCACATTATTAGACTTTTTGACGGAGGTCCGTGGCAATGACCGCGGAAATTCCGTGGACTTCTGCGGGTGTTGCCTCGGGCTACCGAGGAAATCTGCGGGTTTCCACGGCTCATGACACTTTCACGGCAAACGCCACGGCTATGGCCACGGCACGTGCCGCGACTATGTCCGTGGCGACCTCCGTCGTACCAACCACGGTAACCCACGGAAGTCCGCGGCAATTGCCACGGCAGTTTCTGCGGAAACTTTCGTGACCATTTCCGCGGCCCTCCGAGGCCATTGCCACGGCAACGCGGCAATCACCGAGGAAGTCCGTGGCACTTGCCACGGCAGTTTCCGCGGACGTTCAAACCCGGACGTTCAACAGCACGTATTTCCATGGCCGTCCGCGGCGTCCGCGGCCATTGCCACCGCAATCCTGCGATAGTGATACACGTTGAAGACTATGACATTTGCAGCCATATTACTCCAGTCATGTCAATAGGGAGCACTTCGAGCGGTATTTCTCGTATGGTCCCTTTTGTCCCCTTTTTTGGGGCATTTTTGTTGCAGTGACTCGGGGTCACTCGCGCGAGTAATCCCTCTGTTCCTTGCGTTTTTAGTTTTTCTTGACGTTTTCAACTTGACGATATCAATCTAAAATGGAATTGTAATCTACGCTGCGCCAAAAAAATCGCCTTTATAGAGTAGTTTTGTCCTCGAGGTACCGAGTCACTCGTGCGAGTGGTGATGGTGGCACACGCCCGGTGCTGAATATGGGGGTGTCCCCCCTACCGTAGCCGTGATAATGGGTTAGGGTTAGGGTTAGGGCTAGGGTTAGGGTCAATGTAAGACGTCCGGTGACCGCAGGCGTGGCTGTGGGGCTTGCCGTGAGGGTTTCCGTTGACCTATTCGTACATGTCCGTGGACGTTTCCGTGGGCAAGTCCGTGGGTGTCTCCGTGGGCATGTCCGTGGGTGTGTCCGTGGGCGTTGCCGTGGGCGCTTCGGTGAACGTTTCCATGGGTGGCCGCGGCTTAGCCGTGGGTGCTGCCGTGGAGATTGCCGTGGATATTTCCATTGCTCTAGTGCCATGGGCCTCCACGGTGTTCCGCTACTTGCCGCGGCATTCCGTGGAACCCGTGGAATGCCCGTGGAAGCCCGTGGAAGGTCCACGGTAGCCCGTGGAGTGTCCGTGATTGTCCGTGGAACGCCTTGGACATGGCCGTTGAACCCCCCCGCCTTACTGTGCTCTCGATGGATATATTATGCACGCTACTACAGCAGTACCCGAAAAAAAATCTTGGGAATCGACAGAGTCTAAAAACATACAAAAATTATCGCTATCATGCTGTCCATACGTCGGACAGATCGTGATTTGTATCATATATACTACATACAGTCATATACGAAGTATCTTATTGTAGCTGCCGTTAAGAGATGTTGTGCTGTATCTCTATGTATTAGACTATACATTATTCATGTATATATACAGATGATCTAACCCAGGAAGCATGTGCTAGAGCATGTGGATCATATTCGCCACCCACCCTGCACCATGATGAGCCAGTAATACTACTGCTGCTGTAAGTAGTCGAACACCATGCAGATCTTCCCTGAAGCATGTAGATAGTCGCGTGGGGATCACAGTGACCCGCCCGACGTGTGCTACCTCCCTCAATACCCTGCTTTCTGTAGCAATCTCTCATGCTATCCATACCTACTACTGAGTATGACAAACTGCACCCAGATCCGCAGTGATCGCCAACTCATCGGCAGGGTGCCGTCTCCTGGGAGTGAATGCGATCCATTACTGGTCAATTCAAACATGGATTAGATCACGATCTTGATCATACATATAGACCCTATACTACTTCGTATATTATGTCGTTTTGTCGTTATGGCGTAATGATACGTATTGCAGGATCTGTGTAGTACATATCCACAACCCGTAATACGCGCGATCGGAGTATCACACACAGCTTGCAAAGATGAGTTTCGACAAAATATTCGATCTCACAGCTGGAGTGTATTGTAATTTTTATAGTATCCAATCCAGGAAACATAAACATGGTCATTAAAATATTCATCGATGGACCTTTCATATAGTCTAGTCTACGTACCTGGTATAGTTCAGACCATCCAGCTTTCACCCGGCAACACGATCTGTTATTATAGGCCGCGCAGATCATCATGTACACCAAAAATGATCCACCTAGGTCCTGCCCTCAAGTACACAGACCACCGAGTACGATCCAATCTGTCCGACGCGGGCGGTATTTTGAGTGGGTTCGCGTCAATGTACGTACGCGTCACTGCAGTTGGTGCTGTTTTGTGCTATCGTATAATATGGAGTCGCCGACCTATATCCTTGATGAGGACTCACAACTCGTAATACGCGCGATCGGAGTATCACACACAGCTTGCAAAGATGAGCTTCGACGAAATCTTCGATCTCACAGCTGGAGTGTATCTTCATTTTTAATAATAATATACCAGGTATAGCAGTAGTATATTAATAGTTCAAGATATGAGTATATGGTATGGTGTCCTTGCTACCACCGGACAGCACGCAAAAAAACACCCTCTAATCGCTACTAGTCGACTCTTGGGATGAAATGCAGAGCCGATTTTCTCCCCAAAGAAAGCCAAGGGGGCGGGGGGCGGAGGGGGGGGGGGGGGGGTGCGACCAAAGGGGCAGCTTTGGGAACATGTCGTCGGTAGCTGTCCATAGATTCATCGCGGGGGTTTGTTCTCTCCCCGTTGTCGAGAAAACCAGCTTTCAAAAATTGTACGAGAGGGTGTCTGTATGGTATATTCCGTGGCAAGGGTTATTCCGGACGAACACAAAAAGCGTCAGGAGTCTTGACCGAAAATGTGTGACATTATTATCGCAAATTGTGGTGCTTGTCAGATTCTAGTCTTTAGCTGGTCGCCTCGGTGGTCTAGTGTTACTTTTAATAGTAAGATTTGAATCAGGAGTTCAAATCACGGTGGTATGGATACTTTTTTCCTCTCGAGGCACAATGTCATTATGGAGCGCTTTATAGCGTGGGACAAGAAACTACAATTCGACGCGAGTCATCGAGAGAAGAAAATGCTGAAATCTTCTCGTGATAAAAGCGAATACGCGTGTCGTACTGGGAAGAAGAGAAGAGAAGATCCTTCTTAGTGGCCCCGGCGGATCTAACTTAACGTCTACGGCAGCAGTGATAGTAGTGGGTAGGGAGAAGAAGGAGAAAGAAAAGTGCGAAGATAAAATGGAAGAGATGATGGCAAACACCAAACAAAAAAGAAATTACTGCTGTAGTAGGTGTCGACATGACTCCCCACAGCAGCATGTTCAAAACGAGCGTCGCTGGCCGAAGCGGCGTTATTGGGGCTGTATAGCTACGCTCTCGTCTCGACCCTGTGGGCGTGCTGGTTCGACACACACAGTTCACTTCAGCCAGTCTGATTGCGTACGATGAACTCGTCGACGCACGAACCTGCGGCGCATTCCCAAATATCTCACTAGGAGCCTATAGCTGCAATCAGGATGATACGACGCTATTCCTTTAGCACTAAGAGCATGGTGATCCACGAACGCACCACAGTTGAGCATAAACTAGTGTCCCTTGCACTAGCAGCGTTAACGAGGCCATGGCTACGCTCTCGATTCGACCCGGTGGTAATCCTGGCGAATTCAAAATTTCCTCACACCGCTCTTTAGTGTAGATATTTTCCCCACCAGGAGCCTAATACTGTACTTGGGATACAACGCTATCCCCTTTACCACTAAGAGCATGGTGATCCACGAACGCACTACAGTAGTTATTAGGGACAAAGCTAGTGTCTCTTGCACAAGCAGCGTTAGCGGGGCTATGGCTACGCTCTCGATTCGACCCCGTGAGAATCCTGGTTTGACAAAAAGAAACATTTTGGTTACGTCGCGTTGATCTGCGGCGCAATTAATTCCCACAACGATCTTCGGATATCTAGATTCCCCTCGACCCATGATCCTTGTTGCACACCTGTAGTACAACGCTCACCCTCGAGAGAATCTCCCACCACGGTGGCTGCC